>OZ014530.1:149492532-149892476 GCA_963966105.1 Volucella zonaria | reverse complement strand
GTATACTGACAAGCATTTATAGCGAGGCGGGTGTTACGGTTAAAAATTAGAAGGGGTGTTGAATGGCTGTGTAAAATTCTCATCACCTATGAGTTTTGCCGTACGGTTTTGGATCCTACTAGCAAGTGCAATAAGGTTTTAGGAGCACCTGACCAAATGCCATATACATATATTGGGGCCAGACCAGAGGGTGTGAAATATTTCTCACATCGCTTGAGGAAACCTAGATATTTCGCAACATTTTTAACGACACCGAATATGTGGTCATTTCAACGTAAGTTGTCATTGACACACATACCGAGAATGGAAAGTTTTTCGGTTTAAACGATGCAAGTGCCATCCATAGATAATGGCTGGTATTTAAGCGATATTGCGACGACTGGAAGCCTGTCAGCTGCGGATAGGCGACTCAACTACGACAGAGACATCGCACACGGCAGTGCGGAGCGTCTCCGGCTCAGTAGGGCGGTAGGGAGTCGCCACATGAAGGATGTTGCTCAGAAGCACCAACAATTTTGGTGGCTTGTTGAAGAAAAGGATGCGTCGTCGTCGAATTCCTCCAGCAATAGATAGCTTCATGCGAAGCAAAGTGGGTCAGCCTAAATTTTTTTTGTTTTAGCGTTGGCCGGCTTACATAGTTTTAGGTAGAATTAAGTTAGATTTAAGAGAAAAAAAAAATATATATATATATATGTGTATATGTATGTACATGTATTTATATATTACGTATATATATATAATGTATATATATTATATATGTATATATTATGTATTAGATGTAAGTAAGTTAAGTAAACTAAGATTTATTCGTAGGTAGTTTGTAAGTTTTAGTTTTAAGTTTTATAATAAGTTAAAAAAAAAATAAGTCATGTTACTAAGTTTTTCTTAAAAAATGTTTTCTTAGTTTTAATTATAATGAATAGACATAGTATAAACATGTAATGTAAGATACGTCGAAAGACATAATTTAAGTATTATGATATCTATTAACTTACAGCAAACAGCTCTCAATTTTTGAAGTTGATTGTTCCCCAATTGGTTATACTATTAATATCGTAATTTAATGAGCTTACATACGCTGGCGTTCCCGTTCTACAGCCGATGAGCAGGAGCGTGAGTCCGGGAACGAATACGAAAAGCAAAGGAATATATTGGATTAGAAGTATTGTCGTCAGCAAAGGAATATATTGGATTAGAAGTAACAGACAAGAGATCATTGATGAAAATTAAAAAGAGTGTCGGAGACAGAACGGAGCCCTGAGGCACACCAGCATTTATTTTGTGAACATCAGACTTGAAACCGTCCAAGACAACTTGAATTGAACGTTCCGAAAGGTAATTCGTAATTCACTAAAGAAGAGAGTCATCGATCCCAAAAGCACGCATTTTCAACAAAAGTGCCTGATGCCAAACTCTGTCAAATGCCTTAGAAATATCAAGTGCAACTATCTTGCTTTCGCCAGATTGATGTACGCTTTGGTTCTACTCTTCGGTGAGACATGCCATCAAATCACCAGTGGACCTGGTGCTACGAAAACCATATTGCCGGTCATTGAGAACCTTTCGTGTTTCGAGATATTTCATAAGCTGACGGTTTATCAGCGTGCAATGTGCAATGGGTCTATAGGAGGAGAGAAAAGAAGATTCGGCTTTTTTAAGCACGGGTTTGACAAATGCTGTTTTCCATCTGCTCGGAAAGTGTCCTAAAGAGTAGGATTGATGAAAAAGCTTGGTTTTGCAATCGAGGAAGAACAGCACTTCAGAAGAAGGGGAGATATGCCATCTGGACCTGTGGATTTGTGGATGTTAAGACCTTTGAGTACTCTTGCTACTACACGAGTGTGAAAGTGGACTAGTCCCATCGAAAATTCGACGCTCTCAAGTGTAGACGGAGATAAAGCACAATCTGGAAGTGTTGAACTGGTCGCAAAGTGTGCAGCAATCAGATTGGCCTTGTCCGAAGAGCTGGCAGCTGGAATATCATTGTAAATGAGCGTTGGGATGGAGAATGAGGCAGTGAATACTACATAAGTGTTTTGTTTTTGTAATAGGTGTATGGTTAAACAAATCAATAGAGAGTGAAATGCGACTGAAAATTCGCATAGATAGAATCCTGCACATACATATACATATATACATATATGTACATGGATTCTCCTAGCAGGATATTTCAAGAGCACTATTTCGCTTGTTGGAAGTGAAAGAATGCTGAGAGCTACTTGCAATTACTCTCTAGTCCTTGACCCTCCTTCAACTTAAGAACCAGGCGAATTTCCACCAACTTTTCACTTTCACCGATGTATATTCCCTTTGAAATATTCTGCTATAGTATTAATAGAATTCCATCTACGAAAATTTTCAGTTGCATTTCACTATGCAAAATATTGTCTTTATTGATTTGTGTCACAATATATTAAAAATACCACCACTATATTATTCACTGTGGACATATAAAATTTCTTTGTATTTTACAAGTGCTTTGGTTACATATTTTAAAGCACGATTCTATTTAAGCTAAGTCATCTGAACACTTCACAAGCACTAATTTCAAAACGTACGTATATTTTCTCGACATTTTAACCCAACGCGTATTTGAAAACTAAAATTTCCTTAACAAACTTATTATTCTTATTCCGTAGCGAATTTTAACTTCCCATACGAATTTGTTCCATCCACCGAGCTGTCAAAAATTAATATCTGTAACACTATTTTCATATATCGAATTGATAAATCACAGTAGTTGAAAATTTGAAATATTAAAGGATTTGCATTTAGACAACATTTTCAATATAAGTAATATAAGAAACGCTAGAAAGTGTTACGTAACAGCTAAATTTGGTGTCACATTTAATTCTTATGATTTATTTTCCCAACTAACATAAAAATGGATTATCATTATTTTTTTCAAATAATATAAACAATAAGTTATTAAATCAGTTTGTGTCACTCTAAAAAGTAATTTTCGCTTTTTAAGTTCCTGAAAATTTCATCATACCTTTGTGTTTTAAAGTGTCTAAAATATTTTTGAATATGTACGTATACGTATTTATAGTGAACTAAAAAATGAATGACAGTGATGACCACTTATAAAGATATTGAAATGAAATGATTTGCACGTTGTGTTATTTTTTTTATATAAAAGCCTTAATTCCTTTTCTCTTCTTTTATTATTTTTGGCAAGATGTAAGAAGAAAAACTGTAAAATAAAACTGAAACAATAATATGTACCTATTTAAAAGATATAAAAGAAATATATATTAATTAATTAATATAGGTATATGAATAATTAACATAGGTATATGAATATTTTGTGTGTTGACCTTTTATTTCTAAAATGGTTTTCCTTATCTAATACAGCTCATAGGTCCTCTAATGAGTTTAAATACTGGGTTTGGAGGATATGATGAAATTTTTTTCTTATTATGTCAGCTGTATGTCTGGAGTCGTGATCATGCAGCAATCTACAGCTCAAATTTTATCTTCTGTTAGACAAAATTTAAAATTTTCTGAAATATCTCATTTTTATAAAAATTTTCCTCAAACCATCACACTCCGGTCACTATGCTTCAGGGTGGCCATAATCAAAGGCAGTCGTTTCTTTCCGCAAAATATTTCGTTGCGATACTTTAGGTTTCTTTCGAGATAAACGGGCATTGTATACCTTTTTACGCAAAAAAACTGCGTACAGTTTTGTGTTCTTTTAAACTTTAGATGAAACTGTCGGCTGATTCTTCTAGGTTTTTTATAGTATCCTTAAAAATTTGCTTCCAGACAGACATTCTAAGGACCCATTCTTCTTTAATATTCGTATTAAATTCATATTTGATTTCGGTTTTAAGTAGTTCCAAAGATTTCACGAATGGTGTGATTTGTTTGCTAATTTTGTTAGTTATTCATAAAAAACAAAAATTTTTATTTTTCAAAATAAATTACAATATTAATTCAAAATTTTTGTAAATTTTTTTATTTAAAATTTGATCTTATTATATTGTTTGGAAAATAATTTTTTTTAGAGCAAAACTAAATAAAACAAACGCACCATAAATCTTATAGGCTTTTATTCATATCGAGATGGTAATTATTATTACTCGTAGTTATGTAGACTGTTGCATATGCACCTTAGAATAAACTATTAATAAGCTAGACGTACTTCTCGCTAAATAAAAAGCCATTTAATCAAGAAATTTATATCATCAATATTCCGGGGTGAATACAGTAATTATTTTAATTATGAAGATCTTGGCGAGATTTGATAGGTCACAAAAAAATAACTTATTAATTAATCGTGTTGTGCACATGAAAGTGGTTTCCATTTAGCTAGACACATACCTCTAGCAGAATATGTATACCTTCGTGGTACCCAGACGTTTTTCGATTTTTTTGTGCGCACAGTAATAGAACAATTATCATTGTTAAATAGTGGCAACACTAAGCACACATTCATCATGAATTGTAAAATGATTTTATTTTATATGTATAGTATACATACATCAATACATAAATGTCGGTCATACCAAGTATCAATATATTTCTACTCACTTGTAGTTTGACACTTGATGACGAAACATCGAATAAATTGCATAATAAATAAGTGAATAGTTTAACGGGTGTGTTTAAATAGTAGAAGATAAAACACGGGCGACGAGGATTATTAAAAACATCAATAATAAAATCACACCACCATGCCTTCCAGCACTGCTGTGGTACAGACCATTGCTGTGGGAAACAGTTTCAACGAATTTAATCCAGAATTCGTGAACTGGGAAATATTTGAAGCGAAGCTGGAGTAGTATTTCCTTAGCGTTGGCGAAGACGATCAGCAAAGGAAAACAGCTTTTCTGTTAACCAAGCTGCATCATGAAGTATTCAAACTTCTCCAAGACTGTATCATTTGACGAAATAAAATCTAATTTGACTACCTTTTATGGTAAAAAAGTAGCAGTGTTTGTAGAGAGGCGAATTTTCTATGAGCTGAGACAGATATCGGGCGAGAGCATAAACGAGTGGTATACAACAATTAAAAAGTCTGCCGTTAATTGTAAATTTGGTGCCCAATTAGATACAGCATTGCATGACATTTTCATAATTGGTATGGTCTCATTTTCGAGAAACTGTTAGAAGAAGACGAAAAATTAACTTTTGACAGAGCATAGGAAACAGTAATAAAAAAGGAAACACTAATAAATAGCCGCGAGGCCAGTAAAGGTACAGTAAATAAGGTAAACACACACACACTAACATTTTAAAAGTCCAACCACCAAGTCAAACCAGCAGCATGAACATACAACGGGAAAAAATAAGAAGGAACGGTGCGGTAGATGTGAAATAGTGGGACATAACAGTGAACAATGCTACTACAAAAAATATGTATGTGACATCTGCCAAGTTCGTGGACATCTTAAAGTTATGTGCAAAAGCAAAGACAAATATTCACGAAATGAACGCATAAAGAAAGAGACAGAAGACGATTACATCGAACTAAAAAAAACATCACATCGAACCAAAAGAGCTTTTCACCAATAACACTGCAAGTCATGGTATCGAATTTGAAATGGAGCTCGACACGGGTAGCGCAATTACTATTATTCCAAAGTGCATGATGAGTGAGTTATTGAAAACGTTGAATACAAGCATATAAGATTACGGTGGCGAGAATGTGGCTATACTTAAGGCTGATCCACAGAGTAACGTCAAACAAGTGCAAGCGTTTTCCGGTCTCGTGAACTACAACGGAAGATACTTCCCAAACGTTTCATCTATCGTGGCACCTATCTACAAGTTGTTAAAGTCAGGTGTTACGTTCAATTGGACACGAACTAGTGCCATTATTCTTCTCTCACCGCGGTCGACTTTTAATGAGTTTGATGCGCTGTCTGACTCCATTCAAATAATTGTATCCCTGTATTCTCATACTGAAATCCTTATTACGGGCGATTTCAATATACATAATTCTGGGTGGCTTCGACATTCTGGACAGACAACACCCGAAGGACGGTATGTTGAGATTTTCGCAGCGGAAAATAATTGAACCCAGCTAGTAAATGAGCCTACACGAATACCAGACGTTCGTTGATAGTCATACCACCAACACCCTGGACTTGTTTTTAACTTTTCACCCTGATAAGTACACAGTTGCTGTGCTCTCCCCACTAGGCTCGTCGGACCATTGTGTCATATCAGCTAATTTCTCGTACACCCACCACACAGTTAGAGAAAAGATTCCTAAAAGAACCGTATGGCAATACGAGAAAGTCAACTGGAGCGGTCTTAACAGCTCCTTTAGGAATTTTAACTGGTTGTTATGTTTCCTCTATAACGACGTGGATGCCGCTGCTGATACCATTCTCTTTGGAGTGAGAAACTTTATCCATCGTCGGATGAAGAGTATCAAACCAAAAGAAAAGGCATGGTACGGCTCCAGCTGTAAAGATCCTGTCAGAGTTAGAGAAATGTTTTTTCGGTCTTCCAAGACCAGCGCAATAGAGGAAAACCGAAAATCCTCCATCCCAACGCTCATTTACAATGACATTCCAGCTGTCAGCTCTTTGGACAAGGCCAATCTGCTTGCTGCACACTTTGCGGCTAGCTCAACACTCCCAGATTGTACTTTGTCCCCGCCTACACTCGACTGCGACGAATTTTCGATGGGACTAATCCATTTTCCCACTCGTGCAGTAGCAAGAGTACTCAAAGGTCTTAACATCCACAAATCCACAGGTCCAGATGGCATATTCCCCTTCTTTTGAAGTGGTGTTCTTCCTCGACTGCAAAACCACTGCGTAAGCTTTATCATCAACCCTACTCTTTGGGACTCTTTCCGAGCAGATGGAAAATAGCATTTGCCCAGCCAGTCCCTTAAAAAGGCGAATCTTCTTCCCTCTCCTCCTACAGTCCATTGCACGTCTCTTCTTTCCAAGGTCATGGAAACGCTGATAAATCGTCAGCTAATGAAATATCTCGAAATACGCAAACTTCTTAATGACCGGCAATATGGTTTTCGTAGCAACAGGTCCACTGGTGATTTGATGGCATGCCTCACCGGAAATTGGAACCAAAACGTACATCAATCTGACGAAAGCAAGATAGTTGCACTTGATATTTCTAAGGCATTTGACAGAGTTTATCATCAGGCTCTTTTGTCGATAGTGCTTTTGGGATCGATGACTCTCTTCTTCAATGTATAAGAAATTACCTTTCGGAACGTCCACCAACTTTTCACTTTCACCAATGTATATTCCCTTTGAAATATTCTGCTATAGTATTAATAGAATTCCATCTACGAAAATTTTCAGTTGCATTTCACTATGCAAAATATTGTCTTTATTGATTTGTGTCAGAATATATTAAAAATACCACCACTATATTATTCACTGTGGACATATAAAATTTCTTTGTATTTTACAAGTGCTTTGGTTACATATTTTAAAGCACGATTCTATTTAAGCTAAGTCATCTGAACACTTCACAAGCACTAATTTCAAAACGTACGTATATTTTATCGACATTTTAACCCAACGCGTATTTGAAAACTAAAATTTCCTTAACAAACTTATTATTCTTATTCCGTAGCGAATTTTAACTTCCCATACGAATTTGTTCCATCCACCGAGCTGTCAAAAATTAATATCAGTAACACTATTTTCATATATCGAATTGATAAATCACAGTAGTTGAAAATTTGAAATATTAAAGGATTTGCATTTAGACAACATTTTCAATATAAGTAATATAAGAAACGCTAGAAAGTGTTACGTAACAGCTAAATTTGGTGTCACATTTAATTCTTATGATTTATTTTCCCAACTAACATAAAAATGGATTATCATTATTTTTTTCAAATAATATAAACAATAAGTTATTAAATCAGGTTGTGTCACTCTAAAAAGTAATTTTCGCTTTTTAAGTTCCTGAAAATTTCATCATACCTTTGTGTTTTAAAGTGTCTAAAATATTTTTGAATATGTACGTATACGTATTTATAGTGAACTAAAAAACGAATGACAGTGATGACCACTTATAAAGATATTGAAATGAAATGATTTGCACGTTGTGTTATTTTTTTTATATAAAAGCCTTAATTCCTTTTCTCTTCTTTTATTATTTTTGGCAAGATGTAAGAAGAAAAACTGTAAAATAAAACTGAAACAATAATATGTACCTATTTAAAAGATATAAAAGAAATATATATTAATTAATTAATATAGGTATATGAATAATTAACATAGGTATATGAATATTTTGTGTGTTGACCTTTTATTTCTAAAATGGTTTTCCTTATCTAATACAGCTCATAGGTCCTCTAATGAGTTTAAATACTGGGTTTGGAGGATATGATGAAATTTTTTTCTTATTATGTCAGCTGTATGTCTGGAGTCGTGATCATGCAGCAATCTACAGCTCAAATTTTATCTTCTGTTAGACAAAATTTAAAATTTTCTGAAATATCTCATTTTTATAAAAATTTTCCTCAAACCATCACACTCCGGTCACTATGCTTCAGGGTGGCCATAATCAAAGGCAGTCGTTTCTTTCCGCAAAATATTTCGTTGCGATACTTTAGGTTTCTTTCGAGATAAACGGGCATTGTATACCTTTTTACGCAAAAAAACTGCGTACAGTTTTGTGTTCTTTTAAACTTTAGATGAAACTGTCGGCTGATTCTTCTAGGTTTTTTATAGTATCCTTAAAAATTTGCTTCCAGACAGACATTCTAAGGACCCATTCTTCTTTAATATTCGTATTAAATTCATATTGGATTTCGGTTTTAAGTAGTTCCAAAGATTTCACGAATGGTGTGATTTGTTTGCTAATTTTGTTAGTTATTCAAAAAAAACAAAAATTTTTATTTTTCAAAATAAATTACAATATTAATTCAAAATTTTTGTAAATTTTTTTATTTAAAATTTGATTTTATTATATTGTTTGGAAAATAATTTTTTTTAGAGCAAAACTAAATAAAACAAACGCACCATAAATCTTATAGGCTTTTATTCATATCGAGATGGTAATTATTATTACTCGTAGTTATGTAGACTGTTGCATATGCACCTTAGAATAAACTATTAATAAGCTAGACGTACTTCTCGCTAAATAAAAAGCCATTTAATCAAGAAATTTATATCATCAATATTCCGGGGTGAATACAGTAATTATTTTAATTATGAAGATCTTGGCGAGATTTGATAGGTCACAAAAAAATAACTTATTAATTAATCGTGTTGTGCACATGAAAGTGGTTTCCATTTAGCTAGACACATACCTCTAGCAGAATATGTATACCTTCGTGGTACCCAGACGTTTTTCGATTTTTTTGTGCGCACAGTAATAGAACAATTATCATTGTTAAATAGTGGCAACACTAAGCACACATTCATCATGAATTGTAAAATGATTTTATTTTATATGTATAGTATACATACATCAATACATAAATGTCGGTCATACCAAGTATCAATATATTTCTACTCACTTGTAGTTTGACACTTGATGACGAAACATCGAATAAATTGCATAATAAATAAGTGAATAGTTTAACGGGTGTGTTTAAATAGTAGAAGATAAAACACGGGCGACGAGGATTATTAAAAACATCAATAATAAAATCACACCACCATGCCTTCCAGCACTGCTGTGGTACAGACCATTGCTGTGGGAAACAGTTTCAACGAATTTAATCCAGAATTCGTGAACTGGGAAATATTTGAAGCGAAGCTGGAGTAGTATTTCCTTAGCGTTGGCGAAGACGATCAACAAAGGAAAACAGCTTTTCTGTTAACCAAGCTGCATCATGAAGTATTCAAACTTCTCCAAGACTGTATCATTTGACGAAATAAAATCTAATTTGACTACCTTTTATGGTAAAAAAGTAGCAGTGTTTGTAGAGAGGCGAATTTTCTATGAGCTGAGACAGATATCGGGCGAGAGCATAAACGAGTGGTATACAACAATTAAAAAGTCTGCCGTTAATTGTAAATTTGGTGCCCAATTAGATACAGCATTGCATGACATTTTCATAATTGGTATGGTCTCATTTTCGAGAAACTGTTAGAAGAAGACGAAAAATTAACTTTTGACAGAGCATAGGAAACAGTAATAAAAAAGGAAACACTAATAAATAGCCGCGAGGCCAGTAAAGGTACAGTAAATAAGGTAAACACACACACACTAACATTTTAAAAGTCCAACCACCAAGTCAAACCAGCAGCATGAACATACAACGGGAAAAAATAAGAAGGAACGGTGCGGTAGATGTGAAATAGTGGGACATAACAGTGAACAATGCTACTACAAAAAATATGTATGTGACATCTGCCAAGTTCGTGGACATCTTAAAGTTATGTGCAAAAGCAAAGACAAATATTCACGAAATGAACGCATAAAGAAAGAGACAGAAGACGATTACATCGAACTAAAAAAAACATCACATCGAACCAAAAGAGCTTTTCACCAATAACACTGCAAGTCATGGTATCGAATTTGAAATGGAGCTCGACACGGGTAGCGCAATTACTATTATTCCAAAGTGCATGATGAGTGAGTTATTGAAAACGTTGAATACAAGCATATAAGATTACGGTGGCGAGAATGTGGCTATACTTAAGGCTGATCCACAGAGTAACGTCAAACAAGTGCAAGCGTTTTCCGGTCTCGTGAACTACAACGGAAGATACTTCCCAAACGTTTCATCTATCGTGGCACCTATCTACAAGTTGTTAAAGTCAGGTGTTACGTTCAATTGGACACGAACTAGTGCCATTATTCTTCTCTCACCGCGGTCGACTTTTAATGAGTTTGATGCGCTGTCTGACTCCATTCAAATAATTGTATCCCTGTATTCTCATACTGAAATCCTTATTACGGGCGATTTCAATATACATAATTCTGGGTGGCTTCGACATTCTGGACAGACAACACCCGAAGGACGGTATGTTGAGATTTTCGCAGCGGAAAATAATTGAACCCAGCTAGTAAATGAGCCTACACGAATACCAGACGTTCGTTGATAGTCATACCACCAACACCCTGGACTTGTTTTTAACTTTTCACCCTGATAAGTACACAGTTGCTGTGCTCTCCCCACTAGGCTCGTCGGACCATTGTGTCATATCAGCTAATTTCTCGTACACCCACCACACAGTTAGAGAAAAGATTCCTAAAAGAACCGTATGGCAATACGAGAAAGTCAACTGGAGCGGTCTTAACAGCTCCTTTAGGAATTTTAACTGGTTGTTATGTTTCCTCTATAACGACGTGGATGCCGCTGCTGATACCATTCTCTTTGGAGTGAGAAACTTTATCCATCGTCGGATGAAGAGTATCAAACCAAAAGAAAAGGCATGGTACGGCTCCAGCTGTAAAGATCCTGTCAGAGTTAGAGAAATGTTTTTTCGGTCTTCCAAGACCAGCGCAATAGAGGAAAACCGAAAATCCTCCATCCCAACGCTCATTTACAATGACATTCCAGCTGTCAGCTCTTTGGACAAGGCCAATCTGCTTGCTGCACACTTTGCGGCTAGCTCAACACTCCCAGATTGTACTTTGTCCCCGCCTACACTCGACTGCGACGAATTTTCGATGGGACTAATCCATTTTCCCACTCGTGCAGTAGCAAGAGTACTCAAAGGTCTTAACATCCACAAATCCACAGGTCCAGATGGCATATTCCCCTTCTTTTGAAGTGGTGTTCTTCCTCGACTGCAAAACCACTGCGTAAGCTTTATCATCAACCCTACTCTTTGGGACTCTTTCCGAGCAGATGGAAAATAGCATTTGCCCAGCCAGTCCCTTAAAAAGGCGAATCTTCTTCCCTCTCCTCCTACAGTCCATTGCACGTCTCTTCTTTCCAAGGTCATGGAAACGCTGATAAATCGTCAGCTAATGAAATATCTCGAAATACGCAAACTTCTTAATGACCGGCAATATGGTTTTCGTAGCAACAGGTCCACTGGTGATTTGATGGCATGCCTCACCGGAAATTGGAACCAAAACGTACATCAATCTGACGAAAGCAAGATAGTTGCACTTGATATTTCTAAGGCATTTGACAGAGTTTATCATCAGGCTCTTTTGTCGATAGTGCTTTTGGGATCGATGACTCTCTTCTTCAATGTATTAGAAATTACCTTTCGGAACGTTCAATTCAAGTTATCTTTAAGGGTTTTAAGGCTGATATTCACCAAAATAAATGCTGGTGTGCCCCAGGACACCATTCTGTCTCCGACACTCTCCTCAATTTTCATTAATAATCTCTTATCTGCTACTTCTATTCCTTTGCTGATGACAGTACTCTCTGGTTTTGGAGTACAATGCCTACATCTGGTCGGGTGCGCCCAAAACATCTCTGCACCTGCTAGATAGACACCCTCGAATACCGACGTAATGTCTCGTATTTCACTCTGTTTTATCGCTATTTCCATCACTGTGCTCCATAGAAATCGCCAGTAGCATTCCGCCCCTTCAAACTTTTAACCGTAATACCCGTCTCGCTATGAATGCACATCAGTATACCCTCAAGCTCACTTTCGGACGTACTTTAAAATTTCGAGATTCCTTCCTAAGCCGACGACTCGCTTATGGAATGCCCTGCCTAGCTCTTTATTTCCTAGTCATTATAACATTCAAAACCAACGTTCACCGGTACCTCTCTTTCCATCCTCCTTTTTTCCTTCGGTCGCGCTGTGTGCAAATATTTTCAGGGTACTTAATCCATTTAGCGGACGCAAATTACAACTAAAAAAAAAAAAGCAGTGTAATGCAGCATTTGAGCAAATCAATATCATAGTTGCTCCCGACAAGGTGTTGGTACACTACCATCCAGTTTGTTCTGTGGTGCTGGAATGTGATGCATCGGATGAAGGAATTGCTGCAGCGCTGTCACACGTATTACCGTCCGGAGAAGAACGTCCTATTTCTTTTGCATTAAGAATTTTGTCACAACCTGAGCTGCTCGATAAAGAAGCTTTGGCGGCCTACTATGGTGTACAAAGCTTCTCGGATTACTTGTTTGGAAGGAAGTTTATAATCAGAAGCAACCACACACCCTTACTCGCGAAATTTGGTGAGAATCGCAGCAGTCCTCTCATGACATCTAAAAGAAGTTGGCCGATATGTTCTCCAGGTTCTCATCTAGAGAGGAAGTTGATGCAAATGTAGAGGACCAGATAATTACAATTAATGTAATGCCTTTCAAGAGTTCACACAAAAAAATGAGGTTTTGAAGGTTGTCCTCAAACACAATAGAAGATTGGCGAAAAAATGTCAATAAGTAGCAGCCTCAAACCCTACCGGCTGAGAAGATATGAACTTGAAGTCGTTGACGTGGTTGTGCTATGGGGTTTTCGAGTTGTGGTACTGAAATTACTACAGTCAAAAGTACTTAAGGAATTACACGATGCCCATCTGGATATGTCAAAAACAAAATCGTTAGCTAGGTCATATGTATGGTGGCCAAATCTGGATGGTTGCATCGAACAAATTGTAAAGGGTTGTTTAGCGTGCGGAACCCATAATCACAATCCCCCGAAGGCCACGATCAATCCATGGCACGAGCCAGCAGAATCGTGGGAAAGAACTCATGCTTATTTCGCCGGGCTTTTCCTCAATCGGCAATTTCTAATCTTCGTGGACGCCAAAACTAAATGGGTGGAGATCTATCCAATGAACAGCATCGAAGTGAAAACAACGATCGAGAAATTTTACGAAACGTTTGCACGATTTGGGTTGCCAAAAACCTTGGAGACAGATAATGGGCCAACATTCACGGGAAGCAGGTTTCAGGATTTCCTACAAAGAAATGGTATAAAGCACATAACGTCGCCACCGAGTCACCGTCAAAGCAATGTGTTGGCAGAAAATGCCGTGAAGTCATTCGAAATGGCAGTAAGGAAAATTTTAGAAGGAGAAGAAAAGTCAGTTGTAGTAGCATTAGCGAGATACTTATTTCATCATCAAGCATTCCGCAACAGGCCAGTCACCACCATCGATGTTGTTGCAGCGAAATTTGCGCATGAGATTGGACCTTCTAAAACCTAGTACCAACAAGCAAACAGAGGTGAAAAACATTCGAGATCGAAGAGATTTTTGTGAAGGGGAGTCAGCACTGGTAAGAGATTTTCGAAAAGGTAAGGTCTGATCGGCAGCGATAATGAAAAAGAGAATAGGGAAGCAAACGTATCTTGTAACCACTGATGGTGACAACTTATGGAAGAGACACTTAAACCAAATGAAGAAGTTTGTTGGCGACAGGAACTCCGAAATTGATAGTTCACCAGCGATAGCCAAAAGAGGTACTTTGATCATGTTTCAATTAGGTCCCTGAAAGAAAAATCGGCATCTCGAAACTATGGACTAAGACGCCGCTCCCAGTTAAAGAAACCGAGAAGACATCCCGTTTAGGGACAGGAAACGTTATGTAAGTTACCACCACAAAGATTTCATCATGCAAGCAACGCGTGATAAGATACCTACGAGCCAATATCCAACGCTTGCATTTACCTGAGCATGCAGGTATCTCGTGTCATCCTTCCCACAAGCAAGAAACATCAAGCGTGTGCATGGTGTCACGTACAGAATTCCAGGGCGACACCTGAAACTTCAGAAAACATCCGATGCTGACCAGGCTATGACCATGAATGCTACGAGCTAGGTATAATTGAAAATGTTAAGTTAGTTCTAAGTTAGACGTGAAGGCATAAGATTGATAAAAATAAATTTTTTTTAATAAACTTTAATTTTTAATTTTGTAATTTGTATAGTGGCAGCACTGATTGTGAATGTGTTTTTTTATTTATTTATTTATTTTTTTAATTCAATTTAATTTTATTTCAAGATAATAACTATATAATATTACTCGTATAATAAATTATAAAAACATCAATTAGTTGATAATTAAGTAAAATTGTATAAAATACAACTTAAACGAAATCTAGGTTCTATTAAAATTTGCGATGTATCATGAAATGAAAACACGCTTTGTGGTGTAATACAACCAGTTGCAAGCGTGTGACTAATAAAAAAATTAAAAGTATAACTATTAAAGCCGAATAATGGTGGTGGAGAAGGACGAAATAGACAGCGAGAGTGCACCGAATGAAAAGGACAAAGAATACGAGACCGTAAAAAGAGAAAGTAGAATTTGAAAGCAGCCATATTTTTAATTGTTTTAAGAATTGCTTTCCATGTGGTAAAAGATTGCGTATATCGGACGGTAGTTTATTAAAAATATATGCTACTATAGGGTTAAAAAACACCGATTGTGCTCTTTGCAAACTCTAGGAACATCAGCTGTATTTCTAATTCGCAACGTATATATTCTATATCTTCTAATGTGAGTGTTACCACTTCTGATAAAGAAAACCCTTTGTAGATAAAAAGATAACGTAGCGGTAGTATTTTTGTTTCTTGAAAAAGTGGCAGCGAGGATTCATGGTAGTTTTTGCAAAGCAATGTTCTCATTATTTTTTTCTGTACTGTAATAATAGGATTAGATTTTGTAAGCACAGCCCCAGCGTGTGAGACCGTACTCAAGTCGAGATTGAACCAAGGCATAATAAATTGACAACAGCAAAGTATGCGGGATAAGCTTGCGTAGGTAAAAGATTTTGTTCAAGGATATGTATAACATTATTTTTAAAGACATAATGTGTGACCTCGAGTTTAGTCTATTGTCAATTATAATTCCTAGATACTTATATTCCTTCGCAAAATCAAGCACAAAGCTATTGTTAGTGCAATTTATCTTGTCACAAGGAATGCCATGAAAAGTAATACTTCTTTCAAGTTGGTTAGGAAAAATAACACCGCCTTAGACTTTGTGCTAAGGACAAGCTGATGGTAATTGAGCCAGGTTCTGATAATTTGATCTCGAATGGTAGCTAGAGAAATGTTTGCTTATGAGAGTGCTATGTCATCAGCATAGCCAATTAAATGACTGTTAACCCGTGGGCTAAATATAGAATTAATATAAACAAGGAAAAGATTGGTCCGAGTACTGACCCCCGTGGGCCCCAGTATTTGGACATGTTTCCTCCTTGCTACAGATCCATTAACCATAACCATCTGCTTTCGATTAAGTAAATATGACTTAAACCATTCAGAAATATTATCTCTAAAACCAGCCTTACTGAGTTTCTGAATAAATAAGTTATGATTTACAATATCAAATACTTTTGTAAGGTTAAGAAATAGTCCAGCTGTTTTTTGGTCATTGTTTAAGGCATTATAAATTCGCAAGAACACAACAATTGCATCTAAAGTACATTTGCCTTTCATAAATCCAAATTGTGACTTATTAAAGAACCTTGTCTTTGCAAGAAAGCTTATTAGCTACTATGACCTTTTCGTAGATCTTAGAAAACACCGAGAGTAAGCTCGTTGGCCTGAAATTATTAGGGTTACTTTTATCGCCTTTTTTAAAGATCGGTATAATTAAAGCGCTTTTAAGGCAATTAGGAAATATACCGCACTGGAAGCTTTCATTAATAATATACCTTAACGGATTTAGTATGTATTTCCCAACCTTCTTAATAATCATATTACTAATACCATCTAATCCACTTGAGTCCTTAGCTTTTAAACTGTTGATAATATTGAGAAGCTCTAGATTGCTAACGGGCCCAAAATAGAAGCAAAGTTGGCTCGATTTGTCAGTTAAGAATTTTATATTACTGTTATTGAGTTCAATAAATGCACATGGTTTACATTTTTCAGCAACATTTTTGAAGAAATCCCTTAGCTATTGCCACAACAGTCATTTCTAAAGACATTTTTAAATATAACACCAGGTGAGTAGTGGTCAGTAATATTGAGTTCCAAAATATATGGTTGCACATTGGTTAAAGCATTGGACTTAAGAAATGGTCGATGCATGATTTTGATTTTTCATCCACTCTTGTTGGTAAATTTATAAGCGCTTGAAAACCTAGTGAGGATAAGAGCAGCATATATTCATCACATTCTTTAGGTAGGTTAAATATATTAATAATTATGTCGCCTACCAGGTAGACATTCCTACAGAGCACAATATACTTTCTAAATCTTTAAGGAAAATATGACTGGGGACAAACTGCAGTCGATATACACAAATAAAAGTCATAAGCAAGTTCTTACCTAGATTCAATTTTATAGTTACACAATCTGCACTTTCAATAACTGGAGTGAGAACCTCTTGTACTTCGAGTTCACTTTTAATAAATACAACCGTGCCACCCGATGAATAAGTTTCATTCTTTTCCCATTCCAACGAATTTATTAACAAAGTCTACCAACATTAACACTGCTTCACAATAAGTACCTAATCAAAAACTTTGCACAACGCACTTTGCACATAAATATCGATCGCTCCCGAATGGCGGTAGTTGCTACCAAAATTTATGAAATTTGCGCTTGTTTGATAAGCGACGAACCCAACATCGCAAAGAAGTCAACATTCACATCGGTCGCTCCCGATAAGTGGTGCATTGTTGTGTCACAACTGCGCAAAGGTGCCCTTGACGCAATTTGTGTGCATCATCAGTTGTCGATTCCAAAATAGTAGTGGTAGTTGCGACCGACATCAGTGAATGTTTTATTAAAGGGAAACAGTTGTTGGGACCGAAGATGGCGACGTAATATGCAACAAGTGTTTGCATATTGTATGGCAATGACACAGTCCATGTACGAGTACATTCGTAGAAGGCCCTGGATCACTCCCAATTATTAACGCTTAATTGTATTGTAGAATAAAGTCTAAGTCTAATTTACAAGTGCTTTTTTTTGGGTTTTCTTTCTTGCTTGCCGAATTCTGCGACATATTTTAATTTCAAACTTTTAGCTAAAAAGCTAGCTATACAATAATAAGAAAAAATAGATGCATATGTATTTAATTTGAATAGTTCACTTGTCCTTGTCCATGCTCTTGTGTTTGGTGTTGCTTTTGTAATATCTCCCGGGTATCTATGTGTTGAAAAAAAGCATCGGATGCCACAAATAAAATCTTCACTTGTATGTTGGTGTTTCTTCTATAAACTGGCAGTCTTTTCTTATTTACAAAATAATTTTGCTCTGCAATTTCTCCTTATAGTTATCTTAAAATTTTCTTCGTATCGAAGTAAAAAAAGAGCCTGCGAAGAAAATATCAAGAAAAACCAAGGGTCTATCTTTAAATATATGGAACTTCCTATTTCTGAAACTTTCTTCTCTCAAGTGTAAGATCTCTAACAGATATTTTGGGTGTGGATAATTCAGATTCTAAAGTAGTTCGAGAACTAAACAAAGATATTCTCTTACCTGAAACTAATACTCCAAATATGTCACACTCAGCTTCACGTCCTTCTCTTGGAAATACAAATACTGCTGTACCTGAACAGATTCCTACAACTCCTCAATCTGTAACGACATGTTCAAATATAATTGTCAATAATTATGGCTCCAACCCCGGCTCTGTCTCTGCAGGCAAAGTAGCCAGGCATGAATCAAGTCCCCAACACAATCAAAATCTTTGCAAATGGAAGGAGTTAGAGGCCAGACTTCGAACAGGAGAGCCAAAGAAACGAAAAAATGGCAGGAAATTCTTACTAGAATGGTCGATATTATTAAATTCCTCGCAAAACAGAATTTGGTTTTTCGTTGCCACAGAGAAGCAATTACCAGTACAAATAGGGACAACTTTTTAGAACTGGTGCACCTAATCGCAAATTACGATCCAGTGCTTCGAGAACACATTTTACGAATAAAAATGGGTGGAAGAACTATCACTTATATGTCACCACAAATTCAAAATGAGTTCATTAATATTTTAGGAGATAACGTTCGTCAACAAATTCTCTGTCAAGTTAAAAAGGCTAAATATTATTCCATTATATTCGATAGTACCCCAGATGTATCACACAAAGATCAAACCAGTCAAGTATTCCGTTATCTTAAAATTGAAAATCAGAAAGTAGTAGTAGTGGAATCTTTTATTGATTTTATCGAAACAAAGAACAAAACAGCTGAAGGCATTTCTGACATGATTTTAAGTAAGCTAAAAGCTGATGGTCTTAATATAATGGATTGCAGAGGTCAAGCATATGACAATGCTGCTGTCATAGGTGGAAAATATACAGGAGTGCAGCAAAGGCTGAAAGACATAAACCACAAAGCAGACTTTATACCCTGCTCCAATCACTCTTTGAACTTGGTTTGTTTACATGCTGCTGCTGTCGAGCCAAATTCGGTCACTTTCTTCGGTACCTTAGAACGCATATATTAATCTTTTTCCATATCCACACACCGTTGGGAAGTTCTGATTAGTACTTCAGGCAAAATATTGGAGAGGCTGCAAGAAACAAGATGGAGCGCAAGAGCTGATGCAGTGGAGTATACCTGGAACCATTATGAGGGCATTTTTAATACCTTGGAAAAACTGATGGAGGCAGACGAAAACCTAAGCACACGTACGGATGCAGGAGCATTGCTAATAGCATTGCAATCGTTTTCATTTCTGTGTATTTTGGGCTTTTGAAAACCAGTACCGCACGAAGTTAATAATGCCCAAATATACTTACAAACAGAAGGACTGAACCTTCATCAATGTGCTCAAAAAATATATGCATTACAGATCTTCCGAATTGGTAGACGGTGCTTTTACTTATGCTAGAAATATATGTCAAGAACTTGGAATTTTAATGGAACGTCCCGGGAAAATAAAACCAAAAACGTATTTTTTGTAACGGAAATATAGATGCTGCTTTATCCTATGAAAACGAACTGCGGCGAAAATTATTTTCAGGGTCAGTGCTGAAATACAGCAAAGACTGCAACAGCTACGAAATTTGGCGACAAACCTTGGACTTTCTCACCCCAGCCAAACTCTTAGATAAAAATTATGAAAGCAATTTAGGTGTTGCACCTCATGAGGATGACATTGATAAGGATGAATTTGAGATCGAACGCGTATGGCTAAGAGTAATTATATCTTCTACAGGCAAAACAAATGAACTCGCCAATAAAAGCCCACTCGAACTATTAAAATATATATTATAGTTTAGACTGGAAGTTAGTCTGCCTAACATAACAATAATGCTTCCTCTTTTTCTCACAATTGCAATAAGTAATGAAGCTTATTAAAAATTATTTAAGATCCACAATGATCACCCTAAGGCTATCTAATCTGGGTATCATGGTGGATGAAAAGTAGGAAAATAAAATTTTAAAGAAGTTTTCTGTAAATATATAAAAAAATTTCTTGTAAATTAAAAAAAAATTAATTATATTATGCGCCTGCATTTACCCTTTTACTAAAACCTAAATTAAATGCTTTCATCCTTTCATTTAAAAATAATCTTTTTGAAACAAATTTTAATTATGAAATTATTTATTTATTTATTAACGAATTAAATTAATTAAAAATCAAAAATAGTTTAATGTAATTAAATTAAAAAATTTCAAAAGCTAAAGAAAAAAAATAAATTACAAAAAATAATTGAATCCTGTTTTTCTGAAGAATTTTAATTTAGATAATTAAAGTTTAATGGGAATTACCGTTATTTATTTGATATCCTAAGGTAAGTAATTATTATCCGCGTCGAGATTGGGAAATCGGAATGTAACCAATATGGGAAAGTTTAAATTTTGTCAACAACAGTTGACAAAATTTTGAAGAGAAATTTTACCAAGTTTATTGACATACATATATGTAGGTATAACTGGTTGAAACCGTAGACAAAGGTTTTTTTTTTAGTATGGGAAAAAATTTCTAGGGGCGGCATAAATTGAGTCCGTCCCGGGCGGCCCCAACCTACACTACGCCACTGAACCCGGAATAGTTAGAAACTTCGTTATCAAATGTCCAGATTTCGGTTAAAGCAATGATTTGAAGCATGGTCGAAAAGCAATTATGTAGGTCAGCATAAAAGTAATCAAAATTCTTTCTCATGCTTCTTATATTTTGATGTACAAGTCATTGTCTGAATCACATAAACTAATACTAAAACTAAAAAAAGTTTCATTATAATTCAATATCATTTACGTTACACAACATTATACTCGTAACAAAGATTTAAATACGTATTTATAAATGTTTTAGATCATCAAGAGTCTTGATGTATTTGCCCTCAGTTCCATTTGATCGTCCCATCATTATTTTCTCACGTCGTACCCAGAGAAAATCATGATTAAGTCCCTGTTTTGCTGTTTTAGCTTCTTTAAGAATATATTTTAAGTCACCAGATAGACAGTCATTAATATATATGTATATTCCCTTTAGCAGATGGTATGATGGTATTAGCTTTCATTGGTTTTTATTTACATAAACAGATTTAAGTATGTTTTCATTCGTACATGTTCGCGTTGCCTTCAGTACCAGTACTTCAGAATCAGAAGATTTGCCGTTCACCCTTAATTTCTTTCTGTAGCAGAGGTCAATGTCCTCTTTGCCAATTTCCAGACCGAGCCCAGTGTTTACAATATTTACCGCGGTGTCGATGACGCATTCATTGACAACAATCGGGAGATTGCGAACTTCCAAATAGTTGGTGTGCATTGACTCGTCTGACATTCTTTGCACTCATATAGCTGTAGTTTCAGTTTTTCGTTTTGCTTTTTTATCTCATTCGTAATTTTTGCAGATTGCTCCAATGAAGTGAGACAGTTGTTCATTGCGATGAGCGTAGTCGCTGTAGAAGAGATCATTTTTTTAAAATCGACGATTTGGTTGTACACTTCTCTCAGAGAAATCTTGTCAGTGCCTCCGCAATTTGCCGAGACAATTCCATATTTTTTTGTTCTTTAACATAAAATCAATGTCTGCCGGTTTTAATTTTGCGCACTCTGCATGAAAGAGGTTATTCATTGCATTTTATTTTATTTGAGTCTCTAAAAATTTTGCACTTGCACACTAAACAACTCGACATTTTTCGTCTTTCATCTTCGACGGCTAAACTAGTAAAAGATGAAACAACAATCATGTTTCGCGTAAATAAAGCCAAGTTGGCCTAGTGGTAGTAGTGCTTGAATAGCAGCAACTCCAGGACTCTCAGCAGCAGTGAGAAATGAGCGAGTCTATACCGCAACAAAACACACGGAAAAGTTCGGTACAACTACAAAACATAGTAAAACCGCCACAAGAGTTAAAAAAGAAATTAGCACAATCACAACAAAAAAATACATCACAGCAAAAGCAGCAACAACAACAAAAATCACAACAACATAAGCAGAAACAACAGCAGCAGCGACAGCAGAAGCTGAAGCTTGGTTGATTTTTATTGTTGTTGTTGTTGTTGCTGTTGCTGTTGTTGCAGCTGTTGTTTAGATGTGGGCAACTTTAAATCTGAAATAATTTTAGAAGCAGTAGCATTTTTTTGCAACCCAGGTCGCATAATGGCCGATTTCTGCCTTGGTGAAATTTTTTGATTGTGTTTATTTCTCCGGCTCGCGTTGTAATTACTTCCTAATTTAATAACATTACCGATTGCGGAAGCCGATCGATTTAATTTAATGGAAATTTGGCGATTGGATATACCGGTATCCTATACGCATGGATTTTGGCGATTTCCTCATCCGAGAGCGTTTTTCCTTTTCCCATTCTGATTTGCGGCCAACAATCATCGAAATCCAAAAGTTCTAAATATAAAAAAAATATTTTCAATTGTAATCACAAAAAAAAACCCTGATTTCGTTTCCAACTCACAGCTTTTCCGCATAAACACGACTGCTTTTAATTAGCATTAGTGACAAAACAAAAGATGTTGAAATTCTCTGAACGGGAGTAACGGTACTTTCAAAACATACGTTGAAGAAAGGACACAAAGCAAAACCAAAAGAAAAAAAATTATAGATAAATATTCCTTTACACTACGAACACATTTTCTATACTGCAATACAGTGGAGCGCTATCTGAAAATCAAGAGTTTACTGAAGGATACGGCAACGGAGTTCTTCTAGTACACCCAGAGGGGGGAGAAGCTGCAAACAATGTTGCTGAGGGGTTAGAACCGTCGACCGATCCGGAGGAGCTCCTTGCACTGCTGAAAGAGAAAGAGTGCGAAGAGACCAAATTCGTAGGGGTTAAGCCATTTGTCACGGCTAGAGCCAAAAGGGAGAAGCGGAAACTACCGTTTTTCCTGGTCCAGCTAAGTCCCAACACCAAACTGGATGGTCTAAGGAGTATAAAAGTCCTAGACTACCAGGTTGTACACTGAGAAAAATAAACGAGGATTGAAAACATTTTACAATGTGTTCGCTGCCAAAGGTTCGGGCACGCCGCGTCAAACTAGGTAAGGACGGAGCGCCAGAAAAGAGTCAACTCTCTTGTGCTTTATGTAGAAACACGGGACACACCGCAAATTATCGGGGTTGTCCCAAATTCCAACACATCAAAAGAGTATATCTGGCTCAGCAGCAGAAAGTGGTAGTTAAATGTGCAGGTACAAACACCAGCCGTTACACCCCATATTACCTACACCGAAATGGGGGCAGGTAGGCGCAATCAGCTCAGGCCCCAGCGCCTAGAGCACAGGAACCTGTACCTGGCATGCTGGTTGCTCTCTATTCATATACGCACTGCTCCCGGGTATAATGCAGCTCCAGTCGTAATGGATACGTAGATGGCGGAGCAAACCCTGAAGGTCCTTGCAGGTAACCTACAATTCTATTGGTGGAGTCAGCACAGTATATGTATTGACTCGGCCTTTAGGCGACGGGTAGTCCGTCGTATCCCAGATACGGGTCCTATTTGGATCTCCTGCTGTTGGATACACAAATATATATACCTGACATGCACTAACCAACATACCACAAACTATCTACGCACTTTTGTGTATGGCAGTGACCTGTGTGGTCTTAGTACCGAAATAACCATTCCGAACGAAACTGCGGAATTGGATGAGTTTGTTCAAAGGCATTCCTACAACTATAGTAGGGTGCGTTGGACGCACTTCTCCAGAACACTGACGAGAGCACTCTCCTCGAATTCACTCTACCCACCGTCCAATAGAAATCTGTCAAGCGAGGAGAGTGACAGGTATCTAAAACTAATGGACGAGACAATCAAACGAACAATGAACAAAATGATACCTCGGTATCAACACACTGACAACGAAGACTTATTCCGCAACGCAACTATCGACGCACTGCACTGACATAAAATAGACTGCTGTCAAGACTAAAAACCTTGTACATACAGTTTATTGAGACATAACCCGGAGATCATGGCACTGAAGTCGTCGATCAAAAACCTCCAGATATTAATGAAGGAAAATTACAGAAATTCTGTAAGTTTATATTGGAACATGTTCGGGCTGTAAATACCAGCAACCCGAATATGTTCCCGCAAATAAATAAAATATTTAGGAGGAAAGATCAAAACGACCTTTCGTGTCTTAAAATCGCCCGGACAACGGACAACGAGCACATATTTATAGCAGCAGGCATCGATCCAAATGAGGTCGTTGATGATGACAACTTCTTAGAGGTTTTGAAGTAACTTTCCAGGAGGTGTAGAAGACGAATGACATCATTGGCCGGGACCACGTCCTGGAAAATCGAGTCCTTGTGCCTCTCTTTTTTTCGTATTTCTTTCTCGTGACAACGAAGAAACAAAATACACGTAACGGGACGTCCATCAGGCGATGAATGATAACAAGCAGTCCACTCTCCCCATAGCGGGACAAGCTGAGGGGCTGCTCAAATTACAAGAAGAAGCAGCAACCACTGAGATGACAGCAAAACGCAGAAGCAAAACTATACCAACTCCTAACGCAGCCAAGCGCCTTACTAAATCAGCTTCAACTGGAAAGCTGCAAGGTGGAGTAAGACCGGGAGCGTCAACATCAGCAGCAGCAGCAGCAGTTAAAACACGTTGTGACGTCTCCGACGGTGGGGAAGAGCGCTATACTTGACATAAGAACAGCTTTGCATATCTCGCAGCAACCGAGTCTGAAGGTGAAAACCCCTTGTTGCTTTCAATTGGCGTTATTACCAACATTGATTGTGCAGGGCTCGTTGTCATCAGTATTAACAGCGGTAGTAGTAGTGAGGGAGATCGGGTCTGCAAATTTTTTTGGACGTATAATATTTGGGGTATATACATGTGCGAAAAGAAGCAGACAAAGAACGAACGAACGACTACGACAGAGAGCGGCGATGCAACCGACTTACACATACACGCACATGCACAATGACAAGAACAGACAAGAACGAAAGTAAATTCCTTAACCAGTCTGCAAACTCAACTCAGTAAAGTCGGCGGGTTATTCGCTTACATGGTTGTCATAGCACAAAGCATTAATTTTAATGGTATTTTAATAATAAACCTGAATTCTTAATATCTAAGCGGTGTGTTTTATTGCTACCAGTAGGATCGAGAGCCAGATCCTACAATTGGGGGCTCGTCCGGGATTGAATTGATTTGAACCGCGTCGGAAGTTGAAACTAATTCAATCAAAAATGGATCGAACCATTAAGTTCATCTGAGTTAATTCGTTCCCAATTAAAATCTAAATAATAATCAGTAAAAAAAAAATTAGTTGTGGCCAAATTGCTTCAAACACGGGAAAATATAAGAAAGTTACCTAGGGACAAAGGAAAGTGCAAAACAGTAATTTGCGACGGTTGTTTTGTGCTCGTGCACAAACAGTGAAATAAAAAAAAAATATAATAATAACCCGAACAAAGAAACTTGTGTGTGCTGTTGCTGTATAAAGGGCTTCAACCTAAAGCGGTGCTAGTGCGGTGTGGTTAAGAGAGTGCAATTTTAAGAGAGTGTAATTCACCCACACGAAGACCACCGTGGTTGCTTGCTCCAACGAGTGAACCATCGAGTGAACGAAGATAAACAGAGTCGAGGCGAATTTAACTGCTGATGCAGTGGTGTTGGTGTGTCGCTGTGCAGATCTGAAGAGAACTGTTTTATATAATTGATTTTATCCCGATTTGTAATAAAGGTAAGCGAATAACCGAACTACATTTTTCCCTTTGCTGGTATTGTTGAGAATAAGTAATAAAATGATGGACAGAAACGAAATTTTGGCACTGGCAGTGGACGGACTCAGACGAAAACTAACAGAGTTGGACTTGGACGTAACAGGAATAACGGGGAAGATGATGAAGATGAAGAGGCGATGAGCGAGGAAAGTGTGTCAAGGGGAAATGTTGGTAGGTTTACTCTGCGCGATATTGAGGATTCCCTGGGCCACTTCGACGGCAGTGGGTCAGGAAAATGCTACGCAGTAGGGTGGAACACAATTCAAAAATACATTTACTTTAAGCAATTGCTCAGAGGCGCAGCAAAAATGTTCGTCAAGAGCCAAACCTTCGTCAAAAGCTGGGACGCTCTAAAACAAGTTCTCATTAAGGAATTTGGGACAAGACTTTCATCTGCAGAGGTTCATCGAAGGCTTAGAACGAAGCAAAAGAAAGCATCCGAGTCGCTTTTGGAGTACTTGTACGGTATCTTAGAGCTTGGGAGTCTCATCGAACTTGACGACGAGAGTGCAATCGAATACTTTGTTGAGGGTATTCCGGATGCTGGGCAGAACAAGGCCAGCTTATACCAAGCTACGAATATAGAGGAGCTTAAATTTCAAATCCGCTTATATGAACGGTCAAATTGAACCGCCTCGCAGTCTTCTAGCTCGAAGGAAAATTTACGTTTTAGTTATACTCCAAGCAGTAGCGCTCCAGTTCGGGAGCAAATTAAGAGCGAAAGGAAAGGCCACTCCTGCTATCGGTGTGGAGAGACAACTCATTTTGCCAGAGATTGTCGTGCTACAATTAAGTGTTTCAGGTGCAATCAACAAGGGTACATGGCACGCGATCGTAGAGCTGAGTCATTACCAGTTCAACGGCGTGTCGATAATCAACAACTTGCATCATCGAGTAATCGAGATTCGTGGCCGGAAGCAAGAACGATTTTAGCGATTGGGTCTAACAGAATTTTTAAAGACATTACGGTTAAGGGTGTTACTATAACTGCACTTGTTGATACCGGAAGCGATTTGTGTTTGCTGCGTAACGACTGTTTGGTTTTGATAGATTCCGTTGAGCTTGGGAAAGAAAAAAGAAACCTTTTGGGGATTGGCCAAAACAGGGTCACAACATTGGGCAACGTTCGGTTGGAGGCGGAAGCTGATGGCATTATCCTGCCAGTAAACTTCCACGTGATAAAAGAGAGGGATATGGGTTACTCGGCGCTAATTGGCAGCGATATCCTGGAGCTGGTTAACTTGTCGATAGTCGACCAAAGTGTAGAACTGAAACTTAAAGAGAGTTCTCTGGAATCGGAAGTAGAGTCTGAGGTTCTGGGTTGTAATGAAGGGGAACGTGGATTGGGATCTAACGTGATGCGGAAGGATGCCAGGGGCTTAAACGGAAACATGAACCAAAGACTGGTCGAAAAGGAATCAAAGGATCTGGGATCTGAAATGTTCGAGTTGGCGGCGGCGTTTCTTCAAATTTGTTCAGCTGCGGAAGAGAGCATGTTTGCCCGAGATTTAGAGCTCAGTCACCTGGACGTCGACAAACGAAAGGTATTGATGCGAATCATCGAGGAGTATGCTCCTGTAGGTACGGAACCATCACCCGTCACAATGAAACTGGTCTTAAGGGACGACATACCTGTGTTCCAGAGACCAAGAAGAATGGCTTACGCCGACCAGATTTTTGTGCAAACTCAAGTGAAGGCATGGCTGGAGGAAAGGATAATACAGCCAAGTAAATCCGAGTACGCGGCACCCACCGTGCTTGTAAAGAAGAAGGATGGATCAAAGAGATTGTGTTGCGACTACCGCAAATTGAACGAGAAAGTAACCAGGGATAACTTTCCAATGACACAGATAGACGAGGTGCTTGAACGTCTTCAAAGTGCAAAGGTGTTCACCATGTTGGACTTAAAGAACGGGTTCTTCCATGTTCCGATGGATCCCGAGTCTAGATCAGCAGGGACATTCCAGATGTGACCAGGAAGGTAACCGAAGTAGTTAGGGGATGTGTGAAATGTCTGATATCAGAGTCAAAAGCCGGAAAGAGAGAAGGGCTGCTGACACCGATCGATAACGAAGATAAGCCGCTAGGAACATATCACATTGACCACCACGGACAGATGGAACAGATGGCGCACAATTACATTTTGGTCGTAGTAGACGGATTTTCTAAATTCATGTGGCAACATCCCACGAAGAGTACGGGAGCTGCCGAAGTCGTGGATCGCTTGCAAAGGCAGTCAAGTGTATTCGGTAATCCATGAAGAGTCATCACAGACAGGGGGGCGGAGTTCACCTCAACTGCGTTCGAGACCTATTGCAGAGGCGAAAACATCCAACACCTTATGATCGCGACAGGTATACCGCGAGGAAATGGACAGGTATAGAGGATTCATAGAATCATTTTGCCGATGCTGGCAAAGGCCTGTCTAGGAAGCCCGGAGAATTGGCACAAGCATGTGAACCGGGTACAGCAAACGTGGAATAATTCACCTTCAAGGAGTACAAAGTTTGACTGGATTGGAAACACGAACGTCCGAATACCCAGAAATACGCGAGTGGTTAGCTGAAGCAGAAGTTCAGGACCTACACGCAGGACGAGATACCATAAGGAAGGAAGTGTGTCAAAATATCGCGACCGTACAAAGGAGAACAGGAGAACTTTCAATAGTACCCGAAAGCCCGAGAGAGAGTATGAGCCTAATGCACTAGTCGCCATTAAGCACACTCAGTTCAGAACCAGAGCTAAGCTTAAGCCAAAGTTCATGGCCCCATTCAAGGTCGTGAGGAAACGAGAACATGGGAGGTATGACATAGTAAAAGTTTGCGAACACGAGAGCCCGAATAGAACAACGACAGTCGCTGTAAACATGAAACCCTGGAATCCTTTATTCGGGGCGAATGATCCGTCAGGATAGCCGATTGTGGGAAAAGAAGCAGACAAAGAACGAACGAACGACTACGACAGAGAGCGGCGATGCAACCGACTTGAACATGCACAATGGCAAGAAAAGACAAGAACGAAAGTAAATTCCTTAACCGGTCTGCAAACTCAACTCAGCAAAGTCGGCGGGTTATTCGCTTACGTGGTTGTCATAGTACAAAGCATTAATTTTAATCGTATTGTAATAATAAACCTGAATTCTTACTATTTAAGCGGTGTGTTTTATTGCTACCAGTAGGATCGAGAGCCAGATCCTACATACATTGTCTAATACTCTTAATTCTAAACTTAGGTTCGTTCTTACGTCTAAATCTACATTTTTTTATACATTACATTTTTTTATATAGCCCACCTGTCTTGCGTCTGTATAGCTTCCCTTGTTTTGCGTTTTTGTTTTTCAATAATTTTGTTACTAGTGTTTCTATGTTCTTATTCTGAGTCTGTTCTGGGGACGTGTTAAATGTTGAGTGATATCTTTTGTTGTATATTTGGAAGGCTTTAAATGTTTTTGTGTTAACTGACTCTTCTTGTTTCATAATTAGTAGGGTCTCTGCTATTGTACTATGTAAGCGTTCTATGTCCACATTACCATTATGGGCATTATTTTTAGTGAAGTGTACTTGCACATCTCGTTGTCTAAGAAATTGTCTAGTGTACTCGTACATTGTATTGAACTCATTATCTGTAATTATTTTTGTGGGTGTTCCTTCTTTATTTAAGTGTTCTGTTATGGCGTCTGCTTTGTGTATGTGATTTTTACTCTTGTGGAGATCGAGTTGAAACAATTAAAAAACGAATTCTGTCCCAATAGCAATAATTCACGTTTTTTTACAATATTTAACTTAAGCTATAATTTCGAGTGAAAGCAGAGGAGAGGGCGACTGATCGATTTGAATGTTACACGAACTCTGAATACTCATTGTTCAAAGCGCGTTCGAGAAACTTGACATAAATAGGTATATGACTACGAATATAATATAGAGCTACGATTTACAAGTATATTTCTAATACAATAGTGGTTAATACTTAGTAGTTAGTGCAAAGTATGATTGAATAAATATTATGAGTCGCCACAGTACTCCCATCCTATTTAACAAGTTAACGAATGAAAAAAATTATAAATTTTAAATCCTTTCTTAAAATTATTGATACCTATTCGGAAATCGAACTCTTCTTCCAGATCGAGTTGTCCAACTGGGTTGTTGTATACTGGTTGGCGTCTTCATGAGTGAAGGTGGTGGGTGTTGTTGCGGATCGTCCGTACCTGGTGAGGTTGTAGTTGTTGATGTGGACGAATCGTCCTTATGCAGAAATGCTGTCTTCAACCAGTCAATTGAGATCATCGCTGTCCGATTGTGTAACTTTAGTTTGAATTATTTCTTGATTCTTTCGAAAACCTCATAGGGGCCTTCATAAGGCTGTTGAAGCGGTGATTTGACCTAGAGGCGAAAATAATACAATATTTTGTGTTTTTTTGTGGGGTAATTATAAAAACTTTTAACTTAAAAGATACAATATTTTCAAAAAGGTATACGATAAGATAAGTGAGTATATACAAAAATTTAATAGTTTATAGATTTCAAGGTGACTTCAACACTGTTTTGAGTGTAGAGCTATCCATACTAAAAAAAAAGAAGAAGAAATTGGGTTGTACTATTGTTCTTATTTCAAGTGGTAATTTATTAAAGAGCTTAGGTGCCGCCGCAGTATAATAATTTTAAAAATGTGTTTTTCTAGCTACCGGAATGCTTACGATTGCCATATTATTAACCCTTAGCCCGTAAGCATTTAAACTTCTGAGAGTAAATGCTGTAACCGCTTCGCATGAAAAACACCTTTAGAACATTAAAGATATAAAGATGATTTATTGGTAATACTCGGAGACTATGAAAGAGAGGCCAGCTATTTGTCCATCTGTTAACTTTGCAGATAACAATTCTTATTAGGTGTTTCTGGGCAATGTTTTGTACTTGGGTTCTGCAATTGCCTATAAATAGACATAGACATTTATTATTATTAAAACCTTCACTGATTTCACTGCACAATTTAAGAATTGCATCTTCAGTGGATTTCCCCTCTCGAAAGGCAAATTGTTATTAGCAAAGAAATTTTTTTTTTGAGAAATGATGCTATACCACTACTTTTATAAGATTTTCAAATAGTTTACAAGCGTTGGGAGTATAGAGATCGGTCTATATTGAGACATTGAACTTCGGTTGCCTTTTTTGAACAAGTGAATAACTTCAGCAGATTTTAAAGACGAGGGAAAGATACCACAATTGACACCCAAATTAAATAATTGACTCAACACATCGACGATAAATAGTGAAATACGTTTCAGAAGACAGTTTGTGATATTGTCGGAAGTACTAGAGTTTTTGTTATCAAGTGTCATGATTTGTTTGTGGATTTCCAGTGGAGTAATCGGTTTAAAAGCAAAAGCATTGCTTTGCAATATGTCGTCGACTACATCTGTATATTTGTAAATTACAACTACAATTATTTTCTGGAAGAAGAGGCTTCTATTGAGTTCCAACAGAGATAAAGGATTGGTTAAATTGATTGGCAATGATCACTGGGTCAGATAGGTGGCAGCAGCATTTCACCCGGAAAGTAGACGGCCATATTACGAGTATTTAGAAAGAAAGGAGTTCTTTTTGGGCAAGACCACTCGCAGCAAAAGTTGTCATATCTACATACATATACATATATACTCGTAGATTAAAATTATAAGGAAAAATTAGAAGAAATTAATAAAAATAACAAAATAAACTAAACGTAAGAATCCGGATTTGTAAAATTACTGTAATACATATTAAGATAATATAAATAATTTCAAGAAATTAAAGTCCTCAAAAATAGTAATTGTTTTTTTTGAACTAAGTGGGCTTTCGTGACGTTTCTTAGATTTAGCAATATTTAATTTCGTTTGCAACTGTTGCAAACGTCTCTGCTGCAAGTAATATCTCAACGCAGCGAAAAGTAAATCGTCATCATCGCAAGAAGACAACTGGCCGTCGATTCATGTCAAGAATTTGGTGCTGCAAAGAGCAATTCACCGCAGCCAAAACGCAGACATTGTCATCCATTGGTGCAAGGAGCAATTCACCGCATCAAAAAACGCAGACATAGCCAGCTATTACCACAAGGAGCAACTCGTCGCAACGGCACAGCAATTAACATCGTTGTTGATACAAAGTGAACCACGACCAGCCAAAGAAGCACCGCCGTCAACGGAACGTAAGGTAGGTCAAGTTTCCTGGTATTTATATTCTCTCTGCCTCCGTCTTTCGCGTCGTAACCCCTAATCCGCCATGCCTACTAATTGCAAAGCATGCAAAAATGAGGACAATGACGCCATAGTACAATGCGACGTATGCGACGATTGGTACCATTATTCCTGTGTCGGTTTCGATGACGACATTCAAAATCATGATTGGAACTGCGTAAAATGTCGAACTTTACTCATAGAGAAGGTTCCAGGCGACTACAATCTTGAAGACAGCAACCAATCACCAATGAAACTTCCAAACGAAACTGTTCCCTCGCAACCTCCGACAAAGCAAAACGTGTGCTCTTCCTTCAACAACTGAATGAAAAAAGGCTATTGCAAGTGAAGCGCGACAAAGAATATTTGCAGAAGAAGTACGCTATGCTGAGAGAGCTAAATTCGAGCTCCGACAGCAAAGATGATGGTACCATTCTGATAGAAATACGCGATGTGCAACATGATAATCCCCTTCGAAAGATCTCAGCCGTGTCCTTCGCGCATGGAACCAACCCCGTTGTCAATCTTAAGGCAGCAACAACAAAAATTCGAGGTGATGGCCGTGACACAAACAAAACTATATGGAACAGCACATTCAGCTTTAACCAGGAGAACCCAACATTTTCAACAGTGCAGCAACAAAACTTACATCCTTCCATTGCTAACACGTCCACCTACAACGGACATCTAGGCGAAAGACCAGCAGCATCTCTGCTTAACACGAGCCTGTCAGTTGAAGCACATGTTCCAAACAAATAGCAATTAGCAGCCAGACAAATCATGTCAAAAGAGCATGTGACAGGTTGTTTTTTCCCGAACAAGTTCCAGGCGTATTGAAAACACTGGATCAACTTTACGGCCGTCCCGAAGATATAATCGACGACGTCATAGAGAAAATAAGAAAAGAACCATTATCACGGATGGAGAAGCTGCAATCGATAATCCAATTCTCATTCTGTTGAGAACGCATGCGCCGTTATGACAGCGACTGGGCTACACGAATATTTAGCAAACCCATCTCTGCTTCGAGAATTTGGCGACAGGTTACCCCAGGTCACCACAAATCCGTCTAGAATGGGGTAGCTACCGCAAGAGCATGGACGTCGTACCCCGCCGTATTTAGTGAATGGTTAGCTGAAATTGCAAGTTCTGCCCTTCAGGTAACACGCATGAACTCCTCAAGCTTGTTAGCATCAAGAACCGAAAGACATCCATCCAGAGCTAACGTTCACCATAGCTCGCATTCACAATCGCCTAAATCTAAAGTCTGTCCACTTTGCCAGTTATGTTGTTCCTCGGTTGAAAAGTGCCAAACGTTTTTAACCTAAACCTAAAGGATAGATGGGAAGCTGTCAAGCGGTACACAATTTGCCGTACATGCATTCGACAACATGGAAGGAATAGGTGCCGTTTAGAAAAAACATGCGGTGTTGATGGGTGTAGGTATAAAAACCACAAACTACTTCACAAATTACGAGAGTTGCAAACAATATCCATCTGCAACACAAATGATCAAGTCAATTGCTATCATCAAATGGATAAAGGTTGTGCTTTATTTAAGATAATTCGGGTGACACTCTACAACGGGGAAAATAAATTAAACACATTCGCCTTCCTCGATTATGGCTCCTCAATTTCGCTTATAGACGAAGCTCTTGTCACGGAATTAGGGGCTGCTGGTGAAACCCAACCATTATGCCTGAGATGGACAGCAAATACCCATCGCAGAGAGAGCACATCTAAAAAGGTAAACATACAAATTTCACAAATTCATTCAAATAAAAAATACAATATTTTAAACATATGAACTGGTCTTCCAAAACAAAATATAAATGCCGAAGAGCTGTCTCACCGATATGAACATCCGAAGCAAATTCCTTTCACGTCATTCGCAAATGCAAGTCCGCGAATTTGCTGGGTCTAGACCGGTGGAAACTTACAATTCCACTTCATTCACTTGAAGGATATGAGGACCAGCCAGTGACTTCAAAAACGCGTCTCGGGTGGACAGTATATGGGCCATGCACTCTGAAACTAAATCACCGACAATAGCACAGTAATGTAAATTTCCACATTTGCGACTGTCAAAAAAATTAAAATGAAAATCTAAGCACGATGTTTAAAGAATATATTTCGATCGAGTTATCTGGCACAGGTAATAAAACGCTGTTGTGTTCTTCTACTGATGAAAGGGCTATAGCTTTAATGGAAAACAATATAAAAAGAAGCGGAAAGCCTTTCGTTGTTCCTTTGTTGTGGAAGGGCGACCAAAACGGAACGCCTGATAGCCGTCCGATAGCTGAGCAACGTGGCAAAGTATTATCAACCTGGAGAAGAGATTGGAAAAAGATAGCCAACTGCACGAAAATCTACAAACACAGATAGAGGAATATTTACACAAGTACGCAAGAAAGTTAAAGCTTCAGGAATTGCAACAAAGATTTGAACATGTATGGTATCTTCAGATTTTTCCAAATAAGGTGAGCTGCAGTTGTGAACGGCATTGACAGTTTTTGATCTTTTCGGCTTGATTGCTAACTTTTTAGTATTGCTAAAAATATTATTGCAGGAAGTGTGGAGCTCAGCAATTGAGTGGTATGAAAAGATCCAACCCAAACCTTTTGAAAAATGCAGTAGATGGAAAAGGTTTATACCAGAAATAAAGAACATCATCATCGAAAGACCATATGCCAAGCAGCTTCCTTTAAAAGGTGACAGTTCAGTTCAAATGCATATATTTGTCGATGTTAGTGAAGTGGCTTACGCAGCTGTGGGATATTTTCGGATTGACGATGGAAATATGATTCAAAATGTTTTGATAGCCGCCAAAACGAAGGTAGCTCCACTGAAAGTGATGTCAATACCCAGATTAGAACTAGAAGCAACAGTCTTAGGAGTAAGACTATCAAAAATGATCACAGCTGGGCATTCAATAAAAAGAAAACAGAAGTATTTTTGGACGGACTCGAGAACTGTGTTGAGTTGGATCAACTTCGATCACAGGAAATATAAACAGTTCGTTGCTTTCCGTATAGGTGAAATCCTCGGAGAGACCGACGCAGGAAACTGGAGGTGGATTTCGAGCAAAGCTAATATCGCCGATGAAGCGACTAAGTGGCAAAGTATTAAAGAGTTCCGATCCGATAGCCGATAGTACTAAGGACCAACATTTTTATATGAACCAAGCGACAAGTGGTCCAAAGAATTTAACCAGATAGAACCATCAACTGAAGAAGTAAGATATGTCCACATGCATCATGACATGAAGTTTGAAGCTATTATTGATGTTTTACGGTTTAGCGAGTGGAAACGACTTTTGCGAAGCATGGCACAGGTTTTTCGTTTCATCCGAAATATCTCAAAAAAGAAGACAAACTAAAAACTGCAAAATGTTTAATCTGTATTGACTTCGTGAAAGCAGAACGTTATTGCGTCAAGGTGTGTCAACAGAAACACGAAGTTTTTGCCGGCAAAGTCGCAGTTCTTAACGGTAGAAGTTAAGCACCAACGAACGAAGGCTCGAAGTCGATAAGACGAGTAGGTTGTACAAGCTTTCACCGTATTTAGATGAAAATAAGGTAAAAGGTCGTATTGATGCAGCTTATGGCATATCTCTCAGCACAAAACGGCCAATAATTTTACCAAATGAACACTACATTACCGAGTTGATCATAAAGGCGTAACATGAACGATTTTGTCACCAAAACGACGAAACAGTTATTAACGAATTACGCCAAAAGTTTTTTATACCAAAACGTAGATCTTTGCTTATAAAAATAAAAATAAAAAAATGTCAATTTTGCAAAAACACCCGATGTCGTCCAGAGCCACCGATAATGGGGGACCTTCCACCAGCGAGACTGCAGCCGTTCACTAGGTCTTTTTCCTACATAGGCACTTTGGGCCGCTGCTCGTTGCTGTAGGGAGATATTCAGAGAAGAGGTGGGGAGTGCTAATAACATGCTTGACGCGCGGTGCATGTACGCTGTCTACCGACTCATGCATAATGGCTTTGAAGCGATTTATTGCACGAAGGGGATGGCCCTTAGAAATTTTCAACGACAATGGTACCAATTTTCGGGGAGCGAGCAACGAATTGAAGGAGGCTTTGAAGAATATCGACGCAGAAAAATTAGCAAAAAATTTCGTCCTTCACCCCATATGGGTGGGAGTTGGGAGAGGCTAATTAGATCCGTGAAGAAAACCTTAAGTCACGTTATACCAACACGAAAGCCTACGGACGAACTGTTACTGACTATGTTAGCTGAGGTAGAGAGAATTGTAATTGCTAGACCCCTTACTTACGTTCCCATAGATAATGCAAATGATGAGGCTTTGACACTTAACCACTTTTTGCTTGGGTCGTCAAATGGTGAAAAACTTCAGGCGAGTTAAGCGATGATGGTGTCGTCCTTAAAAAAAATTGGCCTATCAGCAAGCAATTTGTGAATCGCTTTTGGAAGCGATGGGTTAATGAATATCTTCCTGACTTAACTAGACGAACAAAATGGTACGCGTTCACGAAGCAGATCCAGGAAGGAGACATCGTCGTCATCACAGATCCGGACAGTCCGCGGAACTGTTGGCCAAAAGGAACAATCTTCAAGACCATTCCAGGCAAAGATGGTGAAACCAGAAGCGCCGTGGTCAAAACGATGAAAGGTATTTTTAAGAGACCCACAGGTAAACTGGCTGTGTTGGCGAAAGTGGAAAACCAATTCGATGAATCGCTTTACCAGGGGGGAGTGTTGCCAAACCTAGCAGCACTTGGCATGCAAAATACTGCGTGAAGGTGGCAGCAACATTTTACCCGAAAAGTAGACGGCCATATTATTTAGAAAGAAAGGAGTTCTTTTTGGGCAAGACCACTCGCAGCAAAAGTTGTCATATCTACATACATATACATATATACTCGTAGATTAAAATTATAAGGAAAAATTAGAAGAAATTAATAAAAATAACAAAATAAACTAAACGTAAGAATCCGGATTTGTAAAATTACTGTAATACATATTAAGATAATATAAATAATTTCAAGAAATTAAAGTCCTCAAAAATAGTAATTGTTTTTTTTGAACTAAGTGGGCTTTCGTGACGTTTCTTAGATTTATCAATATTTAATTTCGTTTACAACTGTTGCAAACGTCTCTGCTGCAAGTAATATCTCAACGCAGCGAAAAGTAAATCGTCATCATCGCAAGAAGACAACTGGCCGTCGATTCATGTCAAGAATTTGGTGCTGCAAAGAGCAATTCACCGCAGCCAAAACGCAGACATTGTCATCCATTGGTGCAAGGAGCAATTCACCGCATCAAAAAACGCAGAAATAGCCAGCTATTACCACAAGGAGCAACTCGTCGCAACGGCACAGCAATTAACATCGTTGTTGATACAAAGTGAACCACGACCAGCCAAAGAAGCACCGCCGTCAACGGAACGTAAGGTAGGTCAAGTTTCCTGGTATTTATATTCTCTCTGCCTCCGCCTTTCGAGTCGTAACCCCTAATCCGCCATGCCTACTAATTGCAAAGCATGCAAAAATGAGGACAATGACGTCATAGTACAATGCGACGTATGCGACGATTGGTACCATTATTCCTGTGTCGGTTTCGATGACGACATTCAAAATCATGATTGGAACTGCGTAAAATGTCGAACTTTACTCATAGAGAAGGTTCCAGGCGACTACAATCTTGAAGACAGCAACCAATCACCAATGAAACTTCCAAACGAAACTGTTCCCTCGCAACCTCCGACAAAGCAAAACGTGTGCTCTTCCTTCAACAACTGAATGAAAAAAGGCTATTGCAAGTGAAGCGCGACAAAGAATATTTGCAGAAGAAGTACGCTATGCTGAGAGAGCTAAATTCGAGCTCCGACAGCAAAGATGATGGTACCATTCTGATAGAAATACGCGATGTGCAACATGATAATCCCCTTCGAAAGATCTCAGCCGTGTCCTTCGCGCATGGAACCAACCCCGTTGTCAATCTTAAGGCAGCAACAACAAAAATTCGAGGTGATGGCCGTGACACAAACAAAACTATATGGAACAGCACATTCAGCTTTAACCAGGAGAACCCAACATTTTCAACAGTGCAGCAACAAAACTTACATCCTTCCATTGCTAACACGTCCACCTACAACGGACATCTAGGCGAAAGACCAGCAGCATCTCTGCTTAACACGAGCCTGTCAGTTGAAGCACATGTTCCAAACAAATAGCAATTAGCAGCCAGACAAATCATGTCAAAAGAGCATGTGACCTTTAGTGGGCGGATCGAAGAATGGCCACGTTTCATAAGATGGTTTAACAGCACAATGATCACATGTGGATACACAAACAGTGATACACTTAAAACAGTAGGTAACAGGTTGTTTTTTCCCGAACAAGTTCCAGGCGTATTGAAAACACTGGATCAACTTTACGGCCGTCCCGAAGATATAATCGACGGCGTCATAGAGAAAATAAGAAAAGAACCATTATCACGGATGGAGAAGCTGCAATCGATAATCCAATTCTCATTCTGTTGAGAACGCATGCGCCGTTATGACAGCGACTGGGCTACACGAATATTTAGCAAACCCATCTCTGCTTCGAGAATTTGGCGACAGGTTACCCCAGGTCACCACAAATCCGTCTAGAATGGGGTAGCTACCGCAAGAGCATGGACGTCGTACCCCGCCGTATTTAGTGAATGGTTAGCTGAAATTGCAAGTTCTGCCCTTCAGGTAACACGCATGAACTCCTCAAGCTTGTTAGCATCAAGAACCGAAAGACATCCATCCAGAGCTAACGTTCACCATAGCTCGCATTCACAATCGCCTAAATCTAAAGTCTGTCCACTTTGCCAGTTATGTTGTTCCTCGGTTGAAAAGTGCCAAACGTTTTTAACCTAAACCTAAAGGATAGATGGGAAGCTGTCAAGCGGTACACAATTTGCCGTACATGCATTCGACAACATGGAAGGAATAGGTGCCGTTTAGAAAAAACATGCGGTGTTGATGGGTGTAGGTATAAAAACCACAAACTACTTCACAAATTACGAGAGTTGCAAACAATATCCATCTGCAACACAAATGATCAAGTCAATTGTTATCATCAAATGGATAAAGGTTGTGTTTTATTTAAGATAATTCGGGTGACACTCTACAACGGGGAAAATAAATTAAACACATTCGCCTTCCTCGATTATGGCTCCTCAATTTCGCTTATAGGCGAAGCTCTTGTCACGGAATTAGGGGCTGCTGGTGAAACCCAACCATTATGCCTGAGATGGACAGCAAATACCCATCGCAGAGAGAGCACATCTAAAAAGGTAAACATACAAATTTCACAAATTCATTCAAATAAAAAATACAATATTTTAAACATATGAACTGGTCTTCCAAAACAAAATATAAATGCCGAAGAGCTGTCTCACCGATATGAACATCTGAAGCAAATTCCTTTCACGTCATTCGCAAATGCAAGTCCGCGAATTTGCTGGGTCTAGACCGGTGGAAACTTACAATTCCACTTCATTCACTTGAAGGATATGAGGACCAGCCAGTGACTTCAAAAACGCGTCTCGGGTGGACAGTATATGGGCCATGCACTCTGAAACTAAATCACCGACAATAGCACAGTAATGTAAATTTCCACATTTGCGACTGTCAAAAAAATTAAAATGAAAATCTAAGCACGATGTTTAAAGAATATATTTCGATCGAGTTATCTGGCACAGGTAATAAAACGCTGTTGCGTTCTTCTACTGATGAAAGGGCTATAGCTTTAATGGAAAACAATATAAAAAGAAGCGGAAAGCCTTTCGTTGTTCCTTTGTTGTGGAAGGGCGACCAAAACGGAACGCCTGATAGCCGTCCGATAGCTGAGCAACGTGGCAAAGTATTATCAACCTGGAGAAGAGATTGGAAAAAGATAGCCAACTGCACGAAAATCTACAAACACAGATAGAGGAATATTTACACAAGTACGCAAGAAAGTTAAAGCTTCAGGAATTGCAACAAAGATTTGAACATGTATGGTATCTTCAGATTTTTCCAAATAAGGTGAGCTGCAGTTGTGAACGGCATTGACAGTTTTTGATCTTTTCGGCTTGATTGCTAACTTTTTAGTATTGCTAAAAATATTATTGCAGGAAGTGTGGAGCTCAGCAATTGAGTGGTATGAAAAGATCCAACCCAAACCTTTTGAAAAATGCAGTAGATGGAAAAGGTTTATACCAGAAATAAAGAACATCATCATCGAAAGACCATATGCCAAGCAGCTTCCTTTAAAAGGTGACAGTTCAGTTCAAATGCATATATTTGTCGATGTTAGTGAAGTGGCTTACGCAGCTGTGGGATATTTTCGGATTGACGATGGAAATATGATTCAAAATGTTTTGATAGCCGCCAAAACGAAGGTAGCTCCACTGAAAGTGATGTCAATACCCAGATTAGAACTAGAAGCAACAGTCTTAGGAGTAAGACTATCAAAAATGATCACAGCCGGGCATTCAATAAAAAGAAAACAGAAGTATTTTTGGACGGACTCGAGAACTGAGTTGAGTTGGATCAACTTCGATCACAGGAAATATAAACAGTTCGTTGCTTTCCGTATAGGTGAAATCCTCGGAGAGACCGACGCAGGAAACTGGAGGTGGATTTCGAGCAAAGCTAATATCGCCGATGAAGCGACTAAGTGGCAAAGTATTAAAGAGTTCCGATCCGATAGCCGATAGTACTAAGGACCAACATTTTTATATGAACCAAGCGACAAGTGGTCCAAAGAATTTAACCAGATAGAACCATCAACTGAAGAAGTAAGATATGTCCACATGCATCATGACATGAAGTTTGAAGCTATTATTGATGTTTTACGGTTTAGCGAGTGGAAACGACTTTTGCGAAGCATGGCACAGGTTTTTCGTTTCATCCGAAATATCTCAAAAAAGAAGACAAACTAAAAACTGCAAAATGTTTAATCTGTATTGACTTCGTGAAAGCAGAACGTTATTGCGTCAAGGTGTGTCAACAGAAACACGAAGTTTTTGCCGGCAAAGTCGCAGTTCTTAACGGTAGAAGTTAAGCACCAACGAACGAAGGCTCGAAGTCGATAAGACGAGTAGGTTGTACAAGCTTTCACCGTATTTAGATGAAAATAAGGTAAAAGGTCGTATTGATGCAGCTTATGGCATATCTCTCAGCACAAAACGGCCAATAATTTTACCAAATGAACACTACATTACCGAGTTGATCATAAAGGCGTAACATGAACGATTTTGTCACCAAAACGACGAAACAGTTATTAACGAATTACGCCAAAAGTTTTTTATACCAAAACGTAGATCTTTGCTTATAAAAATAAAAATAAAAAAATGTCAATTTTGCAAAAACACCCGATAATGGGGGACCTTCCACCAGCGAGACTGCAGCCGTTCACTAGGTCTTTTTCCTACATAGGCACTTTGGGCCGCTGCTCGTTGCTGTAGGGAGATATTCAGAGAAGAGATGGGGAGTGCTAATAACATGCTTGACGCGCGGTGCATGTACGCTGTCTACCGACTCACGCATAATGGCTTTGAAGCGATTTATTGCACGAAGGGGATGGCCCTTAGAAATTTTCAACGACAATGGTACCAATTTTCGGGGAGTGAGCAACGAATTGAAGGAGGCTTTGCAGAATATCGACGCAGAAAAATTAGCAAAAAATTTCGTCCTTCACCCCATATGGGTGGGAGTTGGGAGAGGCTAATTAGATCCGTGAAGAAAACCTTAAGTCACGTTATACCAACACGAAAGCCTACGGACGAACTGTTACTGACTATGTTAGCTGAGGTAGAGAGAATTGTAATTGCTAGACCCCTTACTTACGTTCCCATAGATAATGCAAATGATGAGGCTTTGACACTTAACCACTTTTTGCTTGGGTCGTCAAATGGTGAAAAACTTCAGGCGAGTTAAGCGATGATGGTGTCGTCCTTAAAAAAAATTGGCCTATCAGCAAGCAATTTGTGAATCGCTTTTGGAAGCGATGGGTTAATGAATATCTTCCTGACTTAACTAGACGAACAAAATGGTACGCGTTCACGAAGCAGATCCAGGAAGGAGACATCGTCGTCATCACAGATCCGGACAGTCCGCGGAACTGTTGGCCAAAAGGAACAATCTTCAAGACCATTCCAGGCAAAGATGGTGAAACCAGAAGCGCCGTGGTCAAAACGATGAAAGGTATTTTTACGAGACCCACAGGTAAACTGGCTGTGTTGGCGAAAGTGGAAAACCAATTCGATGAATCGCTTTACCAGGGGGGAGTGTTGCCAAACCTAGCAGCACTTGGCATGCAAAATACTGCGTGAAGGTGGCAGCAACATTTTACCCGAAAAGTAGACGGCCATATTATTTAGAAAGAAAGGAGTTCTTTTTGGGCAAGACCACTCGCAGCAAAAGTTGTCATATCTACATACATATACATATATACTCGTAGATTAAAATTATAAGGAAAAATTAGAAGAAATTAATAAAAATAACAAAATAAACTAAACGTAAGAATCCGGATTTGTAAAATTACTGTAATACATATTAAGATAATATAAATAATTTCAAGAAATTAAAGTCCTCAAAAATAGTAATTGTTTTTTTTGAACTAAGTGGGCTTTCGTGACGTTTCTTAGATTTATCAATATTTAATTTCGTTTACAACTGTTGCAAACGTCTCTGCTGCAAGTAATATCTCAACGCAGCGAAAAGTAAATCGTCATCATCGCAAGAAGACAACTGGCCGTCGATTCATGTCAAGAATTTGGTGCTGCAAAGAGCAATTCACCGCAGCCAAAACGCAGACATTGTCATCCATTGGTACAAGGAGCAATTCACCGCATCAAAAAACGCAGAAATAGCCAGCTATTACCACAAGGAGCAACTCGTCGCAACGGCACAGCAATTAACATCGTTGTTGATACAAAGTGAACCACGACCAGCCAAAGAAGCACCGCCGTCAACGGAACGTAAGGTAGGTCAAGTTTCCTGGTATTTATATTCTCTCTGCCTCCGTCTTTCGCGTCGTAACCCCTAATCCGCCATGCCTACTAATTGCAAAGCATGCAAAAATGAGGACAATGACGTCATAGTACAATGCGACGTATGCGACGATTGGTACCATTATTCCTGTGTCGGTTTCGATGACGACATTCAAAATCATGATTGGAACTGCGTAAAATGTCGAACTTTACTCATAGAGAAGGTTCCAGGCGACTACAATCTTGAAGACAGCAACCAATCACCAATGAAACTTCCAAACGCAACCTCCGACAAAGCAAAACGTGTGCTCTTCCTTCAACAACTGAATGCAAAAAGGCTATTGCAAGTGAAGCGCGACAAAGAATATTTGCAGAAGAAGTACGCTATGCTGAGAGAGCTAAATTCGAGCTCCGACAGCAAAGATGATGGTACCATTCTGATAGAAATACGCGATGTGCAACATGATAATCCCCTTCGAAAGATCTCAGCCGTGTCCTTCGCGCATGGAACTAACCCCGTTGTCAATCTTAAGGCAGCAACAACAAAAATTCGAGGTGATGGCCGTGACACAAACAAAACCATATGGAACAGCACATTCAGCTTTAACCAGGAGAACCCAACATTTTCAACAGTGCAGCAACAAAACTTACATCAGCCAGCAGCGCATCCTTCCATTGCTAACACGTCCACCTACAACGGACATCTAGGCGAAAGACCAGCAGCATCTCTGCTTAACACGAGCCTGTCAGTTGAAGCACATGTTCCAAACAAATAGCAATTAGCAGCCAGACAAATCATGTCAAAAGAGCATGTGACCTTTAGTGGGCGGATCGAAGAATGGCCACGTTTCATAAGATGGTTTAACAGCACAATGATCACATGTGGATATACAAACAGTGATACACTTAAAACAGTAGGTAACAGGTTGTTTTTTCCCGAACAAGTTCCAGGCGTATTGAAAGCACTGGATCAACTTTACGGCCGTCCCGAAGATATAATCGACGACGTCATAGAGAAAATAAGAAAAGAACCATTATCACGGATGGAGAAGCTGCAATCGATAATCCAATTCTCATTCTGTTGAGAACGCATGCGCCGTTATGGCAGCGACTGGGCTACACGAATATTTAGCAAACCCATCTCTGCTTCGAGAATTTGGCGACAGGTTACCCCAGGTCACCCCAAATCCGTCTAGAATGGGGTAGCTACCGCAAGAGCATGGACGTCGTACCCCGCCGTATTTAGTGAATGGTTAGCTGAAATTGCAAGTTCTGCCCTTCAGGTAACACGCATGAACTCTTCAAGCTCGTTAGCATCAAGAACCGAAAGACATCCATCCAGAGCTAACGTTCACCATAGCTCGCATTCACAATCGCCTAAATCTAAAGTCTGTCCACTTTGCCAGTTATGTTGTTCCTCGGTTGAAAAGTGCCAAACGTTTTTAACCTAAACCTAAAGGATAGATAGGAAGCTGTCAAGCGGTACACAATTTGCCGTACATGCATTCGACAACATGGAAGGAATAGGTGCCGTTTAGAAAAAAACATGCGGTGTTGATGGGTGTAGGTATAAAAACCACAAACTACTTCACAAATTACGAGAGTTGCAAACAATATCCATCTGCAACACAAATGATCAAGTCAATTGTTATCATCAAATGGATAAAGGTTGTGTTTTATTTAAGATAATTCGGGTGACACTCTACAACGGGGAAAATAAATTAAACACATTCGCCTTCCTCGATTATGGCTCCTCAATTTCCCTTATAGGCGAAGCTCTTGTCACGGAATTAGGGGCTGCTGGTGAAACCCAACCATTATGCCTGAGATGGACAGCAAATACCCATCGCAGAGAGAGCACATCTAAAAAGGTAAACATACAAATTTCACAAATTCATTCAAATAAAAAATACAATATTTTAAACATATGAACTGGTCTTCCAAAACAAAATATAAATGCCGAAGAGCTGTCTCACCGATATGAACATCTGAAGCAAATTCCTTTCACGTCATACGCAAATGCAAGTCCGCGAATTTGCTGGGTCTAGACCGGTGGAAACTTACAATTCCACTTCATTCACTTGAAGGATATGAGGACCAGCCAGTGACTTCAAAAACGCGTCTCGGGTGGACAGTATATGGGCCATGCACTCTGAAACTAAATCACCGACAATAGCACAGTAATGTAAATTTCCACATTTGCGACTGTCAAAAAAATTAAAATGAAAATCTAAGCACGATGTTTAAAGAATATATTTCGATCGAGTTATCTGGCACAGGTAATAAAACGCTGTTGCGTTCTTCTACTGATGAAAGGGCTATAGCTTTAATGGAAAACAATATAAAAAGAAGCGGAAAGCCTTTCGTTGTTCCTTTGTTGTGGAAGGGCGACCAAAACGGAACGCCTGATAGCCGTCCGATAGCTGAGCAACGTGGCAAAGTATTATCAACCTGGAGAAGAGATTGGAAAAAGATAGCCAACTGCACGAAAATCTACAAACACAGATAGAGGAATATTTACACAAGTACGCAAGAAAGTTAAAGCTTCAGGAATTGCAACAAAGATTTGAACATGTATGGTATCTTCAGATTTTTCCAAATAAGGTGAGCTGCAGTTGTGAACGGCATTGACAGTTTTTGATCTTTTCGGCTTGATTGCTAACTTTTTAGTATTGCTAAAAATATTATTGCAGGAAGTGTGGAGCTCAGCAATTGAGTGGTATGAAAAGATCCAACCCAAACCTTTTGAAAAATGCAGTAGATGGAAAAGGTTTATACCAGAAATAAAGAACATCATCATCGAAAGACCATATGCCGAGCAGCTTCCTTTAAAAGGTGACAGTTCAGTTCAAATGCATATATTTGTCGATGTTAGTGAAGTGGATTACGCTGCTGTGGGATATTTTCGGATTGACGATGGAAATATGATTCAAAATGTTTTGATAGCCGCCAAAACGAAGGTAGCTCCACTGAAAGTGATGTCAATACCCAGATTAGAACTAGAAGCAACAGTCTTAGGAGTAAGACTATCAAAAATGATCACAGCCGGGCATTCAATAAAAAGAAAACAGAAGTATTTTTGGACGGACTCGAGAACTGAGTTGAGTTGGATCAACTTCGATCACAGGAAATATAAACAGTTCGTTGCTTTCCGTATAGGTGAAATCCTCGGAGAGACCGACGCAGGAAACTGGAGGTGGATTTCGAGCAAAGCTAATATCGCCGATGAAGCGACTAAGTGGCAAAGTATTAAAGAGTTCCGATCCGATAGCCGATAGTACTAAGGACCAACATTTTTATATGAACCAAGCGACAAGTGGTCCAAAGAATTTAACCAGATAGAACCATCAACTGAAGAAGTAAGATATGTCCACATGCATCATGACATGAAGTTTGAAGCTATTATTGATGTTTTACGGTTTAGCGAGTGGAAACGACTTTTGCGAAGCATGGCACAGGTTTTTCGTTTCATCCGAAATATCTCAAAAAAGAAGACAAACTAAAAACTGCAAAATGTTTAATCTGTATTGACTTCGTGAAAGCAGAACGTTATTGCGTCAAGGTGTGTCAACAGAAACACGAAGTTTTTGCCGGCAAAGTCGCAGTTCTTAACGGTAGAAGTTAAGCACCAACGAACGAAGGCTCGAAGTCGATAAGACGAGTAGGTTGTACAAGCTTTCACCGTATTTAGATGAAAATAAGGTAAAAGGTCGTATTGATGCAGCTTATGGCATATCTCTCAGCACAAAACGGCCAATAATTTTACCAAATGAACACTACATTACCGAGTTGATCATAAAGGCGTAACATGAACGATTTTGTCACCAAAACGACGAAACAGTTATTAACGAATTACGCCAAAAGTTTTTTATACCAAAACGTAGATCTTTGCTTATAAAAATAAAAATAAAAAAATGTCAATTTTGCAAAAACACCCGATAATGGGGGACCTTCCACCAGCGAGACTGCAGCCGTTCACTAGGTCTTTTTCCTACATAGGCACTTTGGGCCGCTGCTCGTTGCTGTAGGGAGATATTCAGAGAAGAGATGGGGAGTGCTAATAACATGCTTGACGCGCGGTGCATGTACGCTGTCTACCGACTCATGCATAATGGCTTTGAAGCGATTTATTGCACGAAGGGGATGGCCCTTAGAAATTTTCAACGACAATGGTACCAATTTTCGGGGAGTGAGCAACGAATTGAAGGAGGCTTTGCAGAATATCGACGCAGAAAAATTAGCAAAAAATTTCGTCCTTCACCCCATATGGGTGGGAGTTGGGAGAGGCTAATTAGATCCGTGAAGAAAACCTTAAGTCACGTTATACCAACACGAAAGCCTACGGACGAACTGTTACTGACTATGTTAGCTGAGGTAGAGAGAATTGTAATTGCTAGACCCCTTACTTACGTTCCCATAGATAATGCAAATGATGAGGCTTTGACACTTAACCACTTTTTGCTTGGGTCGTCAAATGGTGAAAAACTTCAGGCGAGTTAAGCGATGATGGTGTCGTCCTTAAAAAAAATTGGCCTATCAGCAAGCAATTTGTGAATCGCTTTTGGAAGCGATGGGTTAATGAATATCTTCCTGACTTAACTAGACGAACAAAATGGTACGCGTTCACGAAGCAGATCCAGGAAGGAGACATCGTCGTCATCACAGATCCGGACAGTCCGCGGAACTGTTGGCCAAAAGGAACAATCTTCAAGACCATTCCAGGCAAAGATGGTGAAACCAGAAGCGCCGTGGTCAAAACGATGAAAGGTATTTTTACGAGACCCACAGGTAAACTGGCTGTGTTGGCGAAAGTGGAAAACCAATTCGATGAATCGCTTTACCAGGGGGGAGTGTTGCCAAACCTAGCAGCACTTGGCATGCAAAATACTGCGTGAAGGTGGCAGCAACATTTTACCCGAAAAGTAGACGGCCATATTATTTAGAAAGAAAGGAGTTCTTTTTGGGCAAGACCACTCGCAGCAAAAGTTGTCATATCTACATACATATACATATATACTCGTAGATTAAAATTATAAGGAAAAATTAGAAGAAATTAATAAAAATAACAAAATAAACTAAACGTAAGAATCCGGATTTGTAAAATTACTGTAATACATATTAAGATAATATAAATAATTTCAAGAAATTAAAGTCCTCAAAAATAGTAATTGTTTTTTTTGAACTAAGTGGGCTTTCGTGACGTTTCTTAGATTTATCAATATTTAATTTCGTTTACAACTGTTGCAAACGTCTCTGCTGCAAGTAATATCTCAACGCAGCGAAAAGTAAATCGTCATCATCGCAAGAAGACAACTGGCCGTCGATTCATGTCAAGAATTTGGTGCTGCAAAGAGCAATTCACCGCAGCCAAAACGCAGACATTGTCATCCATTGGTACAAGGAGCAATTCACCGCATCAAAAAACGCAGAAATAGCCAGCTATTACCACAAGGAGCAACTCGTCGCAACGGCACAGCAATTAACATCGTTGTTGATACAAAGTGAACCACGACCAGCCAAAGAAGCACCGCCGTCAACGGAACGTAAGGTAGGTCAAGTTTCCTGGTATTTATATTCTCTCTGCCTCCGTCTTTCGCGTCGTAACCCCTAATCCGCCATGCCTACTAATTGCAAAGCATGCAAAAATGAGGACAATGACGTCATAGTACAATGCGACGTATGCGACGATTGGTACCATTATTCCTGTGTCGGTTTCGATGACGACATTCAAAATCATGATTGGAACTGCGTAAAATGTCGAACTTTACTCATAGAGAAGGTTCCAGGCGACTACAATCTTGAAGACAGCAACCAATCACCAATGAAACTTCCAAACGCAACCTCCGACAAAGCAAAACGTGTGCTCTTCCTTCAACAACTGAATGCAAAAAGGCTATTGCAAGTGAAGCGCGACAAAGAATATTTGCAGAAGAAGTACGCTATGCTGAGAGAGCTAAATTCGAGCTCCGACAGCAAAGATGATGGTACCATTCTGATAGAAATACGCGATGTGCAACATGATAATCCCCTTCGAAAGATCTCAGCCGTGTCCTTCGCGCATGGAACTAACCCCGTTGTCAATCTTAAGGCAGCAACAACAAAAATTCGAGGTGATGGCCGTGACACAAACAAAACCATATGGAACAGCACATTCAGCTTTAACCAGGAGAACCCAACATTTTCAACAGTGCAGCAACAAAACTTACATCAGCCAGCAGCGCATCCTTCCATTGCTAACACGTCCACCTACAACGGACATCTAGGCGAAAGACCAGCAGCATCTCTGCTTAACACGAGCCTGTCAGTTGAAGCACATGTTCCAAACAAATAGCAATTAGCAGCCAGACAAATCATGTCAAAAGAGCATGTGACCTTTAGTGGGCGGATCGAAGAATGGCCACGTTTCATAAGATGGTTTAACAGCACAATGATCACATGTGGATATACAAACAGTGATACACTTAAAACAGTAGGTAACAGGTTGTTTTTTCCCGAACAAGTTCCAGGCGTATTGAAAGCACTGGATCAACTTTACGGCCGTCCCGAAGATATAATCGACGACGTCATAGAGAAAATAAGAAAAGAACCATTATCACGGATGGAGAAGCTGCAATCGATAATCCAATTCTCATTCTGTTGAGAACGCATGCGCCGTTATGGCAGCGACTGGGCTACACGAATATTTAGCAAACCCATCTCTGCTTCGAGAATTTGGCGACAGGTTACCCCAGGTCACCCCAAATCCGTCTAGAATGGGGTAGCTACCGCAAGAGCATGGACGTCGTACCCCGCCGTATTTAGTGAATGGTTAGCTGAAATTGCAAGTTCTGTCCTTCAGGTAACACGCATGAACTCTTCAAGCTCGTTAGCATCAAGAACCGAAAGACATCCATCCAGAGCTAACGTTCACCATAGCTCGCATTCACAATCGCCTAAATCTAAAGTCTGTCCACTTTGCCAGTTATGTTGTTCCTCGGTTGAAAAGTGCCAAACGTTTTTAACCTAAACCTAAAGGATAGATAGGAAGCTGTCAAGCGGTACACAATTTGCCGTACATGCATTCGACAACATGGAAGGAATAGGTGCCGTTTAGAAAAAACATGCGGTGTTGATGGGTGTAGGTATAAAAACCACAAACTACTTCACAAATTACGAGAGTTGCAAACAATATCCATCTGCAACACAAATGATCAAGTCAATTGTTATCATCAAATGGATAAAGGTTGTGTTTTATTTAAGATAATTCGGGTGACACTCTACAACGGGGAAAATAAATTAAACACATTCGCCTTCCTCGATTATGGCTCCTCAATTTCGCTTATAGGCGAAGCTCTTGTCACGGAATTAGGGGCTGCTGGTGAAACCCAACCATTATGCCTGAGATGGACAGCAAATACCCATCGCAGAGAGAGCACATCTAAAAAGGTAAACATACAAATTTCACAAATTCATTCAAATAAAAAATACAATATTTTAAACATATGAACTGGTCTTCCAAAACAAAATATAAATGCCGAAGAGCTGTCTCACCGATATGAACATCTGAAGCAAATTCCTTTCACGTCATACGCAAATGCAAGTCCGCGAATTTGCTGGGTCTAGACCGGTGGAAACTTACAATTCCACTTCATTCACTTGAAGGATATGAGGACCAGCCAGTGACTTCAAAAACGCGTCTCGGGTGGACAGTATATGGGCCATGCACTCTGAAACTAAATCACCGACAATAGCACAGTAATGTAAATTTCCACATTTGCGACTGTCAAAAAAATTAAAATGAAAATCTAAGCACGATGTTTAAAGAATATATTTCGATCGAGTTATCTGGCACAGGTAATAAAACGCTGTTGCGTTCTTCTACTGATGAAAGGGCTATAGCTTTAATGGAAAACAATATAAAAAGAAGCGGAAAGCCTTTCGTTGTTCCTTTGTTGTGGAAGGGCGACCAAAACGGAACGCCTGATAGCCGTCCGATAGCTGAGCAACGTGGCAAAGTATTATCAACCTGGAGAAGAGATTGGAAAAAGATAGCCAACTGCACGAAAATCTACAAACACAGATAGAGGAATATTTACACAAGTACGCAAGAAAGTTAAAGCTTCAGGAATTGCAACAAAGATTTGAACATGTATGGTATCTTCAGATTTTTCCAAATAAGGTGAGCTGCAGTTGTGAACGGCATTGACAGTTTTTGATCTTTTCGGCTTGATTGCTAACTTTTTAGTATTGCTAAAAATATTATTGCAGGAAGTGTGGAGCTCAGCAATTGAGTGGTATGAAAAGATCCAACCCAAACCTTTTGAAAAATGCAGTAGATGGAAAAGGTTTATACCAGAAATAAAGAACATCATCATCGAAAGACCATATGCCAAGCAGCTTCCTTTAAAAGGTGACAGTTCAGTTCAAATGCATATATTTGTCGATGTTAGTGAAGTGGCTTACGCAGCTGTGGGATATTTTCGGATTGACGATGGAAATATGATTCAAAATGTTTTGATAGCCGCCAAAACGAAGGTAGCTCCACTGAAAGTGATGTCAATACCCAGATTAGAACTAGAAGCAACAGTCTTAGGAGTAAGACTATCAAAAATGATCACAGCCGGGCATTCAATAAAAAGAAAACAGAAGTATTTTTGGACGGACTCGAGAACTGAGTTGAGTTGGATCAACTTCGATCACAGGAAATATAAACAGTTCGTTGCTTTCCGTATAGGTGAAATCCTCGGAGAGACCGACGCAGGAAACTGGAGGTGGATTTCGAGCAAAGCTAATATCGCCGATGAAGCGACTAAGTGGCAAAGTATTAAAGAGTTCCGATCCGATAGCCGATAGTACTAAGGACCAACATTTTTATATGAACCAAGCGACAAGTGGTCCAAAGAATTTAACCAGATAGAACCATCAACTGAAGAAGTAAGATATGTCCACATGCATCATGACATGAAGTTTGAAGCTATTATTGATGTTTTACGGTTTAGCGAGTGGAAACGACTTTTGCGAAGCATGGCACAGGTTTTTCGTTTCATCCGAAATATCTCAAAAAAGAAGACAAACTAAAAACTGCAAAATGTTTAATCTGTATTGACTTCGTGAAAGCAGAACGTTATTGCGTCAAGGTGTGTCAACAGAAACACGAAGTTTTTGCCGGCAAAGTCGCAGTTCTTAACGGTAGAAGTTAAGCACCAACGAACGAAGGCTCGAAGTCGATAAGACGAGTAGGTTGTACAAGCTTTCACCGTATTTAGATGAAAATAAGGTAAAAGGTCGTATTGATGCAGCTTATGGCATATCTCTCAGCACAAAACGGCCAATAATTTTACCAAATGAACACTACATTACCGAGTTGATCATAAAGGCGTAACATGAACGATTTTGTCACCAAAACGACGAAACAGTTATTAACGAATTACGCCAAAAGTTTTTTATACCAAAACGTAGATCTTTGCTTATAAAAATAAAAATAAAAAAATGTCAATTTTGCAAAAACACCCGATAATGGGGGACCTTCCACCAGCGAGACTGCAGCCGTTCACTAGGTCTTTTTCCTACATAGGCACTTTGGGCCGCTGCTCGTTGCTGTAGGGAGATATTCAGAGAAGAGATGGGGAGTGCTAATAACATGCTTGACGCGCGGTGCATGTACGCTGTCTACCGACTCATGCATAATGGCTTTGAAGCGATTTATTGCACGAAGGGGATGGCCCTTAGAAATTTTCAACGACAATGGTACCAATTTTCGGGGAGTGAGCAACGAATTGAAGGAGGCTTTGCAGAATATCGACGCAGAAAAATTAGCAAAAAATTTCGTCCTTCACCCCATATGGGTGGGAGTTGGGAGAGGCTAATTAGATCCGTGAAGAAAACCTTAAGTCACGTTATACCAACACGAAAGCCTACGGACGAACTGTTACTGACTATGTTAGCTGAGGTAGAGAGAATTGTAATTGCTAGACCCCTTACTTACGTTCCCATAGATAATGCAAATGATGAGGCTTTGACACTTAACCACTTTTTGCTTGGGTCGTCAAATGGTGAAAAACTTCAGGCGAGTTAAGCGATGATGGTGTCGTCCTTAAAAAAAATTGGCCTATCAGCAAGCAATTTGTGAATCGCTTTTGGAAGCGATGGGTTAATGAATATCTTCCTGACTTAACTAGACGAACAAAATGGTACGCGTTCACGAAGCAGATCCAGGAAGGAGACATCGTCGTCATCACAGATCCGGACAGTCCGCGGAACTGTTGGCCAAAAGGAACAATCTTCAAGACCATTCCAGGCAAAGATGGTGAAACCAGAAGCGCCGTGGTCAAAACGATGAAAGGTATTTTTACGAGACCCACAGGTAAACTGGCTGTGTTGGCGAAAGTGGAAAACCAATTCGATGAATCGCTTTACCAGGGGGGAGTGTTGCCAAACCTAGCAGCACTTGGCATGCAAAATACTGCGTGAAGGTGGCAGCAACATTTTACCCGAAAAGTAGACGGCCATATTATTTAGAAAGAAAGGAGTTCTTTTTGGGCAAGACCACTCGCAGCAAAAGTTGTCATATCTACATACATATACATATATACTCGTAGATTAAAATTATAAGGAAAAATTAGAAGAAATTAATAAAAATAACAAAATAAACTAAACGTAAGAATCCGGATTTGTAAAATTACTGTAATACATATTAAGATAATATAAATAATTTCAAGAAATTAAAGTCCTCAAAAATAGTAATTGTTTTTTTTGAACTAAGTGGGCTTTCGTGACGTTTCTTAGATTTATCAATATTTAATTTCGTTTACAACTGTTGCAAACGTCTCTGCTGCAAGTAATATCTCAACGCAGCGAAAAGTAAATCGTCATCATCGCAAGAAGACAACTGGCCGTCGATTCATGTCAAGAATTTGGTGCTGCAAAGAGCAATTCACCGCAGCCAAAACGCAGACATTGTCATCCATTGGTACAAGGAGCAATTCACCGCATCAAAAAACGCAGAAATAGCCAGCTATTACCACAAGGAGCAACTCGTCGCAACGGCACAGCAATTAACATCGTTGTTGATACAAAGTGAACCACGACCAGCCAAAGAAGCACCGCCGTCAACGGAACGTAAGGTAGGTCAAGTTTCCTGGTATTTATATTCTCTCTGCCTCCGTCTTTCGCGTCGTAACCCCTAATCCGCCATGCCTACTAATTGCAAAGCATGCAAAAATGAGGACAATGACGTCATAGTACAATGCGACGTATGCGACGATTGGTACCATTATTCCTGTGTCGGTTTCGATGACGACATTCAAAATCATGATTGGAACTGCGTAAAATGTCGAACTTTACTCATAGAGAAGGTTCCAGGCGACTACAATCTTGAAGACAGCAACCAATCACCAATGAAACTTCCAAACGCAACCTCCGACAAAGCAAAACGTGTGCTCTTCCTTCAACAACTGAATGCAAAAAGGCTATTGCAAGTGAAGCGCGACAAAGAATATTTGCAGAAGAAGTACGCTATGCTGAGAGAGCTAAATTCGAGCTCCGACAGCAAAGATGATGGTACCATTCTGATAGAAATACGCGATGTGCAACATGATAATCCCCTTCGAAAGATCTCAGCCGTGTCCTTCGCGCATGGAACTAACCCCGTTGTCAATCTTAAGGCAGCAACAACAAAAATTCGAGGTGATGGCCGTGACACAAACAAAACCATATGGAACAGCACATTCAGCTTTAACCAGGAGAACCCAACATTTTCAACAGTGCAGCAACAAAACTTACATCAGCCAGCAGCGCATCCTTCCATTGCTAACACGTCCACCTACAACGGACATCTAGGCGAAAGACCAGCAGCATCTCTGCTTAACACGAGCCTGTCAGTTGAAGCACATGTTCCAAACAAATAGCAATTAGCAGCCAGACAAATCATGTCAAAAGAGCATGTGACCTTTAGTGGGCGGATCGAAGAATGGCCACGTTTCATAAGATGGTTTAACAGCACAATGATCACATGTGGATATACAAACAGTGATACACTTAAAACAGTAGGTAACAGGTTGTTTTTTCCCGAACAAGTTCCAGGCGTATTGAAAGCACTGGATCAACTTTACGGCCGTCCCGAAGATATAATCGACGACGTCATAGAGAAAATAAGAAAAGAACCATTATCACGGATGGAGAAGCTGCAATCGATAATCCAATTCTCATTCTGTTGAGAACGCATGCGCCGTTATGGCAGCGACTGGGCTACACGAATATTTAGCAAACCCATCTCTGCTTCGAGAATTTGGCGACAGGTTACCCCAGGTCACCCCAAATCCGTCTAGAATGGGGTAGCTACCGCAAGAGCATGGACGTCGTACCCCGCCGTATTTAGTGAATGGTTAGCTGAAATTGCAAGTTCTGCCCTTCAGGTAACACGCATGAACTCTTCAAGCTCGTTAGCATCAAGAACCGAAAGACATCCATCCAGAGCTAACGTTCACCATAGCTCGCATTCACAATCGCCTAAATCTAAAGTCTGTCCACTTTGCCAGTTATGTTGTTCCTCGGTTGAAAAGTGCCAAACGTTTTTAACCTAAACCTAAAGGATAGATAGGAAGCTGTCAAGCGGTACACAATTTGCCGTACATGCATTCGACAACATGGAAGGAATAGGTGCCGTTTAGAAAAAACATGCGGTGTTGATGGGTGTAGGTATAAAAACCACAAACTACTTCACAAATTACGAGAGTTGCAAACAATATCCATCTGCAACACAAATGATCAAGTCAATTGTTATCATCAAATGGATAAAGGTTGTGTTTTATTTAAGATAATTCGGGTGACACTCTACAACGGGGAAAATAAATTAAACACATTCGCCTTCCTCGATTATGGCTCCTCAATTTCGCTTATAGGCGAAGCTCTTGTCACGGAATTAGGGGCTGCTGGTGAAACCCAACCATTATGCCTGAGATGGACAGCAAATACCCATCGCAGAGAGAGCACATCTAAAAAGGTAAACATACAAATTTCACAAATTCATTCAAATAAAAAATACAATATTTTAAACATATGAACTGGTCTTCCAAAACAAAATATAAATGCCGAAGAGCTGTCTCACCGATATGAACATCTGAAGCAAATTCCTTTCACGTCATACGCAAATGCAAGTCCGCGAATTTGCTGGGTCTAGACCGGTGGAAACTTACAATTCCACTTCATTCACTTGAAGGATATGAGGACCAGCCAGTGACTTCAAAAACGCGTCTCGGGTGGACAGTATATGGGCCATGCACTCTGAAACTAAATCACCGACAATAGCACAGTAATGTAAATTTCCACATTTGCGACTGTCAAAAAAATTAAAATGAAAATCTAAGCACGATGTTTAAAGAATATATTTCGATCGAGTTATCTGGCACAGGTAATAAAACGCTGTTGCGTTCTTCTACTGATGAAAGGGCTATAGCTTTAATGGAAAACAATATAAAAAGAAGCGGAAAGCCTTTCGTTGTTCCTTTGTTGTGGAAGGGCGACCAAAACGGAACGCCTGATAGCCGTCCGATAGCTGAGCAACGTGGCAAAGTATTATCAACCTGGAGAAGAGATTGGAAAAAGATAGCCAACTGCACGAAAATCTACAAACACAGATAGAGGAATATTTACACAAGTACGCAAGAAAGTTAAAGCTTCAGGAATTGCAACAAAGATTTGAACATGTATGGTATCTTCAGATTTTTCCAAATAAGGTGAGCTGCAGTTGTGAACGGCATTGACAGTTTTTGATCTTTTCGGCTTGATTGCTAACTTTTTAGTATTGCTAAAAATATTATTGCAGGAAGTGTGGAGCTCAGCAATTGAGTGGTATGAAAAGATCCAACCCAAACCTTTTGAAAAATGCAGTAGATGGAAAAGGTTTATACCAGAAATAAAGAACATCATCATCGAAAGACCATATGCCAAGCAGCTTCCTTTAAAAGGTGACAGTTCAGTTCAAATGCATATATTTGTCGATGTTAGTGAAGTGGCTTACGCAGCTGTGGGATATTTTCGGATTGACGATGGAAATATGATTCAAAATGTTTTGATAGCCGCCAAAACGAAGGTAGCTCCACTGAAAGTGATGTCAATACCCAGATTAGAACTAGAAGCAACAGTCTTAGGAGTAAGACTATCAAAAATGATCACAGCCGGGCATTCAATAAAAAGAAAACAGAAGTATTTTTGGACGGACTCGAGAACTGAGTTGAGTTGGATCAACTTCGATCACAGGAAATATAAACAGTTCGTTGCTTTCCGTATAGGTGAAATCCTCGGAGAGACCGACGCAGGAAACTGGAGGTGGATTTCGAGCAAAGCTAATATCGCCGATGAAGCGACTAAGTGGCAAAGTATTAAAGAGTTCCGATCCGATAGCCGATAGTACTAAGGACCAACATTTTTATATGAACCAAGCGACAAGTGGTCCAAAGAATTTAACCAGATAGAACCATCAACTGAAGAAGTAAGATATGTCCACATGCATCATGACATGAAGTTTGAAGCTATTATTGATGTTTTACGGTTTAGCGAGTGGAAACGACTTTTGCGAAGCATGGCACAGGTTTTTCGTTTCATCCGAAATATCTCAAAAAAGAAGACAAACTAAAAACTGCAAAATGTTTAATCTGTATTGACTTCGTGAAAGCAGAACGTTATTGCGTCAAGGTGTGTCAACAGAAACACGAAGTTTTTGCCGGCAAAGTCGCAGTTCTTAACGGTAGAAGTTAAGCACCAACGAACGAAGGCTCGAAGTCGATAAGACGAGTAGGTTGTACAAGCTTTCACCGTATTTAGATGAAAATAAGGTAAAAGGTCGTATTGATGCAGCTTATGGCATATCTCTCAGCACAAAACGGCCAATAATTTTACCAAATGAACACTACATTACCGAGTTGATCATAAAGGCGTAACATGAACGATTTTGTCACCAAAACGACGAAACAGTTATTAACGAATTACGCCAAAAGTTTTTTATACCAAAACGTAGATCTTTGCTTATAAAAATAAAAATAAAAAAATGTCAATTTTGCAAAAACACCCGATAATGGGGGACCTTCCACCAGCGAGACTGCAGCCGTTCACTAGGTCTTTTTCCTACATAGGCACTTTGGGCCGCTGCTCGTTGCTGTAGGGAGATATTCAGAGAAGAGATGGGGAGTGCTAATAACATGCTTGACGCGCGGTGCATGTACGCTGTCTACCGACTCATGCATAATGGCTTTGAAGCGATTTATTGCACGAAGGGGATGGCCCTTAGAAATTTTCAACGACAATGGTACCAATTTTCGGGGAGTGAGCAACGAATTGAAGGAGGCTTTGCAGAATATCGACGCAGAAAAATTAGCAAAAAATTTCGTCCTTCACCCCATATGGGTGGGAGTTGGGAGAGGCTAATTAGATCCGTGAAGAAAACCTTAAGTCACGTTATACCAACACGAAAGCCTACGGACGAACTGTTACTGACTATGTTAGCTGAGGTAGAGAGAATTGTAATTGCTAGACCCCTTACTTACGTTCCCATAGATAATGCAAATGATGAGGCTTTGACACTTAACCACTTTTTGCTTGGGTCGTCAAATGGTGAAAAACTTCAGGCGAGTTAAGCGATGATGGTGTCGTCCTTAAAAAAAATTGGCCTATCAGCAAGCAATTTGTGAATCGCTTTTGGAAGCGATGGGTTAATGAATATCTTCCTGACTTAACTAGACGAACAAAATGGTACGCGTTCACGAAGCAGATCCAGGAAGGAGACATCGTCGTCATCACAGATCCGGACAGTCCGCGGAACTGTTGGCCAAAAGGAACAATCTTCAAGACCATTCCAGGCAAAGATGGTGAAACCAGAAGCGCCGTGGTCAAAACGATGAAAGGTATTTTTACGAGACCCACAGGTAAACTGGCTGTGTTGGCGAAAGTGGAAAACCAATTCGATGAATCGCTTTACCAGGGGGGAGTGTTGCCAAACCTAGCAGCACTTGGCATGCAAAATACTGCGTGAAGGTGGCAGCAACATTTTACCCGAAAAGTAGACGGCCATATTATTTAGAAAGAAAGGAGTTCTTTTTGGGCAAGACCACTCGCAGCAAAAGTTGTCATATCTACATACATATACATATATACTCGTAGATTAAAATTATAAGGAAAAATTAGAAGAAATTAATAAAAATAACAAAATAAACTAAACGTAAGAATCCGGATTTGTAAAATTACTGTAATACATATTAAGATAATATAAATAATTTCAAGAAATTAAAGTCCTCAAAAATAGTAATTGTTTTTTTTGAACTAAGTGGGCTTTCGTGACGTTTCTTAGATTTAACAATATTTAATTTCGTTTACAACTGTTGCAAACGTCTCTGCTGCAAGTAATATCTCAACGCAGCGAAAAGTAAATCGTCATCATCGCAAGAAGACAACTGGCCGTCGATTCATGTCAAGAATTTGGTGCTGCAAAGAGCAATTCACCGCAGCCAAAACGCAGACATTGTCATCCATTGGTGCAAGGAGCAATTCACCGCATCAAAAAACGCAGACATAGCCAGCTATTACCACAAGGAGCAACTCGTCGCAACGGCACAGCAATTAACATCGTTGTTGATACAAAGTGAACCACGACCAGCCAAAGAAGCACCGCCGTCAACGGAACGTAAGGTAGGTCAAGTTTCCTGGTATTTATATTCTCTCTGCCTCCGTCTTTCGCGTCGTAACCCCTAATCCGCCATGCCTACTAATTGCAAAGCATGCAAAAATGAGGACAATGACGCCATAGTACAATGCGACGTATGCGACGATTGGTACCATTATTCCTGTGTCGGTTTCGATGACGACATTCAAAATCATGATTGGAACTGCGTAAAATGTCGAACTTTACTCATAGAGAAGGTTCCAGGCGACTACAATCTTGAAGACAGCAACCAATCACCAATGAAACTTCCAAACGCAACCTCCGACAAAGCAAAACGTGTGCTCTTCCTTCAACAACTGAATGCAAAAAGGCTATTGCAAGTGAAGCGCGACAAAGAATATTTGCAGAAGAAGTACGCTATGCTGAGAGAGCTAAATTCGAGCTCCGACAGCAAAGATGATGGTACCATTCTGATAGAAATACGCGATGTGCAACATGATAATCCCCTTCGAAAGATCTCAGCCGTGTCCTTCGCGCATGGAACCAACCCCGTTGTCAATCTTAAGGCAGCAGCAACAAAAATTCGAGGTGATGGCCGTGACACAAACAAAACTATATGGAACAGCACATTCAGCTTTAACCAGGAGAACCCAACATTTTCAACAGTGCAGCAACAAAACTTACATCAGCCAGCAGCGCATCCTTCCATTGCTAACACGTCCACCTACAACGGACATCTAGGCGAAAGACCAGCAGCATCTCTGCTTAACACGAGCCTGTCAGTTGAAGCACATGTTCCAAACAAATAGCAATTAGCAGCCAGACAAATCATGTCAAAAGAGCATGTGACAGGTTGTTTTTTCCCGAACAAGTTCCAGGCGTATTGAAAACACTGGATCAACTTTACGGCCGTCCCGAAGATATAATCGACGACGTCATAGAGAAAATAAGAAAAGAACCATTATCACGGATGGAGAAGCTGCAATCGATAATCCAATTCTCATTCTGTTGAGAACGCATGCGCCGTTATGACAGCGACTGGGCTACACGAATATTTAGCAAACCCATCTCTGCTTCGAGAATTTGGCGACAGGTTACCCCAGGTCACCACAAATCCGTCTAGAATGGGGTAGCTACCGCAAGAGCATGGACGTCGTACCCCGCCGTATTTAGTGAATGGTTAGCTGAAATTGCAAGTTCTGCCCTTCAGGTAACACGCATGAACTCCTCAAGCTTGTTAGCATCAAGAACCGAAAGACATCCATCCAGAGCTAACGTTCACCATAGCTCGCATTCACAATCGCCTAAATCTAAAGTCTGTCCACTTTGCCAGTTATGTTGTTCCTCGGTTGAAAAGTGCCAAACGTTTTTAACCTAAACCTAAAGGATAGATGGGAAGCTGTCAAGCGGTACACAATTTGCCGTACATGCATTCGACAACATGGAAGGAATAGGTGCCGTTTAGAAAAAACATGCGGTGTTGATGGGTGTAGGTATAAAAACCACAAACTACTTCACAAATTACGAGAGTTGCAAACAATATCCATCTGCAACACAAATGATCAAGTCAATTGCTATCATCAAATGGATAAAGGTTGTGTTTTATTTAAGATAATTCGGGTGACACTCTACAACGGGGAGAATAAATTAAACACATTCGCCTTCCTCGATTATGGCTCCTCAATTTCGCTTATAGACGAAGCTCTTGTCACGGAATTAGGGGCTGCTGGTGAAACCCAACCATTATGCCTGAGATGGACAGCAAATACCCATCGCAGAGAGAGCACATCTAAAAAGGTAAACATACAAATTTCACAAATTCATTCAAATAAAAAATACAATATTTTAAACATATGAACTGGTCTTCCAAAACAAAATATAAATGCCGAAGAGCTGTCTCACCGATATGAACATCTGAAGCAAATTCCTTTCACGTCATACGCAAATGCAAGTCCGCGAATTTGCTGGGTCTAGACCGGTGGAAACTTACAATTCCACTTCATTCACTTGAAGGATATGAGGACCAGCCAGTGACTTCAAAAACGCGTCTCGGGTGGACAGTATATGGGCCATGCACTCTGAAACTAAATCACCGACAATAGCACAGTAATGTAAATTTCCACATTTGCGACTGTCAAAAAAATTAAAATGAAAATCTAAGCACGATGTTTAAAGAATATATTTCGATCGAGTTATCTGGCACAGGTAATAAAACGCTGTTGCGTTCTTCTACTGATGAAAGGGCTATAGCTTTAATGGAAAACAATATAAAAAGAAGCGGAAAGCCTTTCGTTGTTCCTTTGTTGTGGAAGGGCGACCAAAACGGAAACGTGGCAAAGTATTATCAACCTGGAGAAGAGATTGGAAAAAGATAGCCAACTGCACGAAAATCTACAAACACAGATAGAGGAATATTTACACAAGTACGCAAGAAAGTTAAAGCTTCAGGAATTGCAACAAAGATTTGAACATGTATGGTATCTTCAGATTTTTCCAAATAAGGTGAGCTGCAGTTGTAAACGGCATTGACAGTTTTTGATCTTTTCGGCTTGATTGCTAACTTTTTAGTATTGCTAAAAATATTATTGCAGGAAGTGTGGAGCTCAGCAATTGAGTGGTATGAAAAGATCCAACCCAAACCTTTTGAAAAATGCAGTAGATGGAAAAGGTTTATACCAGAAATAAAGAACATCATCATCGAAAGACCATATGCCGAGCAGCTTCCTTTAAAAGGTGACAGTTCAGTTCAAATGCATATATTTGTCGATGTTAGTGAAGTGGATTACGCTGCTGTGGGATATTTTCGGATTGACGATGGAAATATGATTCAAAATGTTTTGATAGCCGCCAAAACGAAGGTAGCTCCACTGAAAGTGATGTCAATACCCAGATTAGAACTAGAAGCAACAGTCTTAGGAGTAAGACTATCAAAAATGATCACAGCCGGGCATTCAATAAAAAGAAAACAGAAGTATTTTTGGACGGACTCGAGAACTGAGTTGAGTTGGATCAACTTCGATCACAGGAAATATAAACAGTTCGTTGCTTTCCGTATAGGTGAAATCCTCGGAGAGACCGACGCAGGAAACTGGAGGTGGATTTCGAGCAAAGCTAATATCGCCGATGAAGCGACTAAGTGGCAAAGTATTAAAGAGTTCCGATCCGATAGCCGATAGTACTAAGGACCAACATTTTTATATGAACCAAGCGACAAGTGGTCCAAAGAATTTAGCCAGATTGAACCATCAACTGAAGAAGTAAGATATGTCCACATGCATCATGACATGAAGTTTGAAGCTATTATTGATGTTTTACGGTTTAGCGAGTGGAAACGACTTTTGCGAAGCATGGCACAGGTTTTTCGTTTCATCCGAAATATCTCAAAAAAGAAGACAAACTAAAAACTGCAAAATGTTTAATCTGTATTGACTTCGTGAAAGCAGAACGTTATTGCGTCAAGGTGTGTCAACAGAAACACGAAGTTTTTGCCGGCAAAGTCGCAGTTCTTAACGGTAGAAGTTAAGCACCAACGAACGAAGGCTCGAAGTCGATAAGACGAGTAGGTTGTACAAGCTTTCACCGTATTTAGATGAAAATAAGGTAAAAGGTCGTATTGATGCAGCTTATGGCATATCTCTCAGCACAAAACGGCCAATAATTTTACCAAATGAACACTACATTACCGAGTTGATCATAAAGGCGTAACATGAACGATTTTGTCACCAAAACGACGAAACAGTTATTAACGAATTACGCCAAAAGTTTTTTATACCAAAACGTAGATCTTTGCTTATAAAAATAAAAATAAAAAAATGTCAATTTTGCAAAAACACCCGATGTCGTCCAGAGCCACCGATAATGGGGGACCTTCCACCAGCGAGACTGCAGCCGTTCACTAGGTCTTTTTCCTACATAGGCACTTTGGGCCGCTGCTCGTTGCTGTAGGGAGATATTCAGAGAAGAGATGGGTAGTGCTAATAACATGCTTGACGCGCGGTGCATGTACGCTGTCTACCGACTCATGCATAATGGCTTTGAAGCGATTTATTGCACGAAGGGGATGGCCCTTAGAAATTTTCAACGACAATGGTACCAATTTTCGGGGAGCGAGCAACGAATTGAAGGAGGCTTTGAAGAATATCGACGCAGAAAAATTAGCAAAAAATTTCGTCCTTCACCCCATATGGGTGGGAGTTGGGAGAGGCTAATTAGATCCGTGAAGAAAACCTTAAGTCACATTATACGAACACGAAAGCCTACGGAAGAACTGTTACTGACTATGTTAGCTGAGGTAGAGAGAATTGTAATTGCTAGACCCCTTACTTACGTTCCCATAGATAATGCAAATGATGAGGCTTTGACACTTAACCACTTTTTGCTTGGGTCGTCAAATGGTGAAAAACTTCAGGCGAGTTAAGCGATGATGGTGTCGTCCTTAAAAAAAATTGGCCTATCAGCAAGCAATTTGTGAATCGCTTTTGGAAGCGATGGGTTAATGAATATCTTCCTGACTTAACTAGACGAACAAAATGGTACGCGTTCACGAAGCAGATCCAGGAAGGAGACATCGTCGTCATCACAGATCCGGACAGTCCGCGGAACTGTTGGCCAAAAGGAACAATCTTCAAGACCATTCCAGGCAAAGATGGTGAAACCAGAAGCGCCGTGGTCAAAACGATGAAAGGTACGAGTATTTTTACGAGACCCACAGGTAAACTGGCTGTGTTGGCGAAAGTGGAAAACCAATTCGATGAATCGCTTTACCAGGGGGGAGTGTTGCCAAACCTAGCAGCACTTGGCATGCAAAATACTGCGTGAAGGTGGCAGCAACATTTTACCCGAAAAGTAGACGGCCATATTATTTAGAAAGAAAGGAGTTCTTTTTGGGCAAGACCACGCGCAGCAACAGTTGTCATATCTACATATACATATATAGATTAAAACTATAAGAAAAAAGTAAAAATAACAAAATAAACTAAACGTAAGAATCCGAATTTGTAAAATTATTGTAGTACATATTAAGATAATATAAATAATTTCAGGAAATTAAAGTCCTCAGAAGTAGTAATTGTTTTTTTTTTTTTGAACTAATAGGGCTTTCGTGAAGTTTCATAGATTTAACAGACAACTTTCCATTCTTTTTTCTCGTTCCCCCTACAGTTCTGGGTGGCCGTGGCTCAAGTGGTAGTGTGTTGGCTTCCCAATCGGACGGTTCGGGGTTCAATACCAGCCGTGACCGAAAGACTTTTTTTCAGGCAACTAAAATCTTGTGAGATGAATGGTTGCCTAAATATAACATCAAGTCCAATTTACACTAGTAATTTAGTCTCCCCATTAAATGTTGGATGCCACCCATGAAGCGAAATAACCACTGAGCCCAAAAATCTTTCTCTCTCTCTCTCTATCCAATTTTCCGAAAAACTTAACACGTGCTCCGGCATTTTCAGAGTAGTAATACCCTCTTGAGTGTTACGTTTTTAAAAAAAAAAAAAAAGTTCTGAAATTTATCCGCGTAATATTTATCTCTATGACGTGAGGACTTTTTCTGTAACTCGTTTTTTTTATTTATTTTTTTCAATAATTCTCTACTTATCCACGGCCTAACACGTTTTAAATTGAAGTTCTATGTATTCAGTGTTTCAGTACAGTTTGAAATATGATTTCTTAAAATATTTAGAAAAGTATTGTAAACCACTTAATGATTATTTTCTGCATAAACGGGCTCCCAGAACTCAAAAGTCAAACAACTTACTAAATTATGGAAACTAGTTTTCCGAGTTTCCGTAAAAGGGACATATCTATCTGTCCTATTTAATTGGAGTTTCTCTATATTTAAATTAGTCATGCAGTGATCCGTAATCTTGCAGTCTAGCACTTCAGCAGATAGTTTATGTAGAAATTGTTTGTCTAACCTTACGAAAATATTATCAATACATGTTTGCGATGAGTCTGTGATTCGAGTTGGCTCCAATATAAGAGCAAGCATGACATTAGAAGCATGTAATTATCCGCATCTATGTTATTTCTTGAAATATCTATGTTAATATCTCCTAAAACCAATAGATTCTTATTCTTTACATCTTTAAGTAAGCTATTCATCTGCTCTATAAAAATGTTTTTGCTTAAATTGTTTTTATGCAATCGATAAACACAAAAAATTGTTAACTTTTTATTACATATATAGCAATTAATGCAATTAATTTGCAGGAAATCGACACTGCTCAAATTAATCTTTAGAGCATCACATTGGTACTCTTTTTTTATGTATACAATGACACCACCTGAGCTATATGAATTATTGCAGTTCGGATACTGATCGTAGCCAGGAATGCTATAATTAGATATTTCATAGTCGTACAACCATTGGGTGGCCTGGCGTAAGTGGTAGTGGACTGGCTTCCAATTCGGAAGGTTCGGTGTTCGAATCCCAGCCTCACCCAAAAGACATATCATCCCTTTTTTCAGTTAACGATAATCAAGTAAGACGAGTAGTTGACAAGAAATCAACATCAAGCCAACTTCCACTAAGAATTTAGTCTCCCTATTAAATGTTGGATGCCACCAATGGATCGAAATAACCACTGAGCCTAAACATCTTTCTTTCTCTCTCTATCCCATTTTCGAAAAAAACTTAACACATGCTGAGGCATTATAAGGGTATTCATACCCACTTGAGTGTTAAGTTCTGTTTAAAGAAAAAAAAACCAAATCTCAGTTATAACAATAAAATCAGCATAAAAATGAATTGAAGTTTTCTCTCATACTATGTATGTGTAGAAAGGGTAGGACTAGCATAATTTTTTGAGTAAGTTGAGTTATTTTTGAATATTTAAATTAATTTATTATATGATAGATTTTTATTTTAATGAGGTGACCACATGGGAACTCGGTACTCCGCGTGCTGTTGACAAAAAAAACGCCACATGGGCATAGTGCACCGGCGTTAAATCCCGGACCCTACAAATTAATTTGTATCGTTCCCTTGAAAATAAATAAATAAATAAATAAAATATTTTATTGAGGTCATCAAAACACCTCACTTTAATAGCAGTATCTCCCCCATTCTTACGCAAAAATATTATGCTATTCCTCATCCAAATATACTTACATTGTTTTTTTATCCTGATTTTTTTGGTAGCATTGAAGAGTTCTCGCATGTGAGACGTTAGGCTGTCGTTGATGAAGATTTGATTGCCGCGCAGCAGTTTAGCTGTTAGTGTTTGCCTTTTCTGATGTTTCATTCTCATAATTTTCTCTTTTATAAGTTGACGAGTAAAACTAAGAGATAAGACGTTGGTAGTGGGCTTGAACAAGTTGTTCGAAGCACGCGCAGTTCACTTTACTTTGACTTGTTTTACGAAACAAGAGTTAACGTCACGTTCATCCAACTCGACGCCTACACCGTCGCGAACAATTTGCAACGCGATTGAAATGTCAACATCGGGCACATTGAAGATTTCAATTGCATTACTTAGTTTTGATTGTTCCAACAAATTAATAGGTTCCCGCAAAACATTCATTGTCGTTTTAAGTTCTATGTTTTCATTTTCTAGTACAGTTAGTCTTGGTTAAATTTTTTTAATTAATTTAACCATTTCAATTGTTACATTGTCATTTGTTTGTTTTTCTTTTCGCACTCTTGGCCATACGTAACGCTCGCTGATGACTCGTGCCGTTGCCCTTGCTCCTGGCTGTGATAGCTGTGCAAAAGATTTCATGACCACATGACGTAAGGCTTTAGAAACAATTGTTTGGATTCTGCTCGTTGACACATCACAATAAACAGATGATTTGGATTCCGGAATACTAAATAGCTTAAGGATTAGTGAATTCGAAACAAGTGTCGCCGAGCTGAATGCCTTAAATTTTACTAATATGTTTTGAAACTCCATTGTAAGAGCACCCTCTCGCCTTTGACGAAATTTCGAAGTTTTAACGAAAATTTCTTTGTTCTTTGTTCTTTGTTCTGCTATTATAATGCGCAAATCGTCATAATTTGAAAATCATTGGAGGCGAGAGGACGCACAAAAGCGTAAGTCTAATTTATGTATATATATATGTATTCAAATATCTCCTTATTTAGGAATTAAAACGCTAAAAAGCTACAGATGTTTTTGTTTTAATTAAACCTCAAGCCGGAGAACTACAATTTGCAACAATTTTTAATTCGCTTTTTGCTGTTTTGCGAGTGTTTCATTCCACAAATCAAAGTTGGTAATAAGCTGTGAGCAGTTTAACGGCGTGCGTCGCCATTTTGAGCATCTAATTTCAAGGCTGTGATCAGCTAAATAACTGTGTGCCACTACAAAGAAGAACAGTTACCTGGGGCGTACAAGTTTCTAGTCGCAACACCATCGACCGTGAAGAGCTGTGATCAGCGGAGTACCCGAATACACACCATCGAAGTCGCCCGAATCTACATACATACAACTGTGCGCAGCGGATTTCGGCCGTTACACGGTGAGTACCTTTGAAAATTTGGTTTTGGATTTTGGGTTTAGATAAGTGGTGTGTTGGTCAATTTGGTTTGGTTTCCGACGAGTGGTGTGTTCGTCGAATTTCGATTGTGTTAGTATTCGCGGAATTTTAATATGAAAAGAGTAACGCGAAAAAAGGGTCTGAATGTGACGGATGATGAAAGCGATGCTGCCGACGCCCTCAACGCTACCATCTGCGAAAATGAGACCGCTACAGTAACGGATCAAGTAACAGTACCGACGCCGTTGTCTTCGACCGAGGCGCGTTTAAATGAGATGTTAAAGCAGATTCAAGATTTACAAGAGGAAGTAGCAAAAAGCCACCAGCGCCTCGTTGAGAACGAGCAACGATGCCATCCATCTACGAGTAGGCCTTCTACCGTCGGCGTTGAAGAGTCTGCCTCTCTTTCTGCTGCGTTGGAACAGCTTAACCACAATTTGTTATCATCAAGAGTGGAGAACAACCGAAAAATATATGACCTACCAGAATTTGATGGAAGTCCGGAGCAGTGGCCGATGTTCAAGGAGGCCTTTGTGATGACGACGGAAGAGTACCGGTACAACGAGCGGCAAAATATGATGCGACTCCAGAAAGCTGTCAAGGGTAAGGCAAGGGAGGCTGTTGAGTGTTTACTCATTCACAGCAGTAACGTACAACGCACTATGGATACTCTGGAGGAACGCTTTGGACAACCGGAACAGCTTGTGCGGAGTCAAATTTACCGCGTACGTCAACTTCAGCCTATACCAGAACATCGAGTTGACTTGCTGCTGCCGTTTGCAACCAAAGTCCAAAATCTTTCGTCGTTCTTGGAAGCTGCAAATTGTGAACACCACCTGTACAATCCAGCGCTAATGGATGAACTATTGCTGAAACTACCTCTAGAAAGAAGGTTAGACTGGGGTAAACGCGCGGTGACGATCAAACCTCGTCCAAACATACGACATTTCAGTGACTGGTTGCAGGAACTATCAAGTATGGTCAACGCAGCGTGCGTTATTCCGAATGAAGAACCCCGTCCTGGAAATACAAGGAGCGGTGCGCGAAATAGATTCTTCCATGTCAGCGGAGAAAGTGTTGTACAGAAAGGCGATCAGTGCCCCGTATGTTCGGGGGGACACGATATAAAGAAGTGCAAGCAGTTTATTGAAATGAATATTAGTCGGCGATGGCGAACTGTGCGGCAACAGCATCGGTGCTTTAATTGTCTGGGTCTCGGTCACAGCAGTAACGAGTGTAGGCAGCAGCATCAATGCGATGCAAGGGGGTGTACAAAGAGGATTCATAAGCTTTTACATGATGTGTCATCAGTTAAAGAGGACAACGGGGTTGTAGCTCAACAGCAAGTGTTCACGAGCACTGTGAAAGAACCATCAGCTAGAAAACTGTTATTTAAAATTTTGCCAGTTAAATTGTTCGCGGCAGGAAATGTAGTAAGGTGTTTCGCATTCGTTGATGAGGGTTCCTCTGTTAGTTTGATAAATAATAGTTTGGTGAATCGATTGGGGCTGAAAGGGGTTAAAGAAAATCTAACCTTGCAGTGGTTCGGCAATAAGAGCGTTACCGAGGCGTCGAGTTGTGTTGATATGCTTATATCAGGTGTTGGTCCCCGAAGCAAAAAGTTCCCCCTTAGAAATGTAAGAACCGTTAACGATTTAAAGTTACCAACGCAAACTCTAAATATCGATGAGTTGCATATTAAGTACCGACACAGAAAAAATCTTCCAATTCAAAGCTATGATCTTTCAACTCCTGAGTTGTTGATTGGGCTAGACAATGCTCATCTAGGAGTCGCACAACGGGTAATAGCTGATGGCTGGAAAGGGCCGGCGATAGTTCTAACAAAACTCGGCTGGGTTGTCTATGGTGCGGATAGTAATAGAAGACTTCAACAAAACCAACATGCGTATTTTGCACAGGAGAGTCATGCGTCGACGGACGGATTAGAAAAACTCGTTCAAGAATACCTGGCCAATGAGAGTCTGAACGTCCGAGAGGTAAAGCACATAGAATCAGCAATGGATGTTCGCGCACGGAATTTATTAGAGCTTACCACATCGCGTCAAGGAGAACGCTTTGAAACCGGTCTTTTATGGAAGGAGGACAACATCGTTTTGCCATCGAGTCGAGCACAAGCTGAAAGAAGATTCTTGGCGCTGGAAAATAAATTTCGACGGGACGATAACTATCATAAAGAATACTGTCGCATCATGGCGGACTACGAAAAAAAAGGGTACTCGAGAATGTTGAGTGAAGCTGAATCATCGTGCAGAGGTCCACGCACCTGATATTTACCCCATTTTGGTATTTTTAACGCAAATAAGCCCACCAAATTGAGGCTTGTTTTCGACGCAGCTGCGGAAACCAATTGTTCATCGCTGAATTCGTCCTTACTTAGCGGCCCCGATCAAAATACGGATTTAGTTTCGGTTCTTATGAAATTCAGGCAGAGACCAGTTGGAATCTGTGGAGATATAGTGGAAATGTTCCACCAGATAAAAATAAATCAGAAAGACCAAGACGCACAACGCTTTTTGTGGAGAGAAGACAGGAGTAAACCCATACGTGAATACGTTATGACCGTGATGATTTTTGGGTCGACGTGTTCACCCTGTTCAGCTCAATTTGTAAAGGACAAAAATGCATTGAGATTTCAGTCCGAATTCCCCGCAGCTGTCGACGCAATATTAAACAACCATTACGTGGATGATTACGTTCATTGCTTTGCCGACGAAAACGAAGCGATAAAGGTTTCCACAGAAGTTGTGCAAATCCATAAACATGGAGGTTTTGAGCTGAAGCGGTTCATTTCCAACTCTAAACTGGTGAATGAAAGGTTCAACGGAAAACAGCTAGCGACATCAGTGATAAGCCTTGACAAAGGAGACGGTGGAACATACCAAAAGGTTTTAGGGATGCACTGGGAAACCAACCGTGATGCTCTTAAGTTTTTGATGGCATTTGGGAAGGTAGACCAAGAGGTCTTAAAGGGATGCAGAAGACCCACAAAAAGAGAAGTTTTGAGTATTACGATGTCAGTTTTCGATCCATTTGGGTTGGCGGCAGAGTACTCGCTGATCGCGAAGGTATTGCTACAGTTGATTTGGCGTTCTAAATCTGCTTGGGATGAGACTATCCACGATGACGCTTACGTATTGTGGGTGAAATGGTTGGATAAGCTGAAGGAACTAGAACACATATCGGTACCGCGCTGCTACGGGAATGAGCTTTTTACCAGTTCAGTTGAACTTCATGTGTTTGCCGATGGCAGCGAAACAGCGTACGCTGCCGTAGGATACTGGAGGATGGCTGCATCTCAGATTAAAACTAAACTTGCATTTGTCGCAGGAAAAACGAAATGCGCTCCACTTAAACTTGTATCTATTCCGCGCCTGGAGTTACAGTCAGCCGTGCTCGCTACCCGTCTTCGACAGCTTATTCTGCAAAAACACAACGTTGTACCACGCAAGGTATTCATGTGGACCGATTCGCGTACTGTTCTTTCGTGGATCAGGTCGGATCATAGACGCTATAAGCCCTATGTTGCTCATCGAATTAACGAGATATTAGAAGACACCGACTTGAATGATTGGAGGTGGGTTCCAAGCGCAATGAACCCGGCGGACTTTGGAACGCGCTTGAAAAATGAAAAACGCGATTCATTTTGGATAAAAGGACCAAGTTTTCTGGAACGTGAAGAGTTTCATTGGCCCACCAATCAACCGTGTGGAGCAACCAGCGAAGAATTGCGCACAAAATTTAAATTACTTTGTATAAATTCAGTTTCTAACGATTTTGAAAGGTTCTCATCTTTCATTAGATTGAGACGGGTCATAGCATGGATACTGCGCTTTCGTAACAACTGTTTTCTAGCACCTTACGATAGAAATTATGACTGGCTGAAAGCGTCCGAAATCGAGGACGCGGAGATGGCGATATGTCGGGCTGTTCAAATAACCGCCTTTGCTGAGGAATATAATAGCTTGAGTTTGGGTAAATGCGTGGAGAAAAGTAGCAAGCTCTGGAAGCTGAATCCTTGTCTAAACGAATCCCGACTAATCTGTGTAAGCGGTCGTATAGACCGAGCAATAGTTGTTCCTTTTCATACTCGAACACCTATAGTACTCCCCAAGGACCATCATGTAACCAACCTTGTTGTCAGGTTCTATCACTACCTAGTAAACCATCAAAACGAAGACACCATCATAGCCGAGATTCGTCGTCGCTACTGGATTCCTCAAATAAGATCTGTAGTACGTAAAAACGGAAGAACCTGTCAAATTTGTAAGCTAAGAAGAGCACAACCAGTTGTTCCACTAATGGGTCAGTTGCCAAAAGACAGGTTGACGCCGTTCGTTAGACCTTTTACGTACACTGGTTTAGACTACATGGGCCCCTTTATCATTGTCAACGGTCGGAATCAGGAAAAACGTTGGATTGCCCTTTTCACATGTTTGACTACTAGGGCAGTACACTTAGAGATCGCTAGAGACCTATCCACTGACACATGTCTGTTATGTATACGTAATTTTATGAATCGCAGAGGAACCCCCGTGCGCATTCGTACGGACAACGGTTCAAATTTCATCGGAGCTGAACGTGAATTAAGGAGACAGCTAAATGATTTTGATCAAAAAAAAATCGCGAATGCGTTAGCGAACAGAAAAATCGAGTGGATTTTCAACTGTCCGCTTAACCCTCACGCCGGTGGATGCTGGGAGCGTCTGGTAAGAAGTGTAAAGAGAGCGATGGGATATGCTCTGTACGATGAACGCCTTCAAGAACACAGCCTGTATAGCCTCATGTGCGAGGCAGAAAATATAGTCAATTCGAGACCACTAACACACATCCCCCTTGATTCACCCACTGATGAACCCCTAACCCCTAACCACTTTCTTATAGGTACTAGCAACACCGAACAAACTCCTCATCCGTACGAAGAACATCTCTTGGTGACCAGGAAGCAATGGCGGAAGGTGCAGCATATCCAATACCGGTTTTGGAAGAAGTGGCTGGCGGAGTACCTTCCCGACTTATGTCGCCGAACCAAGTGGTATCAGTTGGTAACACCACTCAAGGTTAATGATCTGGTGCTCATATGTGACAGCTCTATCCACCGTTCGAAATGGCCATTGGGAAGAGTTTCAAGGGTTTTCCCTGGGAAGGACGGACAAGTGAGGTCAGCTGAAATAATCACGAGTGCTGGAACCATCAAGCGGCCGGCATGTATGCTTGCGAAATTGGATGTTGGTGAATCCGAGAACTCCTAGATTCACGGAGGTGGAGATGTCGCCGAGTTGAATGCCTTAAATTTTACTAATATGTTTTGAAACTCCATTGTAAGAGCACCCTCTCGCCTTTGACGAAATTTCGAAGTTTTAACGAAAATTTCTTTGTTCTTTGTTCTGCTATTATAATGCGCAAATCGTCATAATTTGAAAATCATTGGAGGCGAGAGGACGAACAAAAGCGTAAGTCTAATTTATGTATATATATATGTATTCAAATATCTCCTTATTTAGGAATTAAAACGCTAAAAAGCTACAGATGTTTTTGTTTTAATTAAACCTCAAGCCGGAGAACTACAATTTGCAACAACAAGTTTACCTGCGGTGACCACTTCTTGAAACTGTTCGTCCAATTCAATAACTTGTGTGCTGACTTCTTTCACACGCTACAACGAATCGGCTACGTTGTTGTCTGCACCTACGATAAAACGTTTGATTTTGGAGCACTGACTGGTTGCTGAGTGCATCGGGTAAGAAACGTCGGTAAAAGTTGACCATCGCCAAAAACTTTTTCAGCTCTTTGGCTTTTGTGGGTTTTCAAAGTCCTGAATAACCTTCACGTTTTCCTCCAAACTTCACTGCTGATTTTGTGGCCCAGAAATCGGATTCCCGTCTTCCCCAGTACACATTGGGAGGCGTTGATTCTAAGACCGTGACAACTCAACCTCTGCAAGACTTCTGGAAGGTGAGCCTCGTGTTCGCTGCTGTCGCGTGATGCCACACAAATGTTGCCCAGATAGGGGAATGCGAAGTCTTCAAAGCCTCGAAGTACCTCGTGCATATGACGCTGTAAGGTTTGCGCAGCGTTACGCAATCCGAACGTCATATATCGAAATTCGAAGAGGCCGAACGGTGTAATTATGGCCGTTTTTGGAATATCGGAAGTCTCGATGGGGATCTGGTGGTATGCTCTCTGGAGATCGATCGTCGAAAAGATTTTACGTCTATGTAGGATATTTGAAACGCCTTGGATAAATGGGATGGGGTAACGATCGGGCTTTGTTACGGGATTAAGAGCCCTGTAGTCCCCACATGGTCTCCAATCTCCGTTTGCTTTTCGGACCAGGTGCAAAGAACTCGCCCAATTACTTTTGGAGGGTCGGCAAATTCCCTGTTCCGTCAGGTAACAAAACTCTTCTTGAGCTGCCTTGAGTTTTGCAGCATCCAACCTTCGTGGCCGGGCGAACACAGGGGGACCAGTCGTGTCTATATGATGTGTCGTCATAGTACCGGAAACTAATTTGTTAGCGTTGAACTCAGTAAGGTGTTTGTACTCTGTAAAAATTACAGAAAACGGGTTGTTAGGGTTAAACGTACTAATTCTTACTTCGTTCAGAGACCAAAACGTTTGATGAAGTCCGCTCCGATGATTGGCCTGGATACATCTGCTATCACAAACGTCCCAGTGTAAGCACGTCAGAGTCACAAGTCGATCGTCAAACGCTTGTTGCCGAATGTTTTGATTGGCTCCTGTTCGCCGCAAACAGTGTTGATGTCGAAGAAGAAAAACGGTCGTTGTAGGTTGGGGGAAGGGCGGAAATATCTGCTCCACTGTCGATTCAAAAAGTCTGCTTCGGTGGTTTGTCGTCAACAACTAACCTGCAAATACATTGGCCGACGTGTTGTTCAATTCTATTGTCGCCGACTAATGCACCAAGATTTAGTTTTTTGACGTGGAAGACTTAAAGCTGCAGGGTTCGCGACAATTTCTTGCTTTCACTCCGAACTGCTGATGAAACCAACAATAATCCCCATTTCCTTGAGACCGACGACGTGTGTTGGGATAGCGGCTGTGACTGTGACTGTGACTGTAACTGTGACTGTGACTGTGACTGTGACTGTGACTGTGACTGTGACTGTGACTGTGACTGTGACTGTGACTGTGACTGTGACTGTGACTGTGACTGTGACTGTGACTGTGACTGTGACTGTGACTGTGACTGTGACTGTGACTGTGACTGTGACTGTGACTGTGACTGTGACTGTAACTGTGACTGTGACTGACGACAGTAATAATTTTGACAAATCCCGATTAATTTTTGCTATCTCGAACTGTGCCTCGATTTGCGAGAACCAAATTTCTGGCCTCTCGTGCTAAAACGGTGGAATTCTTACTGCAATTCTAGAAACCGTTGCGAGAGAATCGACGTCTTGACTACCCCTTAGTGCCCTCCCGTTACCCGCTGTACTGATAACACTGCCGCTTGAATTATCATCCGTTCGCTTTTCGCCTTCCGACATTATAATAAAATTTAAATTTCGATTAAATTGCAATCACTTTTGTCTTTGCGTTTCCTTTTTTTAAACGAAAAATGAATTATAGTTAGCCGATGGAAAGTCACCCCTCTCTCTCACACTCTTTGACAAAAAATATACCGATCACGTTGGGGTCACCAATTGTGGAGAGTACGTAACTATGAATATAATAGAGATGCGATTCACAAGTATATTTCTAACACAATAGTGGTTAATTCTTAGTAGTTAGTGCAAAGTGTGATTGAATAATTAGTATGAGTCGCCACACTCTCTAGTCTACATACTCGTATATGTATACTCGTACGTATCCCTCTTTTATAAGTTTATCGATCATGGTTAAGAATACATAAATGTTTGTGGAAGTGGTAAATGGCTAAGTGGATTATTTCGTTAGGTTTTCTGAGTGTTTATTAAATTTCTGTCATTACTGTCATTTTAAATTTCTCTATTATGAGTTTCCGTTAGTATTTAGCTGTTTGGCATGTTTCGCAATTGTTAATAATGTGTGTAATCATTCGTGTAGGTTGAAGGAAGTAAATTTGTTGTTTTAATGTGTTGCATGTTTCAATAATATCTGAATGTTTGCTCTGCTTAATGTGGTAGAGGGAAACTTGTTTCCTGGCATCTTCTTCTGTCCTCATGTATCTATCTCTCCGTGTTAATTTAGAGAATTTCATGGCTATGTTACTCGAATATAAGTTAGTAATTTCCTGTTGAATCTTAGTATAGTTTGCTTTTTATGAATAAAACTGCCTTGTTTGTGTAGGATCAGTTTATTCTCTATAAATATTTAATTTAAAAGGATAATTCATATTAATTTGTACACACTTACTATTTTTTAGCAATATTCCTGACCTCAGCCCGACTCCAACGACGCACCACACGTGAAAGAGAAAATCCTCGTGGAATATTGTTTGACAGCTCTTAAAGAGCATGTTGACTCATTTTTCCGTTTCCGGTTTGGGCTGTGTTCGTCGATGGAGTTGTAGCTGAGGGCAAGACTACATTTATTGGGTATATAACTTAATTCGGGCGGTTTGCTAAGAGATGGCGTAACTTGTATTATTCCATTGTTATTATTTCATTGGAACATGCGTTGGAAAGCTACTGTCATTGTACATCATTTCAGTATAAGTCATTCATTTGAAGCGTAAACAACAATAATTTTTTTTCACTCAAATATGTTCAACTTTGTGGGGAGTTCTTCTTCATTACTTTAATATGAAGAAAACTGCTGCCGAAAGTCATCGTATTTCGGTGGAAGCTGAGCGAACGTGCCAAAAGTGGTTTGCACGATTTAAAAGTGGTGATTTTGGCTTGGAAGCCGATGAACGTCCTGGACAGCCAAAAAAGTTTGAAGATGAAGAACTGGAAGCATTACTCTATGAAGATTGCTGCCAAACACAAGAAGAGCTCGCAGAATCTTTGGGTGTCACTCAAGCAGCCATTTCAAAACGTTTAAAAACAGCTGGACATATTCAAAAGCAAGGAAATTAGGTTCCACATGAACTCAAGCCGAGAGACGTCGAAAGGCGGTTTTGCATGTCCGAAATGCTGCTGCAACGCCACAAAAGGAAGTAATTTTTGCATCGAATTGTTACCGGTGATGAAAAATGGATCCATTATGACGACCCCAAGCGCAAAAAATCATATGTGAAACCCGGCTAACCAGACAAATCAACGGCAAAGCCGAATATCGGAATATGCGACCAGACACGAGGCAATAATTTTCCATCATGACAACGCTCGGCCCCACGTTGCTATTCCGGTTAAGAACTATTTGGAAAACAGTGGATCGGAAGTCTTACCCCACCCGCCTTATAGCCCAGACCTTGCCCCTTCTGACTACCATTTGTTCCGGTCGATGCAGAACGCCCTCACAGAAATACGGTTCACATCAGAGCAGATATCAAAAATTGGTGGTATGCTCTCTGGAGATCGATCGTCGAAAAGATTTTACGTCTATGTAGGATATTTGAAACGCCTTGGATAAATGGGATGGGGTAACGATCGGGCTTTGTTACGGGATTAAGAGCCCTGTAGTCCCCACATGGTCTCCAATCTCCGTTTGCTTTTCGGACCAGGTGCAAAGAACTCGCCCAATTACTTTTGGAGGGTCGGCAAATTCCCTGTTCCATCAGGTAACAAAACTCTTCTTGAGCTGCCTTGAGTTTTGCAGCATCCAGCCTTCGTGGCCGGGCGAACACAGGGGGACCAGTCGTGTCTATATGATGTGTCGTCATAGTACCGGAAACTAATTTGTTAGCGTTGAACTCAGTAAGGTGTTTGTACTCTGTAAAAATTACAGAAAACGGGTTGTTAGGGTTAAACGTACTAATTCTTACTTCGTTCAGAGACCAAAACGTTTGATGAAGTCCGCTCCGATGATTGGCCTGGATACATCTGCTATCACAAACGTCCCAGTGTAAGCACGTCAGAGTCACAAGTCGATCGTCAAACGCTTGTTGCCGAATGTTTTGATTGGCTCCTGTTCGCCGCAAACAGTGTTGATGTCGAAGAAGAAAAACGGTCGTTGTAGGTTGGGGGAAGGGCGGAAATATCTGCTCCACTGTCGATTCAAAAAGTCTGCTTCGGTGGTTTGTCGTCAACAACTAACCTGCAAATACATTGGCCGACGTGTTGTTCAATTCTATTGTCGCCGACTAATGCACCAAGATTTAGTTTTTTGACGTGGAAGACTTAAAGCTGCAGGGTTCGCGACAATTTCTTGCTTTCACTCCGAACTGCTGATGAAACCAACAATAATCCCCATTTCCTTGAGACCGACGACGTGTGTTGGGATAGCGGCTGTGACTGTGACTGTGACTGTGACTGTGACTGTGACTGTGACTGACGACAGTAATAATTTTGACAAATCCCGATTAATTTTTGCTATCTCGAACTGTGCCTCGATTTGCGAGAACCAAATTTCTGGCCTCTCGTGCTAAAACGGTGGAATTCTTACTGCAATTCTAGAAACCGTTGCGAGAGAATCGACGTCTTGACTACCCCTTAGTGCCCTCCCGTTACCCGCTGTACTGATAACACTGCCGCTTGAATTATCATCCGTTCGCTTTTCGCCTTCCGACATTATAATAAAATTTAAATTTCGATTAAATTGCAATCACTTTTGTCTTTGCGTTTCCTTTTTTTAAACGAAAAATGAATTATAGTTAGCCGATGGAAAGTCAACCCTCTCTCTCACACTCTTTGACAAAAAATATACCGATCACGTTGGGGTCACCAATTGTGGAGAGTACGTAACTATGAATATAATAGAGATGCGATTCACAAGTATATTTCTAACACAATAGTGGTTAATTCTTAGTAGTTAGTGCAAAGTGTGATTGAATAATTAGTATGAGTCGCCACACTCTCTAGTCTACATACTCGTATATGTATACTCGTACGTATCCCTCTTTTATAAGTTTATCGATCATGGTTAAGAATACATAAATGTTTGTGGAAGTGGTAAATGGCTAAGTGGATTATTTCGTTAGGTTTTCTGAGTGTTTATTAAATTTCTGTCATTACTGTCATTTTAAATTTCTCTATTATGAGTTTCCGTTAGTATTTAGCTGTTTGGCATGTTTCGCAATTGTTAATAATGTGTGTAATCATTCGTGTAGGTTGAAGGAAGTAAATTTGTTGTTTTAATGTGTTGCATGTTTCAATAATATCTGAATGTTTGCTCTGCTTAATGTGGTAGAGGGAAACTTGTTTCCTGGCATCTTCTTCTGTCCTCATGTATCTATCTCTCCGTGTTAATTTAGAGAATTTCATGGCTATGTTACTCGAATATAAGTTAGTAATTTCCTGTTGAATCTTAGTATAGTTTGCTTTTTATGAATAAAACTGCCTTGTTTGTGTAGGATCAGTTTATTCTCTATAAATATTTAATTTAAAAGGATAATTCATATTAATTTGTACACACTTACTATTTTTTAGCAATATTCCTAACCTCAGCCCGACTCCAACGACGCACCACACGTGAAAGAGAAAATCCTCGTGGAATATTGTTTGACAGCTCTTAAAGAGCATGTTGACTCATTTTTCCGTTTCCGGTTTGGGCTGTGTTCGTCGATGGAGTTGTAGCTGAGGGCAAGACTACATTTATTGGGTATATAACTTAATTCGGGCGGTTTGCTAAGAGATGGCGTAACTTGTATTATTCCATTGTTATTATTTCATTGGAACATGCGTTGGAAAGCTACTGTCATTGTACATCATTTCAGTATAAGTCATTCATTTGAAGCGTAAACAACAATAATTTTTTTTCACTCAAATATGTTCAACTTTGTGGGGAGTTCTTCTTCATTACTTTAATATGAAGAAAACTGCTGCCGAAAGTCATCGTATTTCGGTGGAAGCTGAGCGAACGTGCCAAAAGTGGTTTGCACGATTTAAAAGTGGTGATTTTGGCTTGGAAGCCGATGAACGTCCTGGACAGCCAAAAAAGTTTGAAGATGAAGAACTGGAAGCATTACTCTATAAAGATTGCTGCCAAACACAAGAAGAGCTCGCAGAATCTTTGGGTGTCACTCAAGCAGCCATTTCAAAACGTTTAAAAACAGCTGGACATATTCAAAAGCAAGGAAATTAGGTTCCACATGAACTCAAGCCGAGAGACGTCGAAAGGCGGTTTTGCATGTCCGAAATGCTGCTGCAACGCCACAAAAGGAAGTAATTTTTGCATCGAATTGTTACCGGTGATGAAAAATGGATCCATTATGACGACCCCAAGCGCAAAAAATCATATGTGAAACCCGGCTAACCAGACAAATCAACGGCAAAGCCGAATATCGGAATATGCGACCAGACACGAGGCAATAATTTTCCATCATGACAACGCTCGGCCCCACGTTGCTATTCCGGTTAAGAACTATTTGGAAAACAGTGGATCGGAAGTCTTACCCCACCCGCCTTATAGCCCAGACCTTGCCCCTTCTGACTACCATTTGTTCCGGTCGATGCAGAACGCCCTCACAGAAATACGGTTCACATCAGAGCAGATATCAAAAATTGGTGGTATGCTCTCTGGAGATCGATCGTCGAAAAGATTTTACGTCTATGTAGGATATTTGAAACGCCTTGGATAAATGGGATGGGGTAACGATCGGGCTTTGTTACGGGATTAAGAGCCCTGTAGTCCCCACATGGTCTCCAATCTCCGTTTGCTTTTCGGACCAGGTGCAAAGAACTCGCCCAATTACTTTTGGAGGGTCGGCAAATTCCCTGTTCCATCAGGTAACAAAACTCTTCTTGAGCTGCCTTGAGTTTTGCAGCATCCAACCTTCGTGGCCGGGCGAACACAGGGGGACCAGTCGTGTCTATATGATGTGTCGTCATAGTACCGGAAACTAATTTGTTAGCGTTGAACTCAGTAAGGTGTTTGTACTCTGTAAAAATTACAGAAAACGGGTTGTTAGGGTTAAACGTACTAATTCTTACTTCGTTCAGAGACCAAAACGTTTGATGAAGTCCGCTCCGATGATTGGCCTGGATACATCTGCTATCACAAACGTCCCAGTGTAAGCACGTCAGAGTCACAAGTCGATCGTCAAACGCTTGTTGCCGAATGTTTTGATTGGCTCCTGTTCGCCGCAAACAGTGTTGATGTCGAAGAAGAAAAACGGTCGTTGTAGGTTGGGGGAAGGGCGGAAATATCTGCTCCACTGTCGATTCAAAAGGTCTGCTTCGGTGGTTTGTCGTCAACAACTAACCTGCAAATACATTGGCCGACGTGTTGTTCAATTCTATTGTCGCCGACTAATGCACCAAGATTTAGTTTTTTGACGTGGAAGACTTAAAGCTGCAGGGTTCGCGACAATTTCTTGCTTTCACTCCGAACTGCTGATGAAACCAACAATAATCCCCATTTCCTTGAGACCGACGACGTGTGTTGGGATAGCGGCTGTGACTGTGACTGTGACTGTGACTGTGACTGTGACTGTGACTGACGACAGTAATAATTTTGACAAATCCCGATTAATTTTTGCTATCTCGAACTGTGCCTCGATTTGCGAGAACCAAATTTCTGGCCTCTCGTGCTAAAACGGTGGAATTCTTACTGCAATTCTAGAAACCGTTGCGAGAGAATCGACGTCTTGACTACCCCTTAGTGCCCTCCCGTTACCCGCTGTACTGATAACACTGCCGCTTGAATTATCATCCGTTCGCTTTTCGCCTTCCGACATTATAATAAAATTTAAATTTCGATTAAATTGCAATCACTTTTGTCTTTGCGTTTCCTTTTTTTAAACGAAAAATGAATTATAGTTAGCCGATGGAAAGTCAACCCTCTCTCTCACACTCTTTGACAAAAAATATACCGATCACGTTGGGGTCACCAATTGTGGAGAGTACGTAACTATGAATATAATAGAGATGCGATTCACAAGTATATTTCTAACACAATAGTGGTTAATTCTTAGTAGTTAGTGCAAAGTGTGATTGAATAATTAGTATGAGTCGCCACACTCTCTAGTCTACATACTCGTATATGTATACTCGTACGTATCCCTCTTTTATAAGTTTATCGATCATGGTTAAGAATACATAAATGTTTGTGGAAGTGGTAAATGGCTAAGTGGATTATTTCGTTAGGTTTTCTGAGTGTTTATTAAATTTCTGTCATTACTGTCATTTTAAATTTCTCTATTATGAGTTTCCGTTAGTATTTAGCTGTTTGGCATGTTTCGCAATTGTTAATAATGTGTGTAATCATTCGTGTAGGTTGAAGGAAGTAAATTTGTTGTTTTAATGTGTTGCATGTTTCAATAATATCTGAATGTTTGCTCTGCTTAATGTGGTAGAGGGAAACTTGTTTCCTGGCATCTTCTTCTGTCCTCATGTATCTATCTCTCCGTGTTAATTTAGAGAATTTCATGGCTATGTTACTCGAATATAAGTTAGTAATTTCCTGTTGAATCTTAGTATAGTTTGCTTTTTATGAATAAAACTGCCTTGTTTGTGTAGGATCAGTTTATTCTCTATAAATATTTAATTTAAAAGGATAATTCATATTAATTTGTACACACTTACTATTTTTTAGCAATATTCCTGACCTCAGCCCGACTCCAACGACGCACCACACGTGAAAGAGAAAATCCTCGTGGAATATTGTTTGACAGCTCTTAAAGAGCATGTTGACTCATTTTTCCGTTTCCGGTTTGGACTGTGTTCGTCGATGGAGTTGTAGCTGAGGGCAAGACTACATTTATTGGGTATATAACTTAATTCGGGCGGTTTGCTAAGAGATGGCGTAACTTGTATTATTCCATTGTTATTATTTCATTGGAACATGCGTTGGAAAGCTACTGTCATTGTACATCATTTCAGTATAAGTCATTCATTTGAAGCGTAAACAACAATAATTTTTTTTCACTCAAATATGTTCAACTTTGTGGGGAGTTCTTCTTCATTACTTTAATATGAAGAAAACTGCTGCCGAAAGTCATCGTATTTCGGTGGAAGCTGAGCGAACGTGCCAAAAGTGGTTTGCACGATTTAAAAGTGGTGATTTTGGCTTGGAAGCCGATGAACGTCCTGGACAGCCAAAAAAGTTTGAAGATGAAGAACTGGAAGCATTACTCTATAAAGATTGCTGCCAAACACAAGAAGAGCTCGCAGAATCTTTGGGTGTCACTCAAGCAGCCATTTCAAAACGTTTAAAAACAGCTGGACATATTCAAAAGCAAGGAAATTAGGTTCCACATGAACTCAAGCCGAGAGACGTCGAAAGGCGGTTTTGCATGTCCGAAATGCTGCTGCAACGCCACAAAAGGAAGTAATTTTTGCATCGAATTGTTACCGGTGATGAAAAATGGATCCATTATGACGACCCCAAGCGCAAAAAATCATATGTGAAACCCGGCTAACCAGACAAATCAACGGCAAAGCCGAATATCGGAATATGCGACCAGACACGAGGCAATAATTTTCCATCATGACAACGCTCGGCCCCACGTTGCTATTCCGGTTAAGAACTATTTGGAAAACAGTGGATCGGAAGTCTTACCCCACCCGCCTTATAGCCCAGACCTTGCCCCTTCTGACTACCATCTGTTCCGGTCGATGCAGAACGCCCTCACAGAAATACGGTTCACATCAGAGCAGAATATCAAAAATTGTCTTGATTCATTCTTGGCTGCCAAGTCGGCGCAGTTCTTGGGATAGGATCCACAAATTGCCAGAAAGATGGGAAAAAGTCATAGCTTCAGATGGGCAATACTTAAAATAATACTGTTGTATATATTTTTCTTAAATAAACGTGCAAATTTTGAAAAAAACCGCACGAATTAAGTTATATACCCAATATATCGTTATAATTTTATGACATCCCACCCCCCGTGAGGCGCCCTGGTAACTGTGAAGCCTCACCAATGTCCAACACGGCTACTTTGACAGCTGGCCTGCGTATAGCTCCTGTGCTGGTGTTGAACTCGACTGCTCGTGTTTGTCCGTCTTTACATGGGACCACCTTACATATTCGTCCACGTAACCACTGGCTTCTGGGCACATCGGCGTCACATACAAGGCACAAGTCTCCTACTTTGATTGGTTCAGCTCGTTTGAACCACTTGCATCTCCTGGTCAGAATTGGCAAAAATTCTCGAATCCATCTATTCCAAAGTCGATTCTTTATTTGTTGACTGACTCGCCATTGCTTTCGAAGGCAGATAGCTCGTTGATCAATTGGGCCCGGGGTTTGCGTCGAATTTGGAACGCCCAATAAAAAATGGTTTGGCGTCAGTTGACACTGGCAGGTGCGTAAGCGGCCGACTGTTAATGATGTTTTCGGCCTCTATTAGGGAGCTCAGTAAAGTTTCAAACTTCGGCGGTAACTCGCGGAATGTGTGCGAGAGAACTCTTTTTACCAACTGGACCATCCTTTCCCAGCAACCACCTGCATGTGGATTCGATGTGCAATTGAACAGCCATTCAATGCCTTTTGAGGATAGCTCAGCTTTAATGGCTTCACTATCGAAAATGTTGGCGTTAAGTAAATCCTTCTTGGCCGCGAGAAAATTTGTGCCGTTGTCGCGGATGCAAAGTATGCAGGCGTCTGTAGAGAGGTCACCTGCCATCTCCAAATGAATAGCCTGCTCTGTTAAACACGTAAAAAGGGCAACCCATCGCTTTTCCTTACAACGGCCGAAAGTGATGTATATCGGCCCAAAATAATCGAGCCCAGTAAAGGTGAATGGCTTGACAAATGGCGTTACGCGGTCTTCAGGCAGTTGCCCCATCGGCCCGAAGTCGGCAAGATAGGCAGTCACTTTTGGCTCTCTTGACTGCACCCAAAACGTAGTCGAGTCTCGTTAATTATAGTTTCGTCATTTTGGTGGCGCAAACGATGATGGAACTGGTCGACTATTAGCTTAGTAAGGCGGTGTGCTCTTGGAAGGGTGATGGGTCTTCTGGCGGAGTAGGGTAAAGTTGTAGCGGCATCAATTCATCCCAAGACTCTAAGGAGCCCGGCATTGTCTAAATACGGAGTAAGCCTGAATATGCTGCTGTCCTTCCCAATCGGAATTTCTTGACTTAGTTGGGATATTTCAAACGCGAATTCCTTTTTTGCGCTTGTCGACAAAACAGTTGTTCGGCGGCATCAAGCTCTTGAACGGAAAGTTCACCTCGTTCTATATGTCTTGTGATGCAAGCATCTCTAAACCGAAGCACTCACCCCGTGGTTAGCAGGAGTTTGGAAAATCTATTGAACCTTAATATGTCAATTACAGGGATACTTGTGTGAAGCAGGAATTTCGGACGCACTTGCTGACGTCATCTGGTTGCGCTGGCCAATCCCTTTCTGCCAAATGAAGAAACTCTGATCCGCTAATCCATTTGCTGTTGAGGTCAAGCTTTGGAGGATATCGTACCCTCGTCGCCTCGTCAGCTGGGTTTAGCCTAGATGGAACCCATCGCCACTGGTTAGCTTGACAACTGTCGAGTATTTCAGCTATTCGAAAGTCGACAAACGGTTTATGGCGGCGGGGCTATGAATTGAGCCAGCTAATGGCAATATTTGACTTTCCCTAACCGAGTTATTGACCCTGATTCCCAAGATGGCTGCAGAGAGTTCAAGGCAGGGCAGTGACATCAACTTTTTTTGAAGCGCATTTGGTTTTGCCGCAAACGAACGAAATTCGCACCACATCATCCTGCTTGATGTGAAGGAATGACACCGCACTGAAGGCCCCTTCACTGGCATCGACGAAAGTATGAAGATCGATGACATTCGATGACTCGAGCTTAGAGTCATTGCATCTAGGCAGCTGAAACTGAATTAACTTTGGGAGTTCCTCCTTAAACAGCTTCCAGCGATCGAAAATATCCGGCGAAATCAGGTTATCCCACCCAACCGCACGATACCACACCAATCGTAACAGCAGCTTTATGTATATTGTAAAGTAAGCGACCATGCCAAATGGGTCGAATATAAACATAGCGATGCTTAAAAACTCTCTTTTTGTAGGGTATTTGCCGTTTTTCATTACATCTCGGTTAACACGAGCAAATTTACATCGAAACGTGAGTACATCTCTCGCTGTATCCCAATACATTCCTAGTATCTTCTCTGTTGCAGCTTCGATGTTCATATTAACTATTTGTTCCGGTTGATTTTCTTCTTCCTTCGAGATTCCCCTTAACACTTCTTTGGAGTTCGACCTAAAGTTTCGTAGTTCAAAGCCACCGTTCCTATGTATGGAAATTATGGCATTAGTTACTTCTATTGCTTCCGCCGCGGTTTTAAAGCTGTCAACGCAATCATCCACGTAGTGGTGGTCTATGATCGCTTTCACTGCTCTTGGCTGAACATCGATGAATCTGGAGGCGTTTATAGTCTTCACATAACATGGTGAGCAGCTTGCGCCAAAAATCATTGCTTTCATGACGTAGATGTTGATCGGGCTGCATGCGTCTTCCCTCCAAAGAAAGCGTTGTGACTGCTGATCTTCCTCTTGAATAAGAACCTGGTGGTACATCTCCTTTATATCACCAGACACTGCAATGGCTCTCAGACGGAAGTTAAACAAGATGGTAACCAACGGTTTGTTTGTCGGGTGCGGCTGCATCGAACACCAACCTAACCTTGTCTGGCTTATTTGGACTTCTCACAGTAAAGTGAGGGAGGTACCAGGTCCTTGGTGTTTCTCTGCTTGCTTCCTCGCTCGTCAACTTCTTGGCGTATCCCTTTTTCAGGTAGCTCTGAATGATTTGCTTATAGGCGTCGGCTAATTTGGGACATTTTCTTAACCGACTCTCCAGGTTCCATAATCTTCGCTTAGCCATGTTATAACTGTATGGAATTTCCAAAATGTCCTCTTTCCAAAGCAAACCTGTCTGGTATCGGCCATCGACCTGTCTTGTTGTTGACGACAATATCTGCAACGCTCTGCGTTCAGCAGCAGAGACGAGCTGGATAGTTGGTGTTTTTACTCCGAAATTTTCTATGTTGAAGCATTCCTCAACGGCTCTGTCCGGTGTACACATCCTCTTCTAATGGCGACTGACTACTGTGTAGAATCACCCCCTTCTTTGATTCGACGACATCTAGTGTGGCAGTTCTACTGTACACCACCCAACCAAGTCTTGTCTCGGCTACGACAGGTCCAGTTCCAGTGGTCCTGATAGTGTGCAACGGAATTCCTAGATGGCAGTTATCGAGACCAATCAGGATACGTGATTTGGCGTTCTCGTATCTTGTAAATGAAGTCATTAGATTTTAGATTTTAGATTTTTCTGATGTCCTTTCAGGCGTAGTTCTAGTGCCAATTCAGCGTCTATGATGGTAACGGATGACCCCTCATCAAAAAGTGCGAAGTCTTTACGACAACGTCCTTGCCATAGAGTCTTACTGGTACCACTCGAAAGAGAATTTTGTCGTTGGATTTACCACTGCAGTTGGGTAAAGACTTCGCACGTCCTTCCATGAATTCATCACCCGTTACTGATATCGACAATACGGGTTTTTGTTCCTCATGTAGAGATGCATTATGCTTCCTCTCGCAACCTTTAATTCTACAGGCTTTTCGGGATCTGCAAGATTGAAGACTATGACCGAATTTCAAACAGGAAAAACACAGCCTATTCCTTTTCACAAATTCCCACCTGGCTGAAAAATCTGGCTTGGTGTGAGCAAGGCAATCGGTCACTGGATGTCGTCTCCTTTCACAGTACCGGCATCTGTTAGCAATGGAGTTACTTTTCTGGCTTCCCGCTGCGTAAAGAATATGTCTTATTCTTGTCTTCTGCTCATGGGCCGGATTTTGTTATTACCATACATATAAACCTGGCTACTTCGGTTATCCATTCACTAAAATGTTTTAGTGTTGGGTATGGCAAAATGCTTATACTTCTTTGTGCCCATTCCAGTCTCTTACTTATAGGCAATTTGCATATCAGTTCTTCAATCAGCGTCGGGTTGGCGAGGTGCTGATGCAAACCGCAGGCCTCTAAGAATGTTGAGGGGTTGTTTACCCTTGTGGCAAATGGTATCAGCATCTCCAGCTTGTCCTCCGGTATGTTGGCTTCTCAGCAAGCACTCGAGGCGTCCATATCGGAACTCGAGGGCAGCCATGACGTTATCGACGTTTTCTGGATGGATGAGCAGTGACTCCACCACTTCCCTAGCTTCGCCGATTATACACTTTTGCAAGCGAAAAAGGTTTTCAGTTTTGGTATAGTTGTACATAGACGTCAACTCTCGATATGCACATGGGCCACTCTTCAGGGCGACCTGTAAATTCTGGTAAGGGCTACAACTTTCGACTATTACTAAAGTTACTTTGTACTGAGTGGCTATGTTGGTGAAGAGATGGTGTTCCTGTCGGCTGTGACACGAATTGTTGTGCGGGTGGTTGTGCGGACATCAGAGGTGGCAAGAATGTTGGTACCGAGTAAGTAACCGGTGTAGCTGTTAGTCAGACGCGATACTGGCTTTTGGGCGGGTATAATGGCGATGGCAATGAATTAGGATTTCCTTGTGAGCTGTTTGTAGCGAGAGTACCGGCTGCTGGCGTGGGAGGAACTGATACATCGGCGGGAGGTGTCGTTATAGACGAATGTGTACCATTTGTCTTTGAATTTGTGCCAACGATGGGAGTTGATAAGGCGGCTGTCGCAGTTTTCTGCTGTTGACTAAGCAAGTTTTGCAATCGAATACGCTCGGTTCTTTAAGATTCAGCACTGGCAGTTACTTCCTCCAACCGTGAACGCATTTCATTAATTTTTTTCAATAGCTCATCCATCGTTGGTGTTGTAGTAGAGTCGTTGTTGGTTACGTTTTCAGGATTGTCGGCGAGTGTTTGGTCGGCTTCTGTATCCACTGAGTCTTCTTCTGGATATTCAGCAATATTGTTGAGCACAAGACTTGATGAAGAAGCTTCTGGAATCACAGAAGTGCTTCGGGTTGATCTCCGTTGCATGTGTGCAGCTATGTAGATGTAAAATGTTTGTTGCTGGCTGTAGCTAACGGCGGCTAATGTATTCGTATATGTACTTATGTCGTTGTCACTGGCTGCGACAGGCAAAAGTAACATGCGGCTGATATACGTATATACTATATATGTATGAACTTATGTCCTTGTCACTGGCTGCGACAGGGAAACGTAGTAGGCGGATAATATACGTTTACTTATGTTCTTGTCACTGGCTGCGACAACGAAAAGTAGTAGGAGGCTAATATACGTATACTTATGTTCTTGTCACTGGCTGCGACAAGCAAAAGTAATAGGCGGCGGATGACTGGATAATTTTTGCTGCAACTGGCTTTTGGACGACGGAGGAGTGTTTCTGAATGCAACTGGGGTGCGGATGGCGGTGATGTTTCCACAGATCCTAGTAGTACTTTTTTTTGAATATGTAATATATATATACGGCGGCAGTGTATCCATAAAAAAATAAGAATAAAGATATGCGTGCGCGTACTTGCTTTTTATGAATAAAACTGCCTTGTTTGTATAGGATCAGTTTATTCTCTATAAATATTTAATTTAAAAGGATAATTCATATTAACTTGTACATACTTACTATTTTTTAGCAATATTCCTGACCTCAGTCCGACTCCAACGACGCACGACACGTAAAAGAGAAAATTCTCGTGGAATATGGTTTGACAGCTATTAAGGAACATGTTCACTCACTTTTCCGTTTCCGATTTGGGCTGCGTTCGTCGATGAAGTTGTAGCTGAGGGCAAGATTACATTTATATCGTTATAATTTTATGACAGTCTGTATCTCTAACTTCAGAGTATAATATTGTATCTTTGTTAAGATCTTTGAGCTGTTCTATTATTATCTCCATAGGGTCTGACGGTCTAACATACAAGATTTTTTTACCGTACAGCATTTCCGTTCTTGGCTTTTTATCGTAGCTTAATATGACTTGCTGTTTTTACAAATTGACGATACTTTCTTTGATGGGTATAAATCTGAATGCATAGTCTCAATGTCAGAGATTTGATTGACCTCTCCTTGTTCTCCTTCGATTTGACTAAGAAAGTCAGCAACTTAATTTTCCTGTCCTTTTAGGTACTCAATCTCAAGGAATTCTTTGTCAGTCACCGAATAGTTTCTTTTATGGTCATTTAAAGTTCGTGTTATATGTATAACAAACAGGTTGTTTGTCCTGTGTCAGGACGGCACCAATAGCAACGTTACTTGCATCTGTATACAAGTGGAAATGTTTATCGAATTCAGGGAATTTTAAAATTGGGTATGTTGTCAAGTGAAGTTTCAGTGCTTCAAATGCGTTTATGTATTCCGGATCATTGGTTTTGAATTTCGCTCTTATACCTCATATCTCGTCATGGGGTAGGCTATTTTTGCATAGCCCTGAATAAACTTCCTGTATTACCCCGAGGCTCCTAAGACACTTCTAAGGTATTTTTCTCTTTGTGGAAGGGGAAGTTTCTCAATCGCAACCCCTTTGTTCATATTGGGCTTTAAACCTGCTGTCAGAATGTGGCCTAGGAACTCTGTTTTTTTTTGAGGAAAGAACACTTACTTATTTGTAGTTTAAGGTTGTTATTCTTTAATACCCGAAGAACATCTGTGTTTTTTTTTTTGTTTAAAAGAACTTGACGCTCAAGTGGGTATGAATACCTTTATAATGCCTCAGCATGTGTTAAGTTTTTTGGAATATGGGATAGAGAGAGAAAAAAAGATGTTTGGGCTCAATGGCTATTTCGCTCCCTGGGTGGCATCCAACATTTAATGGGGAGACTAAATTCTTAGTGGATGTTGATTTCAAGTCAACTTCTCGTCTTACTTGATTTTCGTTAACTGAAAAAATGGATATATGGGATTCGAACACCAAACCTTCCGATTTGGAAGCCAGTCCACTACCACTTGAGCCACGGCTCTTGATATGTTCTGTCAATGGTGTCGAGAATATCAGAATATCGTCTACATGGACAACACATGTTTTGTTATTATAATCGCGTAAAATGTGGTTCATTAGCCGTTGAAATGTGGCTGGCGCATTTTTTAGTCCAAAAGGCATGTGAATGAATTCGTGGAGTAAAAACTGCTGTTGTTTTTCACTTTGTTCGATGCTGGAAAAATATTGCGCTTTCCCTAATGTGTCGAAAAGATTCTCGATATTTGGTAACGGGAATTTATCATCTCTGGTTAACTCATTTAGGGCCCCATAGTTTACCCATTTCTCCGTCTTTATTCGACTGGGAAAGCATACTCATGGTTTTCCTTATTATACCCTGTTTTTCTATTTCCCTGATTTGTTGAAGGACGAAGTAGCTCCTTCTGTTTTTTTGGTAATCTATATAACTTTGCATGAAACGGTTTATCTTCTTTCAGATGACTTCCATGTTTAATAGTCGAGGTTTGAATCACGTGATCGCCATCCTTGAATTGGATATCTTTAAATTTGTCTAATATGGAAGTTAACGCTGTTTGCTTTTCGCGATTAAGACTGCCGAAGTCAGGATTCCCCTTTTCTAAATAATTGCACGATAAGTCATCCCCTCGTTCTATCTTTAGAATAGTCTGATTGTTTTAAAGTTATAGTTCCATTTTCAATGTCAATGATTTTAACAATACTATTCTTAAGGACGTTCATACCTAGGAGTATGATATAATTTTTATTTTCTAAATTCTAAAGGTATTGTTGCTATAACCGAATTCTGTTGGTACGGTAAACTGAATTATATTAGTGTTTCTGGTTACTCCACTATTAACAGTTATAATCTCTACCTGTCGTGAATCTATGATTTGGTATGGGGTCATATTTAGTTTATTAGTGTTAATGATAGTCATAGCACTGCCGGTATCTACTAGAATATAATGCCGTTAATTTTGATAACAGTGGCAAATGTCATTAAAGGCTCAATTCAGAAAAACCGGCGGTTCTACTGAATTTATGCCCTGTTGGATCACACCCTGATTTGTTTGGATGCTATTAGAATCCATCAGTTCTGGTCTATTACGTCTGTTACGTGTGGAGTGATTCTGGGAATTTCTCGAAGGTTTCTGTCCTGTACTGTCATTTTGTATGAAATTTCCCGAATGCCTTTGCCCACTGGGACTATTACTGTAACTTTGTCTTGTTTCCCTGTCATTAGAGGAATTATACCTCGGATTTCTATGTAGGCTATTTTGATTTGATGTAGTCGTATTTGTTTCATTGATCTTAATATTTCCATTATCATAGCCAATGTACGAGTATAAAATGGTCTTGGAGTGTATATCATAAAGGTTTCTTATTTCCGGAGTCAAGTTTCCTATTATTACTTCTCGAATCTTATTTATTATAATACTGTAGTATATATTGTACAATGGTTTTTCTTGTTCTTTATTTACACAGAACACTACATACGTATTTACTCTCTTTAAGATATATTATAACTTATTTGTTAAGTCATAAATTGAACTTACTTTCACTGTAGAGATTTCCTTGGTTAGATCTGCGCTGTTAATGATGGGTCTATAATGTTGTTTAAAGATTTCTTGTGCCTGCTCACATGTGGTGACTCCATTGGTGATCAGTAGGTGCATTGCGCGTCCTTTTACCTTCACTTGATGGATGATATTCCAGGTAGTTTGATAATCCCCTGCTGTATTTTGCAGATGATTTTCCTCCATTACGATGAAATGCATCAGAGATTTACTATCACCGTCGTACTCCGGTAAGTACTGAATCTCCCGTAGAATGATATTTCCATGGCTGGGATGCGGCATCCTTGCCTCTATAGCTTTTAATGGGTTAACCCAAAAGTTATGACGGCAAAAAATTAGGAAATAACATACATTAAATAAATGTAAAATGTATTTTGCAAGAAAAAATGTTAAGTCAGAAATGCAGTATTAAGACCAATATCAAATTTCGTATCAAAATCCCATAAGTTGGTTTATGTGAGTATTGTGGAGACATCACGAAGTATCGTGATTCATTGGTGCCAAGAAATCATACTTCAATCATCGATCGTTTCACTTCACTTAAATCCAAGCTGACTGGGAAAGCATTGGAGGCAATATGTCGTCTGGAGTCATCGGAATCCAGTAATAGTAGTCCCTTGGTCAGCTACATCGGCAGGGGGTTTTGGAAGTATATTGGTAGGAGCCTCCAGAATCCGTGGTATGTGGATTGTCGGTATGGCGAGTAACACTTGGAGCACAGATAATAAACTTACCCAGATGTAGCATCCCCATACAAAAAAAAGTTGATATTTTTTTGCGATGAGCAAACAACGATGGGCAAACAAATAGATTTCTGCTTCGCAAAAAAAAAAAACCTAAAATTAATTTTTTATGCGAAAAGCTTTTTCTTTTGCTACTCTTTGTACCGTCTGCGCCCCGCGACTGCGAGACACAATTTCATTTAAACATTTACGTATGTAGATATATTCATACGAGGGGCGTTCAATATATTCTCGATATCGATATGAAGGAAAATGCGAATTCAATTTAAATTGTTTTTATTTTTCAATATAATCTCCCCTAACATCAATGCATTTGTTACATCTTGAGATAAGCTTTTTTAAACCCTCAAAAAAATAAATTTCCTCCTTCTCCATTTATTGCCGACTTGAGTTCTTCATCATCCGAAAATCTTTTTCCACGAAGACATTTTTTCAAATCCGGAAACAGGAAATAATCACTAGGGGCAAGGTCTGGACTATAGGGTGGGTGTTGGATTTCTTCGAAACCACAATCTCGCGCAGCAGCCTTGGAAACTCGCGCCGTGTGAACAGGAGCGTTGTCATGAAGAAGCAACAGACTCGCTGCGAGCTTACCCCGTCTTTTCTTTTTAATTTCCTCCCGCAAATTATGCAAAGTGGAAGCGTTGGATGTGGCGTTGATGGTTTCACCTTTTTTTTGTACTCAATGAGCAAGATTCCCTTTGAGTCCCAAAAAACTGTGGCCATGAGCTTCCCGGCAGACGGAGTGACTTTGAACTTCTTCGGGGGGTCTGTTCCTTTTTTATGCCACTGCACGGACTCTTGTTTGCTTTCAGGGTCATAGTGGGGGACCCATGTTTCGTCCCCAGTAACAATTCGATCCATAACACCGTCCGCGTTCTCACTACACATCTCCAAAAGCTCTCTACAGCATGCGATTCTCACTTTTTATCTGAGGCGCTGTGAGCATTCGTGGCACCCACCTCGCACTGACCTTTGAAAGGTTAAGATGGTCATGAAGAATGGTGTGAATGGTACCAATTGAAAGCTTGGTGATCTTTGCCATCATTTTCACTTCTTTGATGCTTTCTCCCGTACAAGCAGTAGCCGGGGCGCCGGAGCGGGGGTCGTCTTCAATGCTCTCTCTGCCTCTCTTGAACTCACTTGACCACTTTTGCACAGTTGATAATGAAGGTGCGGAACCCTGGTAAACAGCCACCATCTCATCATGAATAGTTTTTTTACTTTTTCCTTGCTTAGTGAGAAATTTAATTACAGCGCGATGCTCAATTTTCACCATCATCGTCTCAGTTGCCATTATGATTCTGTTTAACTAGAGATAAAACGCGAATTAATAATCACATTTATATGAACTTTTACATGAATGCACTAAAATAATAGTATTACTTGATAAATAAGTCAACTTATATATACAACCACAGCTTCACCCCGATATCGAGAATAAGTTGAACGCCCCTCGTATGTAGGTATGTACGTATTTTCCCTTTTCATTTGATATATTGACCGAAGTTTCGATCTGTGTACATCTATGGTGTGTTAAAAAATATTTAACATAAATTGTATTTTTTCGAAGTGAAAAGTGATATTTTACTCTGTGTGTCCAGTAAAAATGTTGAAGTGTTAATCTAGGAAAGGTAAAATATATCATTTAAGTTTATTTCAGGTTGATTAGGTACCTTGGTACTACAAATACAAAAAAGGTGCGAAAAAAAATCGACTTAGAGGAAATGTCGTGGCGAATAAAGTGCGCTATTGTATGCTGCAATGCAACAACTGCCCAATTTCCAGAAAGGAAAATGCTTAGATTTCCTAAGGCAGAAGAATCCCGTGATAAAGTTGAAAATCATAAACGGCCATACATTTGTAGGAAACATTCGATTTGAAATTTTTTCGCAAAAAAAAATTAAAACATGACGCTGTTCCTACACATTTTATGAAAAGGAGTGAAATATTTTTGGAATCTAATGACAATGAACTTGCTTTTGATCCTCAGAAAGCCAAAATAAACTACACTAATCGCAAAAGATTAAAAGTGCAAACGAGTACCGATATATCCATTGATGAATTAAATGAAGTTTCAGCACTTATAGACTGCAACAGATCTACGAGGGTTGTCGAAAACTTCCGCAACATAAAGATAGCGGCACTCGTCAATAAAAGCTAGTGAATGCTAGTTGTGCATTTTTTGACAGTTGCTTACCGAATTTTCAGTCATTTTGGACGCGCAGTTTTTAGTGAACAGTCGTTTGAGTGAGTCGATGTGAGTGTTTTTTGTGACAATGGAAAAAATTGAGTATCGAGCTGTTATTAAATTCTTGTTTTTGAAAGGCAATACGCCTACGCAAATCAAAAATGAGGGACTCTGTGAATGAGGACTCTGCACATTTACCACAGTGAAATTTTGGGCAGCTGAATTTAAACGTAGCCGTAAAAGCTTGGGAAATGATGAACGTTCGGGACGTCCAAAAACTGCAACCACTGACGATAACATTGCTAAACTTCACAAAATGGTGCTAGATGACCGCCGAATTAAAGTGAGAGAGATAGTAGAGGTTATGAAAATGTCCAAAGAACGTGTTTGTTACATATTAAATCAAGATTTAGGCATGAGAAAGCTGTCCGCGCGTTGGGTGCCGCGTTTGCTTACGTTAGACCAAAAACGTGTTCGAATGAACATTTCCAACGCTCTGTTGCCGCAGTTTAGGCGCAACAAATTCGAGTTTTGGTGCCGATTAATGACTGTAGATGAAACTTGGATTCACCATTATACGCTCGAAACAAAAATTCAGTCAAAACAATGGACTGCAAAGGTGTCGAGCCGGCTCCAAAAAAAGCAAAAACAGTTTTTTCGGCTGGGAGAATGATGGCGACTGTTTTGGGAGAGTAAAGGAGTTATCTTACTTGCCAAGCTGAAGGCAGAAATTGCGGAAAAACGGCCACATTTGCATGGCGAAAATCTATAAATTACGGTTTGTCTTATTCATCAGAACTAGCCCCAAGACACTTCTTTTGTTCCCTCATCTAAAAACTGCGCTCGGAGGACAGCGATTTTAGTCAAATGAGGAGGCAATCAGCTTCGTGTACAATTATTTTGGAGAGAAACACGCCAAGTACTATTTGGACGGGTTATAGAGATGGGAGCATCGCTGCGAGAAGTGTGTAGAATTACAAGGAGACTATGTAGAAAAATAAAAAAAAAATTTGAGGAAAAATGTCTTTATCATTGTTCGGTCGGAAACTTTTCAGCTAAAAGCTCAGAAATATCCTGGCAATTAAACTCCGCAGGTTAAAAAAAGATAAAGCACAGCCTAGACAATATCAAAAGCAAACAATACTATAGAAGAAAAAATAGATTTCTTACATGATATAAATAAAAATTCGAAAACATTTTGCAAACTCATTTTACCACAAGGCAAACGACAATTTACCCAAGAAGAAAGGTGAATTTGCCAATGTATATTTTTCCGCTCGTGGCACACTGGGGCAAAGGCGGCATTAAATCAACTATCAAATCTATGAACTTGAAATTGTTCACGATTACTTCTAGCATGATAGTTGGAACATTTATAAAAAAATGAGGACACGCCCACTAAAAGCGCCTACTTTAATAAAAGTCAAAAAAATTCTGCAAACGCTTTAACATGATTCTTAGTTTGAAAAACAAAGTTAAAGAAAATATTTATTAATTATAAAAAAGTAATTATGTGTATTAACAATTAGAAACCTATTATATATTTTGTATTAATTAACATTCAAAAAAAGATAAATAATCACAAATAAAAATTTATTGTTATTCTTCTTCATCACTCTCATTTATTACTTCAATGCCACTTGAATTTGGTGATGGTGTGTTTGAGGACTTGAGCAAAATGATTACTTCTGATGTTGAATTTTTTTTATTGGAGCTCTTTGCAGACCTGTTGAAACGGGGTCCGATGATAAAAGGAAAAAATTAAAAATGTCTGCATTTGTATTTTTCCGGCTATTTTTTCGGGAGTGGTGTGCTCTATAATTTTTTCAATCTTTATTGCGTGCTTCCTGATCTTCTTCACTTAGCTGCCCTATAGGCAATAAAGCTTTTGAAATAATTTCATTTCCGTGAATGAGATACTTGTGGACTGTAGGAGGCGCGTAGTACCAAGGATACTTAGCAACGAAATATTTTGCAGTTTCATGAACAAATTCTCGAAATTTTTCGGCATCAACCTCATGACCACAAGCAACCACTATCATGATAATATCCATTTTTTTAATCAATTCGACATCTACGTTAGTAATATCAGATGAAGTTTCGGCATGTTCGAAAAATCTCCTAGCTGTATTTCCGTCATTAGAATTTCCGAAGCCCGGCTTTGGTTTGTCAACGATCAAACCCTAACGCTCCCGAAACTGTTTTTGTATTTCTTTTTTCGTTTCAGCAACAATTTTTTTATGCTCCTCTTGTCTAGCTTGCCATTGTCTTATTTTTAATTTGTATGAAAGGTGAAGTAGGCATTCGAAAAAGCGGATACACCCATGCAACACAGATAAACCAAACTGAAGATTATTCGTTTTTACTGGCCTTTTGATCATTTTATCAATGGAACTAAAATCTTTTGATGTTGCATTGCAAATAAAGCACTTCTGTGTAGAGGAGTTTTCAGTGATGGCATTGCAGACCTTTCCATCTATCATTGAACAATAAATTGTGCTCAACGTTGAAAGTATTTTCACCAACTTTAACAAGGCTAGGCTGGAGCTCTTTTATTTGATTGTCCACTCTTTGTTTTTCAAATTCCTTGAGAAACTCAATTGTAAGAGGTCTGCAATACCTAGTTAAATTTGGGCGAGGATTCTGCTAGATTATTTTTCCCCAAATATCAAGCGAAGTGGTACAACGCATGTACGAGTAATAAAAACAGATGAGTCTTCGGAGTCAAATCCATGAAACGCTTGATTATACGAACTGTGGCCTGAACTTCCATCAAAGCCCCACTTGGAGTGTAAGCTCATAGTTTTGAGTTCTTCAGGCCTAAGAGTTTCGATTACATCTTTTTGAACAGTTACCAAACGAGGAACTGTAAGGTTTACCAAGCTTTGTAAATTAGTATATACGGACATTTCTGATATACTCATATTTTCAGGCCCCGGATAACAACTTTTTTCGCACTCTTGAACTACTTTCTATGAAGGAAATACTTTGGTAGCCTTAGACCGTATAATTTCATACTGAAAGCGTGACAGATTTGTTTCAATTATCATTGCTAAGGCTTCCTCCCCAATCATTGAAGCAAGCTCAATTGAGTCCCTCAAAGCTTTTCTGCATTTTTCAGCATGATTTGGGATTGTTATCGCGTCACGCCTTAACTTTGCAGTATCTAACTGTCCAGAAGCTCTCAAACCCACTTCAAGTCAAATTAGCGGTAGATGTGGACTTCCTCAAGTGTTCGGTTTTCTGACGTTTTGATCTTTCTGAAGATTCTTCAAATGCAACCTTTGGACGAACACGTTTAGAGTCTACCGAATAATGAAAAAGTATTAGTCTTTTCAGCTATGTTTGCTTTTAACAATTTTGCTTTTATCCGACAAGCTTTTTCCCAACGTGATTTAAATTTCGATTTGAATTCCGTTACTTTTTCATTCATATCGATTTTGAAAGCATCATTGCATCCACCCGTTTTTGAATTTCTTCTCTTAAAAACGCAATTTGGCTGTCTAATCCCTTCAGATTTGAACTTATAATAGCACACAGCTTTTCCTTTGTAATCGACAAAGTTTTGGAAGTTGTTCGGTCTAAGAAGTAATTAGAATTAAATAAATAGAAAAAAAGCGATATTTTTCGAGAATGACGTCACCAACATGAAAGTCAACTATATGAAAAGTAGCAAGTAGTAGCAAAAAAACAGATTCTAAGACTAGACAAACCACTTGTCACAAATAGATATAACACTTAACGTCATGTCACGGCCAACACATCTAAAACGCTTAGATATTTGACGAAATGAAAAATTAGCACATTTTTTACACATATTTTTTTATCTTTAACTACATATTAAGAGGACAAAAAGAAAAATTTCTTATAAAAGCAAGAAAATCAACATACCTGAGCTTACTGGTTCCATTGTAATATTTTTTCTTTGTAAAACAAAAAGCTGAAAGACACAATTAACTTTTGTCACTCAATACAAAAAAACACGTCTGACTTCGATGAAAAAAATTATCCAATTCTCCATTCCCGACGATTTTGGAAATACCACGTGCTCCCAATTAGCTGTCGCATTCTCATTTTTTATTCTCTATTTTACAATGAAAACAAAACAGTAGTTTAAGTCAAAGCTCAACTTTAAAATTTGATTAAATGCCAGCAATAGTGGTGTTTTGCCCCTGTGTGCGTCGTCTGATTATAATTTTCTTCACGATCAGATTTGCTGTGACCAAGGCCCTACGAATAGAAGCCTTTTCAATAAATTAAAGCCGGATGAGGATAACAGTTCCTTTCTTTATAAAGAAAAAAAAGGTGTATGGAATGTACGAGTATGATGTGCCACATTTAATTAAAAGTGTAAGAAACAATCTTTTAAGATCAGACTTACAAACTCTGGATGGAGTTGTAAGCTGGAAAATAATTGAGTATATCTATAATACAGAAAGATATAATACCACAAAAATGTGTCCAAAACTAAAATATGCTCATATATTGTCCTAACACAGGAGCAAGTGAAAAATAAAAATATATTCGATCTAGCTAAATATTGTGAATCCGAACTGCTAGCAATAGATGAAGACACGATTTCAATAAAAATGAATGACATATTAAAAAATCCTATAAAATCCATTAAGCAGAAGGTAACCATTAACTTTTCTCTGTTAAACGAAAAATTATTATATGAAACATGGGACCAAGTTTTATTAGAATTAAACCCTTCAACTGCTTATGATGTGTTCCTCAAAACTTTGAAAGCCCATATAAAAGATTCCTTTTATGCATCCAATCATAGTTTCAAAAAAAACATCTTTCATGAAAGCTTGGATGAATCACAGACTATTAAGGCTCATTAACCCATATTATACCATTTAAGGCGCATCAACATTTTCCATCAAATTTCCAATTTTTTAACAAGTGGGGTATATTTAATAATTTTGTTCAAAACCTGACGCCTTTTAGTGTAACAAACTACTTTGAAAAATACACGCGCTTTCGTTTATTTCTAGCAGTTATTTGTGTTTTGTCTATCTTACCCGACATGTGTTTCAAGAAAAGGTATGTAATAACAAATAGATAAATGCTATTCTTATAATATGACATTTGTTTTATTTATGTTTATGAACTGGACTATTACTATATATAAAGAAAACAATGTTATTTTGCATTTTTATTTACAAATTATTGACGTTTGTTCAATACCTCACTTAAGGTGCATTGGGAATAGTAGACACCGTGGACGTTTCTTTCAAATCATGTGTTTCTTGAATTTTCTTTGCAGACTCAGTGTTCATGAAATTATATCAGCACTGGAAGAAGATAGCCCAATTATTTCTGCAGATATATTTATCACACCACCTGACAATGTCGATTTAAGTGACGAAGACAGTGGAAGTGAGGATGCAGGAGATATTAGCAAACTCGCTCGTCGACAATTGTTGGCTGAAGCCGAGGTACGATGCTAGGTTCCATCAACTGAAGGAGTCTTGGAAACCGTTGAAGGAATTCCATTCATAGATCAGGATGAACAAGAGGAACCTACATACAAACCCCGTTTGGATGAACCACCTATAAAGAAAACAGTCTGCGATTATAAGGAAATGGAAACAAAAGGGTATTTTCAAGGCCTGAAAAGGAGTCAACTGTACTCGACTTTGTTCTAGATAAAGATAATCCTTTAGAAAAAGAAAAAAATGCTATTGCTAAAGGACAAGTCAACTTCCGAATAACTGCAGAAGAAGTAAAGAATTTTGTGGGTATCTTACTTTTACGAGTATCGGGTTACAATAGAACATCGGGTTACAGATTGTACTGGGATAAGAGCATTGATACTCATCATCCAGGAATTGCCTCATGCATGACCCGTAATCGATTTGATTTTACGTTATTTTTATGCATGTGATAACAGCCGTCTTCCATAGAATGATAAGTTTGGAAAAGTTAGACCTCTGTGGGATATGATGAATGAACGATGGTTGAAGTTTTTTCCCGGAGACAAAAATTTATCAATTGATGAGCCCTTATTTCGGAAAACATGGAACTAAGCAGCACATACACGGTAAACCAATCCGTTTTGGTTATAAAATCTGGTCACTATGCACTCGATTGGGCTATCTTATCAACGGTAAACCTTACCAGGGGGCTAAAATCGGTAATACGATGCTAAGTCTCAGCGTAGGTGGTTCTGTCGTGATGAACTTGATTTCGAAGCTGCCAAGTGGTGATCACTACAGTTTTTACATTGACAACTTTTTTACATCCTTACGCCTACTTGATGAAGTGACGAAGATAGGTCATGAAGCCATCGGAGCTCTTCGTGCCAATAGAGTTGAAGATGCACCGCTCAAAGATGTAAAAGAAATGAAAAGGACTCCAAGGGGTTTCTACCACCAAGTAACCGATACAGCTTCCAACGTAAGCCTAGTACGCTACAATGATAACAACATTGTGACTATAGCTTCAACCGAAAGTGGTGTTCAACAAACGAGTCGACGTCGACCAACCTCATTGCTACCAAAAGTACAACAAGTTTATGGGTGGAGTGGACAGACTTGACCAAAATGTTGGAAAGTATAGAATCGGGATTAGACTGAAGAGATGGTATTGGCAAATTGGTGTTTCCTATTAACGTGTTTATGAATAATGCGTTTCAATTGTACCGACCCTCGCCAGCAAGACAAGCTAAAGATTCTCACGACTTTCTATCTCTCACAAGATACATAGTTCAAACGTATTTGATACTTGGCAAAGTTTCTTCTTCCCTTCCAAATTGAATTCGACTCAAGTCACCTATGACTACCAAGAAAAAACTACCTGATTCAATAAGACTGGATGATAGAGGGCATTACATTATCAGAAACGCAATTCAAGTTCAATGTCGTCAATGACATAAAAATACAAAGTTTAAATGCATGAAATGTGGAGTTGGTTTGCATCAACACTATTCTCAAACTTTTCATACTACAAAATAATTTTTTTTTTAATTTTTTGTTTCATAAATTCGTATATTCGCACATGAATGAATTGTTTATCAAGTCTTAATTTTTGTTTAATGTTTTTCCATAGTTTGTTTAATAGAAAATAAATATAAAAAAAGAACAGCTTTAATTATTTGCATACAAATACCATAGGCATATTCTCCCAACGCCCCATTTAAGGTGCGGTCCTGAAACTCAGCTTGTATAAAATACAGATTTGCAAATACGGTAATCTTTATCTCCTTTAGAAGCTTTTTCTTATATATTGATAAAAAAAATATTGAAACTTTATGATTTTAATACTTTGGGATAATATGGGTTAAAAGAAAAAATACCTTAGCTCAAAAATATAAAAGAAATCCTCAAAAGGCTAATTTAAAAAAATTATTATTATTACTATTATAACTTTATTAATCAGTAATAAATTACATGATTAATCTTAAATTACGGCACCAGCTACCAGAGCTTTGGCCTAAATTTAAAAAAAAAGTTATGGTGTGCAAAACGGTTTTAAGAAACATTCATGATGCACGTAATAAATATTATACAGATTCGTTTGATAAAGCTAGGGAAATGGGAAAAAGGAGTAGATGGTAGTAAATAACATTTTACGTAAAATCATACAGAATATAGAGATTGATAGCCTTGATATAGACGGCTATAAGTTTGTTGATAAAAAAGTGATTGCGAACAAATTTAATAAATATTTTACGGAAATTTGGGAAAAATTTAAGCCAACAATGGAAAGTTCAACTTCCTGCAATTGTTCTTCATCATCTGCGTGGTTTTACCAGCCGGATAGTTTTGTATTCCAGGAATTCCCTTCTTGAGAAATTTATAGGTCTATTTTATCCTTGAAAAAAACAAATTCCTGCACAAGCGATGAAATATCTATGTAGTTTTCTACTTAAAAAAATTGCCTTAAATATTGTTGACATACTTAAATACTTATTCAATCTTAGTATTCTAAAAGGCTGCTTTCCTAGCCAACTTAAATGCGCTGAAGTAATACCTCTCTTCAAAAGAGGTACAAAAGATAATATTTCGAATTATAAACCTATATTCCTTTTGTCTACGTTTTCTAAAATTTTTGAAAAGTTGATTACGTCACGAATCTTATCATTTTTAAATCGAAACAAATACCTTAGCATGAATCAATTCGGATTTAGGAACGGAAAGTCAACTGAGGATGCTATTTTAAGCCTTTGTATTCAGCTTCATGAGGGCGTTAACTGAAGCAAATCTACAATGGTTCTGTTTATTGATATGACTAAGGCGTTTGACATCCTTGACCATGATTTGTTCCTATACATAATGAATACGATTGGTTTAAGAGGAATAATACATAAATGGTTCTGTTCTTTTTTAAAAGGAAGGGAACATAAAGAAAGAATCTTGTTTCCTAAAAAATGGTGTTCCATAGGGTTCCGTTCTCGGTCCCTTGTTATTTTTAATTTACATTAATTCTGTATTCAACTTGAATCTAAATGGGACCCCTACTGCCTTTGCAGACGATATCGCTTTTACTTACCAATTTGATACAGAAATAGAAACCGTTGTAAAAATCTCAGATTTGGAAATATTAAGACTCTAGCTTACGGAGCACAAACTTATCATTAGTGATAAAAGCAAACTTATGTCCTTTAAATTATCTGGTAATGTCTTGCATGATTACAACCTTTATTTGCATGCACATGATTGTGAAAGGTTCAGCTTACCAATACATAGCTGCGGAAAAAGTAACTTCAATGACAGCCATTGAGGTGGTTCGTATTTTAGCTCATACAGACAGTTGTTGGTAGCCCCAAAACATATGGTTCGAATTATTTGCAATAAAGATCGTTGTTCTCCAAGCAGGACTCTATTTGAAGACTTACAAATTCTACCATTAAGACACCTTTACGTATTTAACGTGCTAAGAAAATTTTATAGGCTAAGCGGAAATATTCCAATCAGATATTCTCATTTATTTAATCTAAGAGTGAATAATTTGGATTTAGCGTCCGTTCCAACCGCCTATAAAGACCATTTTTTACATTTCTATACCGCTACAGCTCCCAAATTGTTTAATATTCTACCATTTTCGTTTCGTTTAACAACTACTTTTACATTATTTTCAAAAAGGTTAAAGACTGGTTATTAACCGTTGACTTTAATAATATAGAATCCTTTTTTAGAACATCTACACGATTATCAGCACAAGCCATTCATATATTTTATACTTTTTTAAAAACCTGAATACTATGTTCAAATTTTTTCAATTTTTGTTTTCTTTTTTTTCTCTCTTTCTCTTTTTATTTTTACTTTCTTTGAATATGTATATATATGGTATACTTTTTTTTTAACTTGTTCATTCTAATGGATTCAGATTTAAATATTGTTACCCCACATCAATTGTATAATTGTATTTTATAAATTGAAGAGTCGTTCTGCACTAACTTCTGTAACAGAACGAACACCATTTTATTAAATTTTTTCTTTAATTAAATATATGTAGATTGTAGGAAATCGCGGTTGTACTTATAAAATGTAAAAGAGAAATAAAATAAAATAAATAAATAAATAAAAAAATGGTTTGAAACGACAAATAAATGTTATTCGCACAAAATTGATACATTCAATTTCCTTGTGGTAGTTCTGCTTACGAAAAATTGTAAGTGGTTTATTGACAAGAGCATAAACAAGAAAAGGAATCCAAAACAAAATACAAAAAAGTTGCAAAATTTAATGAATATGTAAACTAAAATAAATATTTACATATGTACATAATGTATGAATATTTGAAAAAAAAACTAAGGTGGTGATTTGGTAAGGGAGGTGGTGGTGATCAACATTCTGCCACGTCCGCGTTCGTCTCCCCTGGAAACCACTTTGGTTAAGGCACTGTCCATAGCTAAAAATCATACTTTTAATATGTATTATGTAAATGTCTAAAGATATAAATATTTTGCAAATGCATTTTCACAACATAAATGGCTTTAACTAAAGTGGGCTAAGAGCAGAGTTGATTTTGTTTCCTATTGTTTAACGTGCATGAAAAAAAAAATAATAAAAGAGTGGCTATAGCTACCTCTTCTTTTATGTAAAATATAAGGACCAAACACCAAACATACTCTAAATGAGAGTAGGAGTACCACAAGGATTTGTAAAAGACAGATGTATTCAAACAATTAGGAAACAATTAAACATAATTATTTGCCTCAGCCTCAATCTTATAATACGTAAATACCTACATATATAGTATTTGAATAAAGTAAAGTAAAATAAAGTTAGCCTACAATATCTACAGTGCCTACTATTTAAATTTTTTGTACCTTACCTACAAATTCTTAACATCATCGCAGATCGCATTAAAATTATTTCTGATCTTAGTCTACCCTAATTTAATGTACATATGTAGGTATACGTACATATGTAGGTATACGTACATATGTAGGTATATTTCTGCTCTGTCTGTTCCTCACCGTGCCAAAGTCGCAGGCCAGGACAAAAAATACGAGATTACAAAACAAAACAAAAAATATATTTCGCTGTGGGTGTGTCACAAACTCTACGCTGGTGGCACTTGGTGGTGAAAGCCTTTCGCAAAGCAAAAGAAAGGACTTTTGCAAAGAAAATTTATTTTCGGTTTTTTTTTCTTTGCAAAGCAGAAAAGCTTTTTGTTTGGCCATCGTTGTTTGTTCGTCGCAAAAAAGGTCAACATTTTTGTATGGGGATGCGACATCTGGGTAAGTTTATTATCTGTGCTTGGAGTTTAATGCTTCGGTATCATCCCTATGCTTTTACCCGTCTTACGCCTGGTTTGGACATACGTAGGCCATCGGGTGCCTACGTGGGGCGACTGTAAAAGGTCTGATTTTGCATCGGGTTATACAGACCTTGGCTTGGTAGTGGATAATATTCTGGCTAAGTTTAGCCACAATTTCCATGCCATCTTTGGTGTGACTGCAGGTTTCAATAACCTCCCATTCTTTGCTGATAAGTTCGGGATGGAGGTTACGTTCTATCTTGTTCTTCTGATTGAAGTGCCCCGAAGTGCTCAACCGTTTATTAGGTCTGGTGAGATCCTAGAGTTTTTTCTTATCGACAATACGTAGCTCAGCTTTTGGGGACGAATTTGCCGAAATCAAAACCAGTTTGTAGGGTCGTACCAAAAAAGGGCACAAACAAGGATGGAAGTCCTAAACTCTGAATGGTGATAGATTATGAAAAACTTAACGAACAAACGGTATCCGACAAATACCTGATACCAGATGCAAACGTAATGTTATCAAATTTAGGGAAAGCCAAATATTTTTCTACCCTAAATCCCGAATCCGGTTTTCATCAGATTAAAATGATGCACACGGCTATCTTAACCTACAGTGGCTTAGTATTATGGTGGCAATTCCTAATCAAAACTAGCCACGTTAAGTTCTGAGGATTGCATATATTAGCACAACATGGCACTCATGCCAAAGAGAGAGGGGCATATTTCCCTAGCTTTGACTGCGTCTGGTTAGGACTTAGACCCGCCATAGACGTCTACACAGACCTAAGTGCGATGATGTGGCCATGGAACAGGCCATTTATTGAGAACTTCGTTCATTCATTAACAAGAAAACAGTCAGCCTTTAACAAACTAAAAGAATCGCTGCCTAGTCCACCTAGCATAAATCAGGCGACGGCTTATCTTTTTTAATTCCACTGCATTTGCAGGCAACTTCTAAATCAACGACGAAAGGGGAAACATATGCTATTTTGTGGCCTGTTGGAAAATCAGTCTTTCAGATGGTTGATGACTTATATTTTCATCCAAATTCGATTTCCAACCAAACGGTATTTAAAACTTCAACAGTATCAAAGTTGAGTATATGTATATATTTGAGGGAGATCGCATGAAAATGCCGATACACTGTCCCAACCGTCAAGAGAGGAAAACAATTTTAAAATTGTACAATAGGGACCATTCTTAAACAAGTTTACTATATCTCATTATACGTCTCTATTACCCGTTTGGTATAAAACATAAGTGAATACAATTCGTCGAAGACTTCGAAAGCCCCACCCATTGGCTTTCGAAGTCTATTTCATTTAAAAGAGGCAACTGTGGAGAACTGTGTCAAGATGTCATAATATCATGATCGATATTATTCCTTCTGAAGAGTAAACTCTCTAATTTGTCTTACATTCATCTAGAACTGAACTCACCTTTTTCGTTTGTGCTCAATAATTGCAAACGAATTTGATAGCGACCTTGCTTATTTTCTAAAATTTTCCAAATTTCCCACAATCTTTCCAAGTGTGATGGGGAAAAATCACAAACCAAAATGTTATTTTAAATAAAATGTCCTGCGCAGGGTAGTAGTTTGACAGATATGCCTTAACTAGTGTCGGCTTTATACGGCTCGTCTTCAAACATTCCCTTATATGAGGCTTTAAGATCGATGAATAAATGGTGGATGACTTTTTCTTTAACGATATTTTAACCTTATCCTAAGAGGCAACAATTCAAAAAGAAGTCATCAGTTCGAGAATGGACATGACATTAACACCGCGAATTTAACTTTACTCAGTACAATTGAAATCTGCAGTACAGGGAATTTAAAAATTAACCATGAAATGGATAAGCGCATCGGTAAATAAGCTCATATTTATCACGATGAATCTCAGGTGCCAATTACCATACATTTACTAACTGAGTGTTTTGATATTTTGTTTTTGAGAAATAAAAAAAATTGCTTATGGTTTTTATTTATATTTATTGTATTAATCAGTGTAAAATATAATAGTATCAAAAAGAAAGCCAATCCAAAGAAAGTTCATGGCATTTGTCATTCTCGTCGTTTAAAATTGTAACAAATTCCTCTGCTGCTCTCTTGACATATTGTAGGCTCAACGTTTTGGCATGCTATGAATCCTTTTAATGTACTTGAGGCCATATACCATAGACTGCTAAGATAAATCTTAGATACATTCTATACGTGTTTAAAAAAAAACTCAAATCAAATTTTCTTTTCAAAAATTCTTTTGTGATGTCTATCCAGTTGCAAAAAAAAAACATTTAGATTTTTAGTATGCCAAGTGGAAAAATGTAGCTGTTGAGTTATTTTTTGAATTTTATATCTTAGCTTAATTTTGTCTCTGTATACAAAATTTTAAGAGCAAACTTACTTCTTTTATTAACTAACAGATTTGCAACCTTCGAACTTATTATGGTATACTTAATATTTTAAAGAAATAATGCTTTTGTAAACGTTTTTCTTTTTGCAACTTATTCATATATAAAAGCTCTATTTATTGTCATTTAAATGTGTTTTTTATATATACACACACTTCTAAAGATGTTTTGTTGCTAAAGGATTTTATGCAGATATTACATTATATTATTTTCGGGAGTTTCCTTTCGCTGTATATTCAAGTTAGATCTTAATTTTACGCATCCTTCAACCCAAAAGTTTGGCCGGTTTATCATTTCTTGCCAGAGAAATAATTCTTTTCCTTTGGAGTCCATCCAATTGACTTGATTTCCGTAGCATTTTCCTATTAAAACAAATAAAATAAAGAAAAATGTAAAATAAAAAATGTTTGTGTAACAAAAGTAGTACAAGCTATAGAATATACATGTTATGCTTGCTAACTTTTCATTTCTCATCATTCATAGCTTTCAGTTTTACAAATTACTATCAATATAATATTTATTGCATAGTGACACTAGTAAAGGATGGTATTTCTAAGGCATTCGATCTCTAAATTGAGACTCGGTAAAGTGCTTTTAGCTTTTTGGCGGAAGCAAGTTCATGCGTAAAGATTAATTTTGGCACGGAAAAATATAAATAAATTTGCTAAAGAATTTGTTGTTGTCCAATAAGTATAAAGTTAAAATGTTGAGAAAACATACGTGAGTCTCGACATAAGTACTTTGTTGTGTTGTTATTTTCTGTTAAATATTTAGTGAATACTGTGTAAGTGTTTTTTTTTTATATATATGGTTAAACAAATCAATAGACAGTGAAATGCGAGTGAAAATTCGCATAGATAGAATCCTGCACATACATATGCATATATGTATATTTACTTGGATACTCCTAGCAGAATATTTCAAAAGCATTATTTCAATTGGTAGAAGTGAAAGAATGCTGAGGGCTGGTTGCAATTACTCTCTTGTACTTGATCCTGCTTTAACGTAAGAATCAAGCCAATTTCCACCAACTTTTCACTTTCACCAACGTATATTGAAATATTCTGCTATAGTATTAATAGAATTCCATCTATGAAAACTTTCAGTTGCATTTCACGATCCAAAATATTATTCTCTGTCGAGTTAATGTTGAATTGAAAAATAACAACATAAACAATTTCTTTGTGTTTTACAAGTGCTTTGTTTACATATTTTAAAGCACGATTCTATTTAAACTAATCCATCTAAATACTACACAATCACTAAATTCAAAACTTACGTATATTTTCTCGACATTTTAACCCAACGCGTATTTGGAAACAAAAATTTCTTTAACAAACTTATTATTCTTATTCCGTAGCGAATTTTAACTTCCCATACGAATTTGTTCCAGCCACCGAGCTGTCAGAAATTAATGTCCTAGTCTCAATAACACTATTCTCATATGTCGAATTGATAAATCGCAGTAGTTGAAAATTTGCATTTAAACATTTTCAATATAATATAAGAAACGCTTGAAAGTGTTATGTAACAGCTAAATTTGGTGTTACATTTAATCCTTATGATTTATTTTCCCAAATAACATAAAAATGGATTATTCTTATTTTTTCCAAATAATATAAACAATAAGTTATTAAATCAGTTTGTGTCACTCTAAAAAATAAGTTTCGCTTTTTAACTTCCTGAAAATTTCTACAGGTCTTTGTGTTTTAAAGTGTCTAAAATATTTTTGAATATGTGCGCATACGTATTTATAGTGAACCAAAAAATGAGTGACAGTGATGACCACTTATAAAGGTACTGAAATGAAATGATTTGCACGTTGTCTTATTTTTTTCATTAATATACTATATAAAAAAGTTTTAATTCCTTTTCCCTTTTTTTATTATTTAACAATATGTAAGAAGAAAAACTGCAAAATAAAACTGAAACAATAATATGTATTTAAAAGATATTACAAAAGAAATACATATTAATTAATTAATACATAGGTATATGAATATTTTGTGTGTTGACCTTTTGTTTCTAAAATGGTTTGTGGTCTCTTATTTATTGATCTTATTCATTTCTCCGTAATGGATGCTGGCATTCTGTCCCATTCTTCCTAGAAAGTAATTTTAGCTGTTGTGTATAAATTTAAGTAATTGCCCTTATTCGCAATTCCTTATCTAATACAGCTCATAGGTCATCTAATGGGCTTAAATCCTGGCTTTGAGGAAGATATGATGAAATTGTTTTCTAATTATGTCAACTGTATATCTGGAGTCGTGATCATGCAGCAGTCTACAGCTCAAATTTTATCTTGTGTTAGACAAAATTTAAAATTTTCTGAAATATCTCATTTTTATAAAAATTTTCCTCAATTACATGTATGAAGTAAGACAATTCCATCTGCTGCCATTTCGCCCCAAACCATCACACTCCGGTCACTATGCTTCAGGGTGGGCATAATCAAAGGCAGTCCTTTCTTTCCGCCATAGAAAATGTCCCTTGGATCCAAAGTTGCGATACTTTAGGTTTCTTTCGAGATACTCGTATACGGGCCTTGTAAACCTCTTTATGCAAAAAAAACTGCGTACAGTTTTGTGTCTTTTAAACTTTAGATGAAACTGTCGGCTGATTCTTCTAAGTTTTCTGATAGTATCCTTAAGAATTTGCTTCCAGACAGACATTCTAAGGACCCATCCTTCTTTAATACTCGTATTAAATTCATAGTTGATTTTGGTTTTAAGTAATCCCAAAGATTTCACGAATGGTGTGATTTGTTTGCTAATTTCGTAAGTTATTCAAAAAAACAAAAATTTTTATTTTTAAAAATAAATTATTAATTCAAAATTTTTGTGAATTTTTTTATTTAAAATTTGATTTTATTATATTGTTTGGAAAATAAATTTTTTTTAGAGCTATTGCAAAAAAATATTGGAGCAAAACTAAATAAAACAAACGCACCATTAATCTTATGGGCTTTTATTTATTTCGAGATGGTAATTATTATTACTCGTAGTTATGTAGACTGTTGCATATGCACCTTAGAATTAACTATCAATAAGCTAGACGTTTAATCAAGAAATTTATATCATCAATATTCCGGGGTGAATACAGTAATTATCTTAATTATGAAGATCTTGGCGGTATTTGATATGTCACACCAAAAATAACTTATTAATTAATCGTGTAGTGCACATGAAAGTTTTTTTGTCTTTGGTTTCCATTTAGCTAGACACATAACTCCAGCAGAATATGCATTTATATACTCATCACTAATATCATCAGTCGACCACCTTCGTGGTACCCAGTCATTTTTCGATTTTTTTTTGTGCACAGTAAAAGAACAATTATCTTGCTTCGCGTATATAAAGCCAAGTTGGTCTAGTGGTAGTAGTGCTTGAATAGCATCAACTCCAGGGCTCTCAGCAGCAGTGAGAAATGAGCGAGTCTATACCGCAACAAAACTCACGGAAAAGTTCGGTACAACTACAAAACATAGTAAAACCGCCACAAGAGTTAAAAATGAAATAAGCACAATCACAACAAAAAAATACATCACAGCAAAAGCAGCAACAACAACAAAAATCACAACAACATAAGCAGAAACAACAGCAGCAGCGACAGCAGAAGCTGAATCGTAAACAACAGCTGCAACAACAGCAACAACAATAAAAATCAACTAAGCTACGACTACTTCCAGTCCACACATTCAAGATGGAACTAAAGGAAACCATAGAACTACACTCAGTGAAATTCAATTAAAGGCAACTTATTTTCCTTTGAAATATTACAAACAAAGTTGATTTAAGTATAATACTATTTACAAACTTATTGAATACAAACAAATGATTTATTTAAGTAAAGAAAAAAATTGACTAAAACAAATAAACATATCTTTACTTAGGTAAACAAAAAAAAACACAATTTATACAAAATTCGGTTAAAGCAGTCCAGGTAAAGTAAAAACAGAAGAAATTTCAGTATAATAGATAACGTAGAAGTCTAAATTAATAATGAGACCAACCACCACACTTGGATATAAGTTTGAAAATTCGAATTGGCATCGAATTAATCACGTTTTTGAACTCCTGAACTGGAACTAGAGCCCATTCCGTTGTAACTGCCGTGCATAAATCCTCCAACGAAGAAAATTTGCGCCCGGCAGCATAAACACGACGAGATTGATTTCCCCACATCTTTTCGATCGGGTTTAAGTCTGGTGAACGTGCTGGCCACTCTAAAAGTTGAATTTCTTTGTCTGAAAACCACTCACGACTGGCCCGCGATACATGAATAGCAGCATTATCTTGCTGGAAAATTGTATCTGAATTCGGCTGATGGTCCAAAACGTCTACCAAAACATCTTCCAATACAGTAATATAATTTTCTGATTTCATTCGGCCAGAAACTTTGCATATTGCAGTCCTGCAATGATAGCTAAAAGCAACCCAGACCATCAAAGATCCACCTCCAAAGTTTCGCTTAGTGGAGAAGCTCTCAGGACTTTTTATATCATAAAACCGTCTGGCCCATCAAGGTTAAACTTTTTCTCATCCGAAAAGATCACGCTTTCCCACTGTTCGGGTGGCCGTGGTGTAGTGGTACTAGCAATCGCTTCTCACTTGGAAGGTCAAGGTTCGAATCCTAGCCACGGCAAGTTTTCATTTGTGCAATTGGAACTCAGTCAGAAAAATCTGCGTGTGAAGGCATAACACTGACATGTAGATTTGGCTGTTGTAGGGTTTTCAAGCACAAAACAACCGTTAAAATTCACAACCTCACCATTCCGAGTGAAGAAAATCTCTCCGTCCTATTCGGACCCCACCCCTGGAGAGTCAATATCGAAACCAAACACACCTGAGTTTCAAACCACTACATCACAAACTTTCCTTTCTCCTCCTTCTACCTTTCCGCCCGCGCCCTGGCAACAGTGTAAGGGTATTCATAACCCCTTTGGCGCGCGTAAATTATAAAAAAAAAAAAAAAAAATGTCATGTGTTCTTTTGCAAAGTCTAGTTGAGCAACTTTATGTGCTTCTGTTTTGTTTTGACTCCATTTTTTTCCAACCCAGTCGATTATTGCCAGCTAAAATTTGTTGCGCACGCCGTTTAGATGTGGGCAACTTTAAATCTGAAATAATTTTAGAAGCAGTAGCATTTTTTTGCAACCCAGGTCGGATAATGACCGATTTCTGCCTTGGTGAAATTTTTTGATTATGTTTATTTCTCCGGCTCGCGTTATAATTACTTCCTAATTTAATAACATTACCGATTGCGGAAGCCAATCGATTTAATTTAATGGAAATTTGGCGATTGGATATACCGGTATCCTATACGCATGGATTTTGGCGATTTCCTCATCCGAGAGCGTTTTTCCTTTTCCCATTCTGATTTGCGGCCAACAATCATCGAAATCCAAAAGTTCTAAATATAAAAAAAATATTTTCAATTGTAATCACAAAAAAAAACCCTGATTTCGTTTCCAACTCACAGCTTTTCCGCATAAACACGACTGCTTTTAATTAGCATTAGTGACAAAACAAAAGATGTTGAAATTCTCTGAGCGGGAGTAACGGTACTTTCAAAACATACAAAGCAAAACTAAAAGAAAAAAAATTATAGATAAATATTCGTTTACACTACGAACACATTTTCTATACTGCAATACAGTGGAGCGCTATCAGAAAATCAAGAGTTTACTGAAGGATACGGCAACGGAGTTCTTCTAGTACACCCCGAAGGGGGGGAAGCTGCAAACAATGTTGCTGAGGGGTTAGAACCGTCGACCGATCCGGAGGAGCTCCTTGAACTGCTGAAAGAGAAAGAGTGCGAAGAGACCAAATTCGTAGGGGTTAAGCCATTTGTCATGGCTAGAGCCAAAAGGGGGTAGCGGAAACTACCGTTTTTCCTGGTCCAGCTAAGTCCCAACACCAAACTGGATGGTCTAAGGAGTATAAAAGTCCTAGACTACCAGGTTGTACACTGGGAAAAATAAACGAGGATTGAAAACATTTTACAATGTGTTCGCTGCCAAAGGTTCGGGCACGCCGCGTCGAACTGCGAAATGCAGCCTTGATGCGTGAAGTGCGGAAAGAACCACAAAACCGAGAAATGCGCTCTAGGTAAGGACGGAGCGCCAGAAAAAAGTCAACTCTCTTGTGCTTTATGTAGAAACACGGGACACACCGCAAATTATCGGGGTTGTCCCAAATTCCAACACATCAAAAGAGTATATCTGGCTCAGCAGCAGAAAGTGGTAGTTAAATGTGCAGGTACAAACACCAGCCGTTACACCCCATATTACCTACATCGAAATGGGGGCAGGTAGGCGCAATCAGCTCAGGCTCCAGCGCCTAGAGCACAGGAACCTGTACCTGGCATGCTGGTTGCTCTCTATTCATATACGCACTGCTCCCGGGTATAATGCAGCTCCAGTCGTAATGGATACGTAAATGGCGGAGCAAACCCTGAAGGTCCTTGCGGGTAACCTACAATTCAATTGGTGGAGTGAGCACAGTATATGTATTGACTCGGCCTTTAGGCGACGGGTAGTCCGTCGTTTCCCAGATAGGGGTCCTATTTGGATCTCCTGCTGTTGGATACACAAATATATATACCTGACATGCACTAACCAACATACCACAAACTATCTACGCACTTTTGTGTATGGCAGTGACCTGTGTGGTCTTAGTACCGAAATAACCATTCCGAACGAAACTGCGGAATTGGATGAGTTTGTTCAAAGGCATTCCTACAACTATAGTAGGGTGCGTTGGACGCACTTCTCCAGAACACTGACGAGAGCACTCTCCTCGAATTCACTCTACCCACCGTCCAATAGAAATCTGTCAAACGAGGAGAGTGACAGGTATCTAAAACTAATGGACGAGACAATCAAACGAACAATGAACAAAATGATACCTCGGTTTCAACACACTGACAACGAAGACTTATTCAGCAACGCAACTATCAACGCACTGGACTGACATAAAATAGACTGCTGTCAAGACTAAAAACCTTGTATATACAGTTTATTGAGACATAACCCGGAGATCATGACACTGAAGTCGTCGATCAAAAACCTCCAGATATTAATAAAGGAAAATTACAGAAATTCTGTAAGTTTGTATTGAAATATGTTCGGGCTGTAAACACCAGCAACCCGAATATATTCCCGCAAATAAATAAAATATTTAGGAGGAAAGGTCAAAACGACCTTTCGTGTCTGAAAATCGCCCGAACAACGGACAACGAGCACATATTTATAGCAGCAGGCATCGATCCAAATAAGGTCGTTCATGATGACAACTTCTTAGAGGCTATAGGAGTAACTTTCCAGGAGGTGTAGAAGACAAATGACATCATTGGCCCGGACCACGTCCTGGAAAATCGAGTCCTTGTGCATAATTTCTTCGAAATGAAATAGTGAACTGGAGATTCGAGAGCTCGGGTTTCTCCCAGTTCAGTGACGAGAATATGGCAAATAATGTCATTGCTGACGATAGGGCACTACCTCCGTTCATTTCGAAGAAAGAACTCCAAACGATCTTCGAATGACTTAGAAGGAAGAAATCAGTGGGAACCGATGAAATACCGAACATTGTGCTTCGACATCTCCCACTAGAAGCGGTAGACATTTACACCACCCTGTTTAATAATGCAATGAATAATGCACATTATCGATATTGTATGGTTAGAGGGACTCTTTTTCAAGCTGGACAGGCTGGGCATTAGTAAACCACTGCTGTATATTCTTTTTGATATGCTCTCCAGTAGACAGTTCATCGTCTACTGGAACATTTAACATTAAAAACAGTCTGCAACAAGGTGCGGTAAATTCGCGAATCCTATTCAACATTTACATAAGCGATCTGATAGGTTCACTTCACCATGCCTTAGCGTACGCAGACGGCTTAATCGCGTACAGGTCAGGTCCAAAGATTGAGGTCACCAACATACTTTTGCAACGTGACTTCGATAAAATTAAGCGATATTGCGATGACTGGAAGTTGAAAATCAACTTTCAGAAATCGAACCCCCGTTGTGTGGGGCCTCTAGGGATACCAGAAAGAATTGGCGAAAGTTTTCGATCGTGGGACAGCACGGGCAGCCACTTGCTGTCGAAATGTAGTCTGATACCTTGGGATCTGGCTAGACCAATATCTTCATTTTAACAAACATATAGATGTTGCTTTGGCCAGAGCCAAAGGTGCTTTTACCTTACAAAGAGACTGTTTTATAACAGCCAACTCAATGCGAGGTTGAAGGTGATCTGCTACATGGCCCTTATACTGTAGACTGTCGCGTTCAAATTTTTTTTGGAGTATCTTAACGAAAGACCCCGCAAAATTTGCGTATTGAATAGCATATAACGGGGCAAAAAAACAAGAAAAAAACGGAGGGTACTTTTAGGCCCCTACCGGCCGCTGAAATATTTTTAAAAAAAGAAGCGATTTTTTCCTTATTTCTATTTATTTATTTATTTTTTATTTTTTAAATTATCTTAACGAAGACCCCGCAAAAGTTGCGTATTGAATAGCATATGACGGGACAAAAAAAAAAAAAAATCGGAGGGTACTTTTGGGCCTCAACCGGCCAGCAATTTTTTCCTTATTTTTTTTAAGATTATCTTAACGAAAGACCTCGCAAAAGTTGCGTATTCAATAGCGTATTACAGGGAAAAAAAACTAAAAGGAAATCGAACCGTACTTTTGGGCCTCTACCGCCCGCTGAAATTATTAAAAAAAAACTACTTGACTAGGTATTTTATCAGAAAATCTGTTTAATTTTGTTTTGTGTTAAGTTGTGTTGTTTCTCTGAAAAATATTTAAAACGTAAAATCAAAATGAGTTCTGGACCTTGTCGACAAGAAACAATGTGTCCCTTTTTCGGCCCCTTTAGTGAACTAAATAAAAATATGTAATCAAATGTGTACTTTCAAAACAAGATACAATGGCAAAAATCCATCTAATTCCGAAGTTTTTGTAATTGGAGTACAGAAATCGGAAATATATGGAAAAGGCGTCGATTCCAATTGTGTGTCATACTCGAATACTACAAATAATGGAAATCAATTTTAGTACCCAAATGCCAAAAAAAATATAAGCTATCACAACAGATTGCAAGATTTTATTGCACTTTCAAACACAAAATTTTTTGACATTGTATCGTGTAAGTGTGATTCCTTTAATGAATGTCATTGTGTGAAGGATAAAAAAGTGCATTTTAGCGAAAGATCATTTTTAGTGGACCAGAGAAATGACAGAAAACTGGTGATCGGTGCTATTGACAAGGTTGAAACCCAAAAAATTCAAAAGCGACTAGATAGAAAGCGTAGTGCATTAGGTAGTCAAACAGCTGAATCTAGTACTGTATCAACTTTTTCCGACACAGTAGATTCAAACGAAACGTTAGAGCAAGTCAATACAGTTCATTCAATCGAAGTAGTGCAGCCACAGCTCTTTTTATTAGAGCCCTCAACGTCAACATCATCATAAAATACATCGAGTTTTGTCAAAATCAAGAGAAAGCCTATCAAACCAATGCGATAATGTTGTAATTCGCAGTATTTATTTTGATGGGCGAAAAGATAAAACTCTTACTTCCGAAGAGAAAGATGGACGATACTATCGGAAGGAGGTTCTTGAAGAACATATTTTGATTCTTGAAGAACCAGAATCCATATTATTAGGCCATATAACTCCTAAATCTGGTGCAGGACGGGGAATAAGTAACTCAATGCTCAATTTTTTCAAAAACAAGGGATTTGATTTGAAAAAATTTCTTTGCATTGGAAGTGACGGCACTGCAACCAATATTGGCTGGAAAGGAGGGATAATTAGCTACATGGAAATGGAATTAAGTTGACCATTGCAGTGTGCAATATGCTTACTTCATGCGAATGAATTGCCACTCGACATCTCTTCACGAAATTAGATGGATCTACTTCGAGCCTTAGTGAAAAGTCTGGCCATATCGGTAAGTCACTAACCGATGGCAGGCTCAATTTTCACCTGTGACTGGAAATGTACCTGAAATCGACCAAAAAATCATTGATCAATTGATTACAGAACAAAAATGTTCTTTTCGAAATGTGTCAAGCTATAAAAACAGGTTACTGTTCTCCCGGACTAGCAAATCGACAGCCTGGAAAAATGGTACATTCAAGATGGGTCACAACTGCAAATAGATTACTTAGACTTTACATTAGTTCAAGTAGCCCATCTGAAAATTTTAAAATTCTTGTGGAGTACACAATGAAAGTGTATGCACCAGTGTGATTTTCGATAAAAAAACAATTCGTTATTGATAGATGGCCGCAACATGTTTTTCAACTCATCTCTTTTTCAAGATGGTTGCCAGACATCTTAAAATCAATCATTGATCCTGTCATTGAGCGAAATGCTTTTTTCGCACATCCTGAAAACATTTTAGTGGCAATGCTCTTCGACGAAAGGGTCTATGTCAAAGTGCTTGCTCTAAAACGAATTATGGAAACGAGGCAAGCCCATACATCGAACCAAATAGTTAAGCCGCCAAACATTAAATTTAACGCTACGGACTACATGGACATAATTTTTTGGAATGAATGTCAAATTACTCCACCACCTTGCCTAGCTGAATTGACTGATGATGAACTTTCATTGCTGGTGCAAAGTAAAATACTGAAACTACCGGAATTTCCTTGTCACACGCAAAGTGTCGAAAGATGCATCAAATCTGTGACCGAAGCAAGCCAATGTGTTATCGGAGCAAAGTCAAGGGAAGGACTTATAAGAAATAAAATAGAATCATGAAGAAAAATGCCTTCTCTTAATTTCAAGGGTCAATTTTCAATGTAAATAATTTTTTTTTAACTTTTTTGCAATTTTTTTTAAGTCCTTTCATGAACTTTCATTATTTTTTTTCAAGGACACTAAAATATGTTTTACTTAACCTTAACTAATCAATAAATTAATATAATGAAAAAAAATAAAAAAAAAGGAAACGAAATATAGTTCTTTGCTTTCTTTTAAGTTCTTTAAGCCTCGGTAGAGCCCCAAACGTTATATCCAAATCAAATAGTAAGTAGATATTCAGAATCTACTCGTTAATATGCAACTTTTGATACCCCTTTCGATAAAAAATTCGAGAAGTTTTTTTCTTCATACAACGACGGGACACGCTATTATACGGCCTACGGTTGTATTTGGATGTCCCGTGTGGTTCAACGTGAGAGCAAGTTTATTGGAAAAGATTCGGGTGTTTGAGAGGGATTGTCTTCGCTTATACAGAACACCAGAATCTGAGTACATCAAATTCTATCCTAATGAGGTCTTGTACAACGAGGCGAACCTAATAAGAGTGAACAATTTCGTCATAAATTGAATCGAAGGCACATTGCAAAAGCAATGACCTTATCGAACGACCTTATCTCCCGGGCTTACTACCCCAATTATATGTATCACGAGAGAGTGCGCTTTGGCGGGTATATTCCTCCAGAAGCATTCCTACCTATTAGCGGCGCCGCTAATCTTCCATGTCGCTCGAACAGCTGCGGACAGGCGACCCAACTACGACAGAGACGTCGCACATGGTAGTGCGGAGCGTCTCCGGTTCAGTTGGGCGGTAGGGAGTCGCGACATGAGGGATGTTGCTCGGCAGCACCAACAATTCTGATGGCTTGTTGGGGGAGAGGAAGCTTTGTTGTCGATTTCCTCTAGTACAAGATAGCTCCACTAAGAAGCAAAGTCGGTTAGCCTAGTGTTTTAGCCATAGTCGGCTTACATAGATTTAGGTAGGATTAAGGTAGATATAAGAACAAAAATTAAAAAAAAAAAAAGAATAAATTCAAAAAAAAAACAAAAAAAATGGTAAAACATAAAAAAAAACAAAATTAAAAAAAAATTATAAAAGAACAAAGAGATGGGTATCAACTTCTCTAAAAGAAGAGATAATACGAAACTATTCTCGGTATCGGGGTGAAGCTGTGGTAAAATTTGTAAAATTTTAACATGTAAAATTTCATATAAATATGATTATTAATTCGCGTTTTATCTCTAGTTAAACAGAATCATAATGGCAACTGAGACGATGATGGTGAAAATTTAGCATCGCGCTGTAATTAAATTTCTCACTAAGCAAGGAAAAAGTCAAAAAACTATTCATGAAGAGATGGTGGCTGTTTACCAGGGTTCCGCACCTTCATTATCAACTGTGCAAAAGTGGTCAAGTGAGTTCAAGAGAGGCAGAGAGAGCATTGAAGACGACCCCCGCTCCGGCGCCCCGGCTACTGCTTGTACGGGAGAAAGCATCAAAGAAGTCGAAAAACTTGTTCTTAAGGATGCCCGAATAAAGGTGAAAATGATGGCAGAGATCACCAAGCTTTCAATTGGTACCATTCACACCATTCTTCATGACCATCTTAACCTTTCAAAGGTCAGTGCAAGGTGGGTGCCACAAATGCTCACAGCGCCTCAGAAAAAAGTGAGAATCGCATGCTGTAGAGAGCTTTTGGAGATGTGTAGTGAGAACGCGGACGGTGTTATGGATCGAATTGTTACTGGGGACGAAACATGGGTCCCCCACTATGACCCTGAAAGCAAACAAGAGTCCATGCAGTGGCATAAAAAAGGAACAGACCCCCCGAAGGAGTTCAAAGTCACTCCGTCTGCCGGGAAGCTCATGGCCACAGTTTTTTGGGACTCAAAGGGAATCTTGCTCACTGAGTACAAAAAAAAGGTGAAACCATCAACGCCACATCCTACGCTTCCACTTTGCATAATTTGCGGGAGGAAATTAAAAAGAAAAGACGGGGTAAACTCGCAGCGAGTGTGTTGCTTCTTCATGCTTCTTCATCACACGGCGCGAGCTTCCAAGGCTGCTGCGCGAGATTGTGGTTTCGAAGAAATCCAACACCCACCCTATAGTCCAGACCTTGCCCCTAGTGATTATATCCTATTTCCGGATTTGAAAAAATGTCTTCCTGGAAAAAGATTTTCGGATGATGAAGAACTCAAGTCGGCAATAAATGGAGGAGGAGGAAATTTATTTTTTTGAGGGTTTAAAAAAGCTTATCTCAAGATGTAACAAATTCATTGATGTTAGGGGAGATTATATTGAAAAATAAAAACAATTTAAATTGAATTCGCATTTTCCTTCATATCGATACCGAGAATATATTGAACGCCCCTCGTACAAAAAAAAAATTGTATGATATATAACATACAATAAGCTAATTTAAGTATGTTAAATATTGTAGGTTAAGATTTATTTATATGTATATAGTTTGTAAGTTTTAGTTTTAAGTTTTTATATAAAAAAAACTCCGTATACTAAGTTTTTTCACTAAATAGAATTGTTTTCTTAGTTTTAGTTTAAATAAATATAGAAAAAATTGATACCGTACGAAACGTCGAAAGACATAAATATTAATTTTAAGTTATTTAAGACAATTTTTTAAGGGTTTTTTTGTATAGCTTGTAAGTGTAAATGAATTCAATGTAATAAAAATGCATATAAACTGAACGGAAACTAGCGCGTGAATGTGTTGCGGGTTCAATACCATCCGGGGGACACATAGTGAATCTCTTTTTTTCAATTTCTTTCTCGTGACAACGAGGAAACTAAATACACGTAATGGGACGTTCATAAGGCGATGAATAATAACGAGCAGTCCACTCTCCCCATAGCGGGACAAGCTGAGGGGCTGCTCAAATTACAAGAAGAAGCAGCAACCACTGAGATGACAGCAAAACGCAGAAGGAAAACTAAACCAACTCCTAACACAGCCAAGCGCCTTACCCTATCAGCTTCAACTGAAAAGCTGCAAGGTGGAGTAAGAACGAGAGCGTCAACATCAGCAGCAGCAGCTGTTAAAACACGTCGTGACGAAGTAGACTGCGATGAATACGTCTCCGACGGTTGGGCGATACGAACAGCTTTGCGTATCTCGAAGCCTCCGAGTCTAAAGGTGAAGAGGAAGAAGTAGAAACTCTTAAAAACAGCATCATTGTCCTCCAAAAAAGAGCGCTGGCAATCAACGCTGAGCAAAGTGCAAGGAGAGAAAAGGAGAAGCAAGATCTGCAGTGCTCCCTACTCCAACCACAACAGCCAACACAAGAACAGCAACAACAATCGCTGAAGCAAACTCAGCAACAGCCTTAGCAACAAAAACATAAAAAGCAACAGTCTCACATACTACAGCACCAAAAAAACATCAACAAGCACCACAGCAAAAACAACAGCAGAAACAACAACAAGAACATCGACCGCAACAGCTAAGGCGGAAGACAACCAAAATAAGAATGCCACCAAACAACACTTATAAAATAGAATTAAGAGATATCATCGAACTCTGTAAGTCGGTCATAGGTAACGATTTTTTTATTAAGGGGCTAGAACCGTCGACGGATCCGGAGGAACTCCTCAAATTGCTAAACGACATTGCGATGAGCTCAAATTCGTAGGGCTTCAGCCATTTATCAGATCACTCCCAATAGCAAATTGGATGGTCTAAGGAGCAATATGCAGCAATATGCAGGACCACAAATCAGAAAGAGCTCTAGGTAGGGATGGAGCGACGGAAAAGAACCAGCTCTCTAAGTTCCTAAGTTCCAACACATAAAGAGAGTAAATCTGCCCCGGCAGCAAAAGATGGAGGTTAAACGCCCACCCATACACATTCAAACACCAGCCGTCACTCCTCAAATGACCTACGCCCAAATGGCGGCAGGTAGAGGTAATACGGTACAATAAGCAAAGATAGCTTCTCAGGCCTCAGCGTCTAGAGCACAGAAAGCTGCATCTGACATGCTAGCCATCTTGCTCTCTATCCATAGGGAGATAACTCAGGTTCAACGTCAGATAACGGAACAGACTACGCGTGTAGATCAGATCTACGCGGTGGTGCCGGGTCAAACGCACCTCCAGTGGTAATGAGTACGAACATGGCGGAGCGAACCCTTAAGGTCCTTGCGTTGAATGTAAATTCACTGCTATGGATCGAATGAAGAGCCGCATTGTTTAGACACTAGAGGGAACCTACTACATACAATACTCAATTGGTATAGTCAGCACAGTGTTATGTCCCGAATCGCATTAAAAGCGACGGTTGGAGAACTCAGGGCTCACTGATTTCAATGACGAAAATGTGGCAAATAATGTCATCGCCGAGGAGAGGGAACTACCTCCGTTCATTTCGGAGGAAGAACTCCAAACTATCTTCGAATCACTGAGAAGTAAGAAATCAGTGGGAACCGATGGCATACCTAAGATTGTGCTACGACGTCTTCCACACCACCCTGTTCAATAATGCTTTGAATAATGCCTATTATTATGCATCCCATTCCCAAAAGGAATAAAGACATGTCCAATCCGGCTAATCTTCGGTCAATAAGTCTCCTTCCGAATATCAGAAGATGATCAATAGAGTCCTGACTAAGTGGGTTGAACACAAACATATAGTTCCGCATAATAAATTCAATTTACGGGGTGGCCGTGGTGTAGTGGTACTAGCTATCGCTTCAGTCGTTCATAGACCTCCGTGAGGAATTGACGTGTTTCGGCTTTCTAAGTGAAATAAACAAGTTTTCATTAAAAGTGCTACAAAAACATTTCTATCAAGTTCTTCGGTGGCCCAGTGGTAGTGGTGTCCGACCGAATGAAGTGTGTATGTATTCTGTATTGTATATATGTGTGTATGAATATTATATGTAAGTAGGTTAAGTAGATTAAGATTTATTTTTTAGGTAGTCTGTAAGTTTAATTAAAAAAAAATGTCCATATACTAAGTTTTTACTTAAAATTAATTTTTCTTAGTTTTAGTTGTAATGTTAAATATAATTTTAAATATAGACTGTAAGATCCGTCGAAAGACTTAGTTTAAGTGTTAGGTTTAACTTAGAGTGCCCGCATGGGGCCAGTATGTTAGAATAAGATTATTTGTAAGTTTTTTAAGCTAATTTTTAAGCATTTTTCTGTCTAGCATGTAAGAGTAAATTAAGTAAAATAAATAAAAATGCATTTAAACTGAAAAAAAAAACTGACTGGTGTCCGACCGACAAAGCAGGGGTCGTGGGTTCGATTCCCGAAAAAGTTGCATTGACTTTTATTTTTAAAAGTGCAAAAAACCATAAAATATTGACTAAATACAATATAAAAAGTGAGATCGGCGATGAGTGACATCGAAAGGTCCGCTATTCCAATAGCGGGACCAGCAGATGCTACGATGTCATCTGACATCAGTTCGAAGAAGAGAAGGAGGAGGTTGAAGCCAACTCCGAATCTTGAGAAGCGCCCCTCCCTTTCAGCTTCTACCAAAAAGCTGCCGGGTAGAGTAAGGGAAGAGGCGCCAACAAAGGCGGCAGCTGAGTCAGACCTCGACGAATACCCATACGTGTCTGATGGCGGGGAAGGTCACTATATGGGTGGTGAGGATACCTTCCAATCTCTGGCGGCCACTGAGTCAGAGGATGAAGAAGAAGAGGTGCATGCACTAACAAGCACCATTAAACAGCTGGAGAAAAAAGTGCTGGCTATTAAAGCCAAGCAAGTGGCGAGGAGACTAAAGGAGCAACAACAACAATTCCTGAGCTCTCAGCAACAGCCCACAATTAGCGAGGCTAAACAAAAAGAACAGCCCCTACAACAACAAAAACCAGTGCCAATGAAAAAACCGGCACAGACACAACAAAAACAACAACAAAAAGCACAACCGCAAGAACAGCAACCGCAGCACAAGCCGCAGAATCAACAGCAGCAGCAGCAAAAACAGCAAAAACAACAACAACAACAGCAGCAGCAACAGAAACAACAACAACAGCAGCAACAGAAACAACAACAGCAAAAAGTCCACACACACAGAGTACCTCCAATCAACACATTCAAGATGGAGTTGAAAGACACCATAGAATTATGTAAGTCGGCCATAGGCAATAATTTTTTTGTTAAAATACTTAGTTTAGATAGGCACGCGATCCACTGCAATACAGTGGAGCGCTACCATAAAATTAAAAACCTTTTGAGGGATTCGACGACGGAGTTCTTCTCCTACACCCCGAAGGGTGAAAAGCTGCAGACAATGCTGCTGAGGGGAGGAGCTCCTTGCACTGCTGAAAGAGAAGGAGTGCGAAGGGCTCAAATTCGTTGGGGTCAAGCCATTTGTCACGGCTAGAGCCAAAAGGGAGAAGCGGAAAATACCGTTCTTCCTGGTTCAGTTAAGTCCCGACAGCAAACTGGATGGTCTAAGGAGTATCAAAATCCTAGACTACCAGGTTGTACACTGGGAAAAATTAAAGAGGAGCGAAAACATTTTACAATGTGTTCGCTGCCAAAGTTTCGGGCACGCCGCGTCGAACTGCGAAATACAGCCTCGATGTGTGAAGTGCGGAAAGAACCACAAATCCGAGGAATGCGCTCTAGGTAAGGACGGAGCGTCTGAAAAAAGCCAACTCTCTTGTGCTTTGTGTAGGAACACGGGACACACCGCAAATTATCGGGATTGTCCCAAATTCCAATACATAAAGCGAGTAAATCTGGCTCGGCAGCAGAAACTGGAAGTTAAACGTCCACTCGTGCAGGCACAAACACCAGCCGTTACTCCCCACGTTACCTACGCCCAAATGGCGGCAGGTAGGGGAAATAGGTACAACAAGCAAAGGTAGCTTCTCAGGCCCAAGCGCTTAGAGCACCGGAACCTGTACCTGACATGCTGGCTATCTTGCTCTCTATTCAGGGGCAGATGGCTCAGCTTCAGCGTCAAATACTGGAACAGGCTAAGCGGGTAGATCAAATATACGCCCTGCTGCCGGGCCTAACGCACCTCCAGTCGTAATGGGTACGTACATGGCGGAGCAAACCCTGAAGGTCCTTGCAGTGAGTGTTAATTCACTGATTAGGTTCGAACGAAGAGCCACACTGTTTAAGTTGCTTAAAGACCAAGCCCCTGATGTGCTTTTGGCTAGCGAAAGTAAGCTTACCAAAAGACAGAAAATAAGGCACAGAAGATTTAAAATATTACGGAGAAACCGACCCAACTCCATTCAAGGAGGTGGTGTTGCGATCTTTGTTAGAAAAGGACTTCGTTTCAAAAGAATACACGGTCGTGTAGTACGTAGGTTCCAGGTGCTGGAAGCATGCATCATGTACATCCCTCTCCGTAGTGGAAAGCGGTTATACATGGTGTCTGTTTATGCACCTAAAGCTACTCAATCCACCTTATTCATCTCAGAGCTCGAGACACTTTTTCGATTCCTAAGGCTGGAATTGGAGGAGAACTACTTTATTATCGGCGGAGAGTTCAACGCCAAACATAGAGATTGGGGAAATAACACACAAAATACTAGAGGGAACCTACTATTCAATTGGTGGGGTCAGCACAGTATAATGTATCGACTCGGCCTCAAAGCGACGGATAGTCCGTCGTTTCCCAGACACGGGTCCTATTTGGATCTTCTGCTGTTCGACACACGAATACACCTGACGTGCATTAACCAACATACCATAAACTGTCTACGCACTTTCGTGTATGACAGTGACCATTGCGGTCTCAGTACCGAAATAACCGTTCCGAACGAAATTGCGGAATTGGATGAGTTTGTTCAAAGGCATTCCTACAACTATAGTAGAGTGCGTTGGACGCACTTCTCCAGAACACTGACGAGAGCACTCTCCTCGAATTCGCTCTACCCACCGTCCAATAGAAATCTGTCAAACGAGGAGATTGACATCTAAACTTAATGGACGAGACAATTAAACGAACAATGGACAAAACAATACCTCGTTATCAACATACTGACAACGAAGACTTATTCCGTAACGCAACAAAAACAAAAGTAGACTGCTGTCAAGACTAAAAACCTTGTACAGACAGTTTACTGACAGACATAACCCGGAGATCATGACATTGAAGTCGTTGATTAAAAACCTCCAGATATTAATAAAGGAAAATTATAGAAATTCTGTAAGTTTGTATTGGAACAATAAAATTCGGACTGTAAACACCAGCAACCCGAATATGTTCCCGCAAATAAATAAAATATTTCGGAGAAATAATCAAAACGACCTTCCATGTCTCAAAATCGCCCGAACGACGAACAACGAACAAATACTTGTAGCAGCAGATATCGATCCAAATGAGGCAGTTGATGATGACAACTTCTTTGTGATCGCGGATCCGCAGGATAAGGTAGAGGCTATAGGAGCGACTTTCCAGGAAGTGTACAAGGCGAATGACATCATTGGCCCCAACCACGACCTGGAAAATCGAGTCCTTGTGCACAATTTCTACCTTCGAAATGAAATAGTGAACTGGCGATTCGAGAGCTCGGGTTTCACCCAGTTCAGTGACGAGAATATGGCAAATAATGTCATCGCCGACGATAGGGTATTACCCCAGTTCATTTCGAAGGTGGAGCTCCAAACTATCTTCGAATCACTTAGAAGTAAGAAATCAGTGGGAACCGATGAAATACCGAGCATTGTGCTTCGACATCTCTCACTAGAAGCGGTGGACATTTATACCACCCTGTTTAATAATGCAATGAATAATGCACATTATCCAGCGCACTGGAAAACTGCGGTGGTACATCCCATTCCCAAAAGGGATAAAGATACTTCCAATCCGGCGAATCTCCGCTCGATCAGTCTTCTTCCAAACATCAGTAAGGTTTTCGAGAAGGTGATCAATAGAGTCCTGACTAAGTGGGTTGAGGACAAACATATCGTTCCGGATAATCAATTCGGTTTCAGGGCGGGGCATGATATCATTCATGCTGCGTCTAAACTGGTTTCTGATATCCAATGGAACAAAGGCAAGAAACAGTGCACTGGTGCCTGCCTGATTGACTTGGAAAAGGCCTTCGATACCGTATGGTTAGAGGGACTCTTTTCAAGCTGGACAGGTTGGGCATTAATAAACCACTGCTGTATATTCTGTTTGATATGCTCTCCAGTAGGCAGTTCATAGTGAAGAATGGCGATGTGACTTCTGCTGGCACATTTAACATTAAAAACGGTTTGCAACAAGGTGCGGTGAATTCGCCGATCCTATTCAGCATTTACACAAGCGATCTGATAGGTTCACTTCACCATGCCATAGCGTACGCAGACGACTTAATCGCGTACAGATCAGGTCCAAAGATTGAGGTCATTAACATACTTTTGCAACGTGACTTCGACAAAATTAAGCGGTATTGCGACGACTGGAAGTTGAAAATCAACTTTCAGAAGTCGAAAACCATTTTGTTTAGGACGCCTTTGTCTGGGGCCTCTAGGGATACCAGAAAGAATTGGCGGAAGTTTTCGATCGTGGGACAGCACGGGCAGCCACTTGCTTGTCGAAATGTAGTCACGTATCTTGGGGTCTGGCTAGACCAATATCTGTATTTTAACAAACATATAGATATTGCTCTGGGCAGAGCCAAAGGTGCTTTTGCCCTTACAAAGAGACTGTTTTATAACAGCCAACTCGATGCGAGGTTGAAGGTGATCTGCTACATGTCCCTTATCCGGCCTATGCTTGTATTTGGTTGTCCCGTGTGGTTCAACGTGAGAGCAAGCTTATTGGAAAAGATTCGGGTGTTTGAGAGGGCTTGTCTTAGGACTTGTCTTCGCTTATACAGAACACCAGAGTCCGAGTACATAAAATTCTATCCCAATGAGGTCTTGTACAATAGAGCGAACCTAATAAGAGTGGACAATTTCGTCATTAAGTTGACTCGAAGGCACATTGCAAGAGCAATGTCCTCATCGAACAACCTGATCTCCGGGGCTTACTACCCCAATTATATGTATCATGAGAGAGTTCGCTTTGACGGCTTTATTCCTCCAGAAGCGTTCCTCTACCTAGATATGAAAGGTCTGATCCAGGACAGATTAGCGGTGCCGCTAATCTTCCACGTCGCTCGGACAGCTGGGGACAGGCGACTCAACTACGACAAAGACGTACATGGCAGTGCGGAGCGTCTCCGGTTCAGTAGGGCGGTAGGGAGTCGCGACATGAGGGATGTTGCTCGGCAGCACCAACAATTTTGGTGGCTATTGGAAGGAGGGGAAGGTTCGTCGTCGAATTCCTCAAGTTATAGGTACCTTCATGTGAAGCAAAGTCGGTCGTCTGTCTATTTTATTAGCCATGGCCGGCTTACATAATTTTAGGTAGCATAAGTTAGATTTAAGGAAAAAAAAAAAAAAAATACAAAAAAAAAATTTAGAACAGATGTGGGTAACAACACTCTGAAATAAGGGGTAGTTTAAGTAGGATTAAGTAGAATAAGATTTATTTTTAGGTAGTTTATAGGTTTAGTTTTAAGTTTTTAGTTTTAAGTTTTATATTATAACAAAAAAAAAAGTCCAGACACTAAGTTTTTTTTTAATTAAAATCCATTTTCTTAGTTTTAGTGTTAATAAAAGTAAAAAACAAAATAGACTGTAAGGAACGTCGAAATTCATAGATTAAGTATTATGTTTAACCTAGAGTGCCCGCATGGGGCCAGTAAGTTATAATTAGATTATTTATAAGTTATTTAAGCTAATTTTTAAGCGTTTTTTTGTATAGCCTGTAAGAATTAATTAATGAAGTATAATAAAAAATGCATTTAAACTGAAAACTGAAACTGACTAGCTATCGCTTCTCACTCGGAAAGTCAAGGTTCGAATCCTAGCCACGACAAAAGAACCAGTGCTCTGGTGCCTGCCTAATTGACTTGAAAAAAGCCTTCGATACCGTATGGTTAGAGAGATTATTCTTCAAGCTGAACAGGCTGGGCATAAGTAAACCACTGCTGTACGTTCTTTTTGATACGCTCTCTAGTAGACAGTTCATCGTGAAGAATGGCGATATGACTTCTGCTGGAATATTTAATACCAAAAACCATGTTGCAGTGGTGCGGTCAATTCGCCTATCCTATTCAACATTTACGCAAATGATCCTCTGAGCTTGCTTATCCGGTCTATACTTGTATTTGGTGTCTTTCAACGTGAGAGCAAGTTTAATGGACAAGATTCGGATGTTTGAGAGAGCCTGTCCTAGGACTTGTCTTCGCTTGTACAGAAAACCATAATCGGAGTACAAAATACGAGTACCATTCTAACAAGATCTTGTACAACAGGGCGAACTTAATAAGAGTGGACAATTTCACCATTAAGCTGACTCGAAGGCAAATTGTTAGAGCAATGGCGTCAACGAACATCCTAATCTCCGGGGCTTATCACCCTAATTATCTAAATCAGGAGAGTGTGCGCTTTAACGGCTTTATTCCGCCAGAGCGTTCCTCTACTTTGATAATAAAGGGCTGATCCTGATTAGCCTTGCCGCTAATCTTCCACGTTGCTCGAACAGCGGCAGACATGCAACTCAACTACGATAGAGATGTCGCACACGGGAGTACGGAGCGTCTTCGGTTTGGGGCGGTAAGGGAGTCCTGATTTGATGGATGTTGCTCAGCAGCACCATGAGTTTTGGTGGCTCAGTGAAGGAGCGAATACGTCGTTTCCTTCAAATTCGGGGCGACGCAAATTCGGTATGCTTAATTTTTAAGACATGGCCGGCTTACATAGCTTAATTAGGTTAAGGTAGAGTTAAGATTTAAAAAAAAAAAAAAAAAAAATAGGTTTAGCTTAGAGCACCCTTATAGGGCCAGTAGGTAGAAATAAAATAAATCAAGCTAATTAAGTTAATTAAGTTAATTAAGCTAGTTTTTAAGCATTTTTTCTTTAGCTTGTAAGAATCAATAAATGAATTCTAATAAAAATGCATAAAAAAAAACTCATCACTAATATATATATGTATATATGTTCATACATATATGAACTGTCGATCTTATACAAAACCTACGAAGAAAGTGGTTACATCAAAGTCAGTAGCACGTTACGCAAACCGTGTTCCATTTGAATACTGATCGATACTGACCTATTGCAATCACCCAAATTGTCTCTGCGGGAACTCCGATTGTGAAATTGTGAGTAAAACAAGTTCTGGCTTAATAATTTGCAGTATAAAAACTAATTTTCGCTTTATTCTGATAAATGCAAAAACATCTCACCTTACCATATAATGGTCGCAATAAAATGTTAAAGTGAATAATAATGTCACTGCAGAAAATGAACTATGCTTCAGAAGTGCATAAACAAGCAGCTGTCTCAAAATTTAGATCTTCTAAAATGCTATGATAAACGTCATATTAGCGAATATCTAAGAAATAACATCTACAATAGTGTCAAATAAACACTTGGATCTTATATCTCAGTCACAGTTGACTCCATTAGTTCTCGCAGATCGAAATTACAAATTCCTTCTAAAAGAAATTCCCGTTTTCCATGTTTCAATAATTCCCTCATTATAAACAGCTCATGCAAAATGCATGAAATGAAGAACAACAACAGTGCCAGGGACTCGGTTCCCAGCCTGGCACGAAATACATTATATTTTTCCGGGCAACTAAAATAAGATGAATGGTTGTCTTAAATACAAATCAAATAGAAATAGCAACGAAAGTCAAAATAGCTTACTTATTTACCGAAATATCTGATGACATCGAATAGCTCGTGGTAAAGTCGAAAATATTCCGCTGCAATTCCAGCTTCAACCGACTACACTGTACTAATACGTCCATTCTTATGGAGATGCTTGAAACTGCAGTCATTACAGATTCTAAACATACTCCCCCGCCTGCGCTGACTATCGGGAACCCAAAGATATTCCACCACTTCTAGAACTCTTACCCTCCCGCTTTCAAGATTGAACCAAGTCGCATCATACTTTGCCGACAGACTAATATATTCTCTACAAAATTTTGAAATCAGTATTTACAGCTGCGAAAAGCCTACAAAGCTTACTTTCTATAAAATAACTGTTTATGTTTTGATTGTAATACTTAATATGAATTGTGGGTGGGTGGATGGCCGTGGCTCAAGTGATAGTGGACTGGCTTCCAAATTGGAAGCTTCGGTGATCGAATCCCAGTCTCGCCCGAAAGACATTAATTTTTCAATTAACAAAATCAAATGAGATGAGTAGTTGACTAGAAACCAACAACAAGCCAACTTCCACTAAGAATTTAGTCACCCCATTAAATGTTGGATGCCACCCACGGAGCCCAAACATCTTTCATTCTCTCTCTATCCCATTTTCCAAAAAACTTAACACATGCTGAGGCATTACAAGTGTATTTATACCCATTTGAGTGTTAAGTTCTTTAAAAAAAAAAAAGAAAAAACAAATCTTAATAGGGATGTGTTTCCTAAATGCCCCAAAATTCTTCGCCAGATCTTCACGACAACTTTAATGTCACTCCAACTGATGTTGCTAATCTCTCCTTATATGCCGCCCACGTAATTTCTAAACATATTTGGGAGCTTCAAAGAACTAGTTCGTTCCCATCCAATAATTCCGTAATCGCGCAATAGAAATTTCAACGAAAGCTTCAAAAAGGATAATATATTTATTACCAGAACATAATAAACAAATAAATAAACCATACACCATTTTTGCCCTTTCGAAGACCAACCTTTCATCTATTTATTTTGTGATTTGAACCTACTTAAGGTGAAATGGGTTCAGACTCATCAACCACATTTTACCGCTGAGTCTGAGAAAGAAGTTATCTTCATTAACTGTCCTGGAAGGCATTTTGTTCTCATTTTCTCTACTGATGCGGATATTGTATTATTTCAGCGAGCAATCATCTTCCCTCCAATCTATATCTTTATCCCTATCCTTGAAATTTTAATATGCCAACGGATATATGTAAAACTCTGTCCTATGAATACGTCTATACCTTTAATTTTCATAAAGCAGGCTTGCATGACGATTGATCGGAAACTGCTGAGTGCCCTATAATTTGGATTGGTCCAGTAGCGCGACAATCAAGTTCGTAGCGAAGTGCCGGCCTTACCTCCCAGCAGTGGTCCCCGGTAACTGCATGAGGACACCTTTACTCATGCAGACTAAAATGGCATGGGCATGTTCGGCCAGTAGCATATATACGCTGTCATAGGGCTCACAATCTCGGATAAATATGGTTGCAGCCAACGTGCGAATGCGCATTTTCCAAGCGTCACAAAAAAGAAGAACTACTGTGAGAAGATATGACATAGAAAAGCTGAAATAGCAAAAGACCGAGAGCACCTTCGGCAAATACGTATCTCCAAATCTCTCAACAACTCCTGTGCCACCAGCATCAAGAACAGAAGACCAGTAGCAACGCTGCCAACGTACCATCAGAAACGCCGCAATTGATGTTTCACCCGACCACCACCAAGAAATCTCTGGTTTGATGAAGAATGCACATGTAGACAACAAGAAGCCTACAAAGCGGCGCTGAGCTCTACGAACAGTAGAGACGGGAAAAATATCGGCCTCTCCAGAAGAAGAAGAATGAGTACGAGAAGCGCGCGATCAAAGATATGGAGAGCTTGTGCTCCAGAAATAATGTATGGAAGTTTTGCCAACAAATAAAAAAAAACGTGTTGAGGCAAGAAGACCGGAAGCCTGTAGAGATGAAGTGGAATCATAATTGGTGCTGAGAATATGGAATTTTTTTTCTGTAGACTGTATAACGCCGAAGAAGCTCAACAGCCTGCCGTCAGGCAGAAAAGACAATTCAACTTAGACGATGACAACCAGAAGTAAGGATAGCAATATCTAAGCTAAAACCCAACAAATTAGCTGGAAATGACTTTGTGGAGAGCATACACCAACTCATTTCTCAGATCTGGTCAGAAGAGTGTATGCCTGATGATGATCTCACCACCGTATGCCTGATCCACAAAAAAGAGACCCCCTCAACTTCGCCAATTATAGAGGCGTGATCTTTTTTTTTTGTTATGTGCAAATAACGTGTGTTTGCAGAATAAGTAATTTGCACAATATTTATTGTTTTTAGTTCTTGCATATAATTTTTTGTAAAATAAGCTGATTGTGTTAAGAATTCTTTGTGTTTGAATAAGCAACTTTGAATGGCTGAGACATATTTTTACAGCTATTGAAGACTTTGATTTTTATTCCAAGTGAGTCTGTTTGGAAGGTTGCAAGTTGTCTCAAGTTTGGATGTTCTAGTATTGTACCAAAAACACCACTGTTAGTCACGGTACAAAACCGTGGTCTAACTATCTTGTACAGTGAAAGCACTGTATTCATATGCTGACATTTGTAAGACTAAAATGTGTAAACTTTTTTTTTTGAGGTGAAATAAGAAAAAGTGTTATTACCAAATGATTAGCTGCTCCTCTTTTATTAGCAATAAATTTTTAAAAACCATTTTAATTGCTATTTTGGGCAATCGGCCGCAGACTACACTCAGCGAAATTTAATAGGCAGATGTACTTTTGTACAGAAAATGTGTTCGTAGAGTAAACGAATATTTATCTATTTATAATTTTTGTTTTGTTTTGTGTCCTTTCTGCAAAGTACCGTTACTCCCGCTCAGAGAATTTCAACATCTGATGTTTTGTCACTAATGATCGTGCGAAATTCAATTAAAAACAGTCGTGTTTATGCTGAAAAGCTGTGATTTGGAAACGAAATCAGAGTTTTTTTGGTGATTACAATTATTTTTTTTACATTTAGAACTTTTGGATTTCGATGATTGTTGGCCAAAGTCAGATTGGGAAAAGGAAAAACGCTCTCGGATGAGGAAATCGCCAAAATCCATGCGTGCAAAGTTAACGCCAAAAATTCCATTACATTAAATCGATCGGCTTCCGCAATCGATAATGTTATTAAATTAGGAAGTAATTACAACGCGAACCGGAGAAATAAAAACTATCAAAAATTTCAACAAGGCAGAAATCGGCCATTAGCCGATCTGGGTTGCAAATGCTACTGCTTTTAAAATTATTTCAGATTTAAAGTTGCCGATATCGACACGGCGACAAATTTTAGCTGGCAGTAATCGACTGGTTTGGAAAAAAATTAAGTCAAAACCAGCTCTTACAGAAGCACATAAAGTTGCCCAACTAGGCTTCGCCAAAGAACACATGACATGGTCTAAACAGTGCAAAAGCGTGATCTTTTCGGACGAAAAAAAGTTTAACCTTTATGGGCCATTCGGTTTTAATTATTATTGGCATGATATAAAAATTTTTGAGAACTTCTCCACTAAGCGAAACTTTGGAGGTGGATCTTTGATGGTCTCGGCTGCTTTTAGCTATCATTGCAGGACTCCAAGATGCAAAATTTCTGGCCGAATGAAATCATAAAATTTTATTACTCTGTTGGAAGATGTTTTAGAAGACTTTTTGGACCATCAGCCGGATTTAAATAACCTACATACGAGTATAACAAAAGAATAAGATAAGAATGAATGACGACGATATGAAAGTGATGTAAATGAAATAAATGTACGTAATTAAATTTCGGGGGTAAGTAAAAATACATAAAGTAATAGTGGCGTGGCGCTTCACCGACTACTTGGCAAGATGGTATTGGCCAACATGAAAAAAAAGCCGAAAAATAAGTTGTTGAGTTTGTATATTGCAAAGTCAAAATGGTTATCATTGTTCTTCTTTTGGTGTCGATGTCAACTGCACCAAATTATAGGATTACAGCTTGTAGAAATACACTGTTCGTTACTTTCGCACAACTTGAATATATGCCAATTTTCCAGAGCGGGTGTTTCTTTACGGTTAATCTCCTACGTTATCGGTTGTAAAATTTTGATATGCAGCCTTGGCCAAAAGTATAAGCACCCCGTGTTTTTCGCTCTATCTTTTTCATAACTTCGTATAATATTTTACCTACTTTTTAGGCGATTTGAAATTACCTAATGAGCTAATGTCCTTGAAAACCCGCTAATGAAGCCACGGGTGGCCGTGGCTCAAGTGGTAGTGTATTGGCTTCCTAATCGGACGGTTCGAGATTGAATACCAGCCATGACCGAAAGACTTCTTTTCAGGTAACTAAAATCTCGTGAGAGGGATGGTTGCCTAAGTACAACATCAAGTCAATTTACACTAATAAGGACTGAAACGAATAAAATCTGTCAATTTTAATACGGGCTATACTTCCAATGTGTAAAAATTGCAATCCCATTTTGTACCCAAATTAGCCTGTATATTCTCTAGTTTCAGTTTCAGATTTTAGTTCGGTGCGGTTTAAAATATTGGCAAATGGCTCGAAAATACTTCGCGTCCAAACCAAAATTTAAACATAGCACGGAGTACAGTGAATTCTGTTATTAAACGATATTTGGAGACGTTGACAGTTAAGCGAAAACAGAAAAGTGGAGCACATGATACAAATTTGGACAGGAAAATAGTGGGTACCATCGTAAAAAACCGGACTATGTCATTCAGAGATGTTGCTCGGAAATGTAATGCCAACCAAACAATGGTACAAACCGAAAGTTTCTGAAAAGCAAAAAAAAGTCATAAAAACACGAGCCCGAAAGCTATACGAGTTGATCGGCAACAAGAAAGCGTGCTTGGTTTTGGATGACGAAATTTATGTCAAAGCCGACTTTATTACTCTTCCAGGTGCGCAGTTTTACAACTCATTTGAAGCTGAGATTCTTCCGCAATCAACAACATCGATTGGGATGGAAAAATTCGGGTCAAAATATCTCGTTTGGCAGGCCATTGCCAATATGGACACAGAAGCTCATCGTTTATTACAACGGGAACAATTAACGAAGAAGTGTACATTAACGAGTGCCTAAAAAAACAAACATGAGGGTTCAACATTATTTTGGCCAGATTTAGCCTCAGCTCACTATGCTCATGCGACGTTGAGCTTTCTTGTTGCTAAAAATGTCAACTTTGTCTCATGAATCCACCCAATTTTCCACAGTGCCGTCCCATTGAAAGGTATTGGGCTTTGGTCAAAGCTAAATTGAGGAAAAGTGTGCAAAGGACGTAAAAGATTTTAGTGCTAAATGGAAAAGAGCGTCCAAAAAGATCACGGATGTAACTGTCACCAACCTTATGAAGACATTCGAAAGAAGTTGAGGAAAGAATGGGAACCCAAATAATTTTTTTTATTTTTTGTAATTGTAAATGAATTTCATAAAAACAGAGTTTTAAAGCAAATAAAAAAAAATTACATGAATTATGAAAATATTTTTTTTTTTTACTTTGAAGTTTCCAAATTTTATTCGTTTCAGTCCTTATTTAGTAAGTATTTCACTTTCCAGTTTATCAAAGCTCCTTTTGGTGAATTTTTTACATCAAAAGCAGGCGTATGGACTCGTAGTTAATTGAGTGCTGTTTAGTAATTGTTGTTCCTAAATTGTGTTATTCTACCGTCTACTATACTAAAGGTTGAACCAGTATCAATAAGAGCTATATAACCTTGATCAAAAAGTTCCCAGAATAACCACCGTGTGGCGATCCCATTGTTCCGATTTGAGTTCTACTTTTTTTTTTGTTAAGTTGGTAAATCTATTTGACATTTGAAAAAGTTACGTAGCCTAGAGTACATCTATCTCTGTGCGTGTTGCCGATTTTTTACAGAAATGGATTTAAATTTGCAACAACGAATTTGTATTAAATCTTGCGTAAAAAATATTGGAAAAGTGTTTCGGCAACAATTCGCTAAAGAAAAAGGTCGTTTAGCAGTGGCACGAGCGGTTCAAAAGTGGCCGTGAGTTAATCGAAGATGATGAACGCAGTGGCAGACCATCGACATCGAAAACCGACGAAAACATTGATGAAGTAACAGAAATGTTGGTCAATAACCGCAAATTAACCATCGGAGAGATTATTCGTAATTCGCGACAAATACCATCCAACAGTCACCGAATTCGCCTTATTTGGCTCCCTATGACTTCTTTCTGTTCAATCGAGTTAAAAAACCACTAAGGGGAACGCGTTTCAGCAGCCGAGAGGAAGTAATGCAAAAATCGCAGGAACCACTGATGGACATACCGAAAACCGAATATAAAAAATGTTTCGAGGATTAGATCAAGCGCTGGATTAAGTGCGTTGCAGTCGATTGGGATTATTTTGAAGGGGACAATATAGATTTAGATGAATAAACTTGTATTTTTAATTTTCTGAATAAATTCCGGGAACTTTTTGGTATTTCTGACCTTTTAATGTAATTTCTATGGTTGGTAAGTCTTCCGAGGCTGGTTTATAAAAAAAATCGATGGTATTTGTTTGTTCGTCATTATTTTCAGTCTATTATTATTTAATTTTTGTACATTGTCTACTTCCATAGCCTCTGGTCTAAGATAATTCTGCCTATGCCGATTTTGACCTGAATCATATCCCTAAATTCTTGATTGATACTGTCGTCTATGGTCTGGGTTCTGTCCTGGATTGTCTGTTCCCTGACCTTGGTTATTTTGCTTGTTCCCTGACCTTGGTTATTTTGCTTGTTCCCTGACCTTGGTTATCTTGTCTATGCTATCCTAAATTCCTATCTTGATTATTTTAGCGGTGTTGCCCTGAATTTGCAGAATTTCTAAGATATTGGTCATTCTTATTTGGACTTTTGGATTAAAACACAGATTTTTTGATAAAAAAATAATTTTATTTTTCAACGTAGTCTCCCTTGAGCTCTATACACTTTGTTCAACGCTTCTCCAATTTTTTTATCCCTTCCAAAAAAAATGATTTGTCGAGGTCCTCAAAATAGGCCTTTGTTTGCGAGATGACTTCATCATTGGAGTCAAATCTTTTTCCACCAAGCCATTTCTTCAGGTTTGGGAACAAGAAGTAGTCGCTCGGAGCCAAATCTGGAGAATAGGGTGGATGAGGGAGCAATTCATAGCCCAATTCATGGATTTTTGCCATGGCAACTGCACCCTTGCATTGTCTTGGTGGAAAAGAACTTTTTTCTTGGCCAAATGAGGTCGTTTTTTTTTCAAATCGTCATTGAATCGGTGCAATAAGTTGGCATAATATTCCCCATTGATTGTTCTTCCTTTTGAAGGTAGTCAATGTGGATTATCCCGCGTGCATCCCAAAAAACAGTCGCCATAACTTTATTGGCTGACAAACCCACCTTGGCCTTCTTTGGCGCCGATTCACCCTTAGAAACCCACTGTTTTGACTGTTGTTTGTTCTCTGGTGTGTTGTGATGGATCCATGTTTCGTCCACGGTTACAAAACGGCGCAAAAACTCCTCCATATTGCGATTAAACAACGCCAAACCTTCCTGTGAAGTTGTTACACGATTGCGTTTGTGGTCGACTGTGAGCAAACGCGGCACCCATCTTGCGGAAAGCTTTCTCATGCCCAAGAGATCATTCAAAATTGAAACCACTGAGCCATGCGAGATCCCTACGGCTTCCACAATCTCTCGCACTTTCAATCTTCGGTCGGCCAACACCATATCGTGAATTTTTTCGATTGTTTCGGGTGTAGAGACATCAACTGGGCGTCCAGGACGTTCGGCATCTTCAGTGCTTGTACGGCCGCAACGAAATTCAGTAAACCACTTTTTTACCATTGAAATCGATGGTGCAGAGTCCCCATAGTATTTATCAAGCTTAGCCTTGGTCTCGGTAATGGTTTTTTTTCGCAAGAAATAATGCTTAATAAGCACACGAAATTCACTTTTTTCCATTTTCTCCTCAAATTAGTGAGTAGTCTGATAAAAATAGCTGTCAAACACAAACTAACTGACGCAGCAAGTTTAAATTTTGACAGGAGTCAACTGACAGATGCCTGTTGACAGGAGCAGTGTTGCTGTTTCAGTAAAGAGGTCAGAAATTCAAAAAGTCACGGACTTATTGATCCGTAGTATTATGTGGGAATATTTTTGGTTTATATGTTTTTCTAAATTCTGTCCTAATACACGAATCCTCATACCTTCTTTTTCTCATTATTAATAAAATTTCTTCTATGCAATTTTCTTCATATATTCTGTCTAATAATGTAGCCAGCGGCATTTCTTTCAATGTGTTTACTAAAATGCTATTAATATTACTTAGGTCGTTATATGTTTCACCTTTATAATAAACTATAAGTTTGTTTTGTATTTAATATTCTGTATTTCTATAGGTAGATCTTTTCTGTATTCACTTGTCGATCTCTGTTTAGTGTTTCTTGGTAAGCTGTTCTCAGAGCCTCTAGCTGTTGATTTTTTCTTTGAAGCTCCGAGATTAATTCTTCGTTGTTTTGCAGTTTCACTATCTTAATCTTAAACGATTTTTTAACACTTCCCACACTAATCTTGGCGATTTTAGGTGATCCACATGTGCACTATGGATTTTCTTTTTCGATTTATGTATTAGTTTATCTCAGTTATATCCACCGAAATTGCGCGTAAGTGGATGACATTTCACTTTTTTTGTACTCGCGATTATTTACTTCGATCACTGGATAACTCTTTTATTTTTGAGTTATCCTACCGACTGCTCCAGTTTTATCATTGCTGAGCGTCATACTTGTCAGGTGCTGGGTTATACGTAACTCGCGCACCGGACGGAAGATACATAGTTGCTCTTCCATTTAAAACACACAACAGTCAGCGGTCTCGTATCTCGCATCCAAACTTGCTCCAAATGTACTACAAATTCATGCAGGAGTATCTAGTACTTGGCCATATGGAGATAATTCCCGGGAATGAGATACCGAAAAAATCATCTTGCCAATTTTACCTTCATCATTACGCTATTCTTAAACCGGAAAGTTCATCGACCAAAATTCGCGCCGTTTTTGATGGTTCGGTAAACGACTCAAACGGACAATCACTAAATAGCCACCTCTTAATCGGTCCGCCAATACAACGCGATCTTGTTGGAGTGTGTCTGCGTTTTCGTCAACATCGCTTAGTTTTCACCGCCGACATAGTTAAAATATTCCGTCAAATTTGGGTTCGCGAAAGTGATAGAGACTTTCAAGGTATCGTGTGGCGTCGGAATGCAAGTGAAGAACTACAGCACTATCGCCGAAGACTACAAATTAAAGTACCCAAGAGCTGCTAGTATTTTGCCCAATGATGTCTATGTAGACGATATCATGACAGGGACAAACTCTATTGACACCCTATTAGAACTGCAGTCTGAATTGATTAAGTTGTTGTCGGAAGCGCGTTTACGATTTCGTAAATGGAGTTTTAATTGTTAGACTCTACTTGCTCAACATAATCCAGAAGATTGCGAATATTCTTGCGTAAACCCTGACCGCTCACAGTCCCTCGTTAAAGTGTTGAGAATGTTCTGGAATCCTGCTGCTGACGTATTATCTTATCGCTTAACCCTCACTTATTCGAGTGTCTCTTTAACCAGAAGAACGTTGCTATCCAAAATAGCGCGTATATTCGATCCCTCAGGATTCTTTGCTCCGTCGGTAATACTTTTTAAAATCATGTTTCAGAAACTTTGGTCTGCTGAGTTAAAACTGAGCTGGGATGATCCCTTACCCCCTGATTTGTCTCAGAAATGGTTGAACTATCGCGAACAGTTGCCGTGTGAACGTGTTGAAGTTCCACGAAATATGTTTTTAACCGAAAAGACGGGTTCTCTGATCAGTTGGATCGAAATCATAAGAGGCACCACACCAGGAGAACACCAAGTATAATTAAATAAATATATGTATTTTGTATTTCAATCAATTTATAGGATGATCTTTTGTTTTTCTTGAACCTATTATTATTATTATCATTATTACTATTATTAATATTATTATCATTATTACTATTATTATTATTATTATCATCATTATTAATATTATTATTATCATTATTACTATTATTATTATTATTATCATCATTATTAATATTATTATTATCATTATTACTATTATTATTATCATTATTACTATTATTATTGTTATCATTATTACTATTATTATTATCATTATTACTATTATTATTATTATCATTATTACTATTATTATTATTATCATTATTACTATTATTATTATTATTATTACTATTATTATTATTATTACTATTATTATTATTATCATTATTACTATTATTATTACTATTATTATTATTATTATTATTATTATTATTATTATTATTATTATTATCATTATTTTTATCATTATTATTATCATTATTACTATTATTATTATTATCATTATTACTATTATTATTATTATTATTATTATTATTATCATTATTACTATTATTATTATTATTATTATTATTATTATTATTATTATTATTATTATTATTATTATTATTATTATTATTATTATTATTATCATTATTACTATTAGTATTATTATCATTATTACTATTAGTATTATTATCATTATTACTATTATTATTATTATCATTGTTACAAAATGAAATACAATATATTTTTTAATTATAATATATGTTATTAACAGAAATATTTAATGAAAACTGAAAAAATCATGTTTGAATGTTCATACAAAATATATTATGGTTACATATAGAATTCTCACCAGTTCCTAATGAAAACCGCACTCCACCGAGGAATTCATTACTTATTAGGCGATCATGATCCCAAATAGTTAGTTCCAACGCTCTTTCTGCAAGTTCTTGCAGGGTAATATCCTCATACACAAAAGTAAAATTCCATAGAGGATTAATTGATTTTTTAAAGACTGGTGTTTTTTGTTTTGAACCCCGAGTACGATTTGGTAGAAGATAGCTGTAAAAATATAGTAATAACGTTTATACAGCTTGATATATATAAGTAATACCTTTTGCAAAATGTATCGCAGCTACTATTTGTTCTGAGAGTGTGTAAATTTTTTGCTTCTTTTACTAATATGTGCAGTTTTCCTTTGGAATATACTTTATGATTTGTGTTTTTAGATTTTGAGGTAAGCTCTAAGGAATGAAGTTCAGTCCTAGATGTTATAAACTTTAATCCGACTACCACATCCCCACAATACATTAAGTTTTCATCACGTGTTTCGTTCTAGAAAAATAATATTATGAAAATAGTATATACAAAAAATAAGAGAAAAAAATAATATGATACTTTTTCCTGTAAAGAATACCACTGCGGTCTTGGATTATCAAATACTTTTCCTTTTAAATTTATCGTAACTTCTCCTAAAAAGTCGTTACGACCAAATATGTCTGAATGCCAAACTGTTAGCCATATCGATCTATTTTCCAAATCTGATACAGGCACATGAAAGCGCATGGTCTCATCAAATACAGGGTTTAAAGTATGTTTTTTTACTTTAGTTTTCCTTTTTCCGTTTTTTGATTTATCTGGTAACAAATAAACCTAAAAGAGAAATTACACGAATAAATAATTCAAATGCATTACTTTTACGTATTACCTTTACATAGGGATCACTTTTACATTTTCTGGTGTCAACTGCTGCTAAATCCTTGCACTTTATAACATGAATTTCTAGTGCTGCTACTTTGTAATTATACTGCAAAGCAAATTCAACTCGACCTTTTACTTTAACATAACCAAAACGATTTTCAAAAGTATCAGAGTTAATACTTGTCAAAGAATCACAACGTTTCTGAAATACAATTTAATTTACAATAAATTTTTGGATATTGTAGTGCAATACTCCAAAACTAACACTGTATTTATGAGGCTGTTGTTGTGTGTATCCAGGACATTTGTTAGCAGTACTGCTAAATTCTGACACAGAAAAATCATCTGAAAATATAATATTATATAATAATAATAAAACAAATTAGAGGTGCACACATTAACAACGCAGGGTGTCCCCTAATTCGTCAAGGATAATTTGGAAACTTGGATATCTGAAGACTAAAGCATTATATCAGCTTTATTTAAATGTAGTTACAGAGGCTAGTATTTCTTAACGAAGTTTCTACCATTGGTATTAACAGAGCAATTTCCATTAACATGTGTCAGGGTACACCAAGGTAAGCCTTTTTTTAAGTCCTCGATAAATGATGATTTTCTTCTTAGGATCGTTTCTCAAATTATCCTTGACGAATTAGGAGACAGCCTGTATAGCGGTAATAGCTTAAACTTTCGTGTATGTATATAAATGTAATGTAATTTTTATATTAGTCGCAGGCGTTCATGGATTTCCGTGAGACGTCTTTTATTTTCTTAGTAAAATTTCTATAAAAATATTAAGATATGGTTTTTTAAGTGGTACGGTCATCGGTAGATGATGTCCTTATCAAACAAGGTGGCCATAAATACATAAACCACTGCTGTACGTTGTTTATAATGCGCTCACTATTTTACGTGAACTCCTGTCTGTGAAGATTTAATTTCACTGGATGCCCATATATCCATGGGAACAAGGATACGCCTTGCCATCGCTTGCATGTATTATAAATACCAATTCCGAACTGTGTTGGAGGCATCAGTTCCACCCTGGGTATGAGCCGAGACCGATCTAAAACCTCTTGCTGATCTTAGGGTCACAGCACCCAGTACATATTGGGAATCTAAATCGGGTCGAAACCAAAATACCGCTTGAAGCACTATCAGCGAAGCCGAAGTGCCCATTTGAATGATGTGCTATTCTATTCCACACATAATGACATGAACGTAGCTTCAAAATAAAGGCAGAATCATTTTGTGTCTTTGAACCATTGTTGCTTTATTTAAATTTTTTTTCCTATCGTTCTTATCTGGTCACCCCTTATATATAATATAAGCCATTAATATTAGTGTATTTGTCTACCTTTCAAAATCTAATTACAACTCAGAGCAGATCATTGACATCGATTGAAAAAAGAAGTAGATAAGCAACAAAAAAAAGTTGAAATACATTATTTTTCCATCAGTAACAACTATGTAACATACGTCCACCATTATTTGGATGACATTTTGCATTCTGTTGGGCATAGAAGAGATAATCTTGTGAAAAGTCTCTACAGGAGTGCCATACCATAATTCTTTAATTTTTTGCCATAATTCATTCATATTCATATATTCAATTTTTCAAAAATTCTCTATTGGGCTTAGATCGGATGGTTGGCTGGATTACTGCATAATATTAAAACTGCTCTGCAGAATCTAAAAACTTACGAAATTTGAAAAGTGTTTAGGATCAGTGGAATTTTCTCCAGGGCATATTCCGCTACTTTCTCCTTTTGGGCCACACCCAGACTAGTGGTAATGTGCAAATGCTTTTCATTTCTGTATGTTTGCTGGTAACCCTACCAGCTTTTCGACCTAGGAGATTCGCCTTGCCCAGTCGGCGATGCACAGTTCTGGTTAGATGGTTAGCGAGTATTGTAAAGAAGGCGTCCGCAGTAGACGTTCTTTTTCTAATCCCACCTCTATTTTCTATTGTTTTTTTTGGAGCTTAACAGACCCAGTTTAATACAAACTTGTCTTAAACTAAAATTAAAACTAAAAGACAAGGAAGATCAGGGTCGGCAGAGGTGATAATTGCATTCGTTTTTGAGGCTTTTTCTACTGTGAAGGACAGAACGTTGGTACCAAAAGAATATCGGCGGATTCGCGACGTTTTTTCAGAGATAGAAGACCCAGCAATTTCGGTCGCTTATCGTAGGGCGGAAGGCCAACCCCAAAGAGGAAAATCGAAAAAAATTTTAACGAAGAAGAACTGAGGGAAAAAATACTACAATAATATTCGGAATTCTGCCTCATCCTGCATCCCAACGTTCATGCTGGTAAAACCACTGGGTAAGCTTTTTCACCAATCCTACTCTTTAGAACTCTTTCGGAGCAGATGGAAAACTGCATTTGTCCAGCTCGTCCCTAAAAAAGGCGAACGTTTTTCTGTCTCCTCCTACGAGTACGTGCCTTCTTTCTAACGTGATGGAAACATTGATAAACCGTCAGCTTATGAAATATCTCGAAACACAAAAACATCTCAATGAACGGCAGTACGGTTTTGGTAGCAAGAGGTCCACTGGTGATTTGATGGCATGTCTCACCGAAAAGTGGAACCAAAGCGTACATCAATCTGGCGAAAAAACTAAAAACTAAAAAACTAGTAAGATATTGTAGTTATTATTATTATTATTATAAATTTATTAAAATGTAAATAAATTACAATAGTAATACTACTTAAATTTAGCGCTAGCTGACAGGGCTTTCGGCTAGAGAGGAAAGAATTATTTTAAATGTAGTTTTCGAGTTTAAGGGCGATTATAATATTATATACAAGATTAATATTTGCTATATTTACATTAGAAATGAGGTACGAAAGAATATGGTTTGAAATGTTTTTGCTGGTAGAATTGATCGTTTTGCAACTCAGTAGGGGCAAAAGTCAGATTGAGTTGTTTATCGCATAGATGGTACCCTGCGGGCGTGATCTTGTTGAACAGGTGTTTGTGGGTAATATAAGTGTGTTCTAACCTCAATCTTATATATATTTTGAATTTTTTGGGAGAAACGTTGTTGGGCTAAATGGTTCTGACACCCATTGGGTTTACATTTTTATAACAAAGATTTGTGGAGAGTTGAGGGAATTCTTGACTGTTTTTTCGCATTAGTAATTTCTTTACATCGCTATGGATAGGAGTTTTGTAAGGTGAGTTGATTTTTTGGATAATGGCTGTTGTTAAATAGTAAATTCTTTCTTCTAAGGAGGGCAGACTGGCATCAGTGAGAATATTGTTGATTGGTGTTGAACATGAAGATTTCGAACATTTTCGGTAGATCTATAAACCATAGTCAATTTTGGAGAGTATGATAGATTTAGTTACATTGATTAAAGTACGAGGGCGGGTCAATAAGTCTTTTAATTTTGAATTTCTGACCTCTCTACTGAAACAGCAACACTGCTCCTGTCAACAGGCATCTGTCAGTTGACTCCTGTCAAAATTTAAACTTGCTGCGTCAGTTAGTTTGTGTTTGACAGCTATTTTTATCAGACTACTCACTAATTTGAGGAGAAAATGGAAAAAAGTGAATTTCGTGTGCTTATTAAGCATTATTTCTTGCGAAAAAAAAACCATTACCGAGACCAAGGCTAAGCTTGATAAATACTATGGGGACTCTGCACCATCGATTTCAATGGTAAAAAAGTGGTTTACTGAATTTCGTTGCGGCCGTACAAGCACTGAAGATGCCGAACGTCCTGGACGCCCAGTTGAGGTCTCTACACCCGAAACAATCGAAAAAATTCACGATATGGTGTTGGCCGACCGAAGATTGAAAGTGCGAGAGATTGTGGAAGCCGTAGGGATCTCGCATGGCTCAGTGGTTTCAATTTTGAATGATCACTTGGGCATGAGAAAGCTTTCCGCAAGATGGGTGCCGCGTTTGCTCACAGTCGACCACAAACGCAATCGTGTAACAACTTCACAGGAAGGTTTGGCGTTGTTTAATCGCAATATGGAGGAGTTTTTGCGCCGTTTTGTAACCGTGGACGAAACATGGATCCATCACAACACACCAGAGAACAAACAACAGTCAAAACAGTGGGTTTCTAAGGGTGAATCGGCGCCAAAGAAGGCCAAGGTGGGTTTGTCAGCCAATAAAGTTATGGCGACTGTTTTTTGGGATGCACGCGGGATAATCCACATTGACTACCTTCAAAAGGGAAGAACAATCAATGGGGAATATTATGCCAACTTATTGCACCGATTCAATGACGATTTGAAAAAAAAACGACCTCATTTGGCCAAGAAAAAAGTTCTTTTCCACCAAGACAATGCAAGGGTGCAGTTGCCATGGCAAAAATCCATGAATTGGGCTATGAATTGCTCCCTCATCCACCCTATTCTCCAGATTTGGCTCCGAGCGACTACTTCTTGTTCCCAAACCTGAAGAAATGGCTTGGTGGAAAAAGATTTGACTCCAATGATGAAGTCATCTCGCAAACAAAGGCCTATTTTGAGGACCTCGACAAATCATTTTTTTTTGGAAGGGATAAAAAAATTGGAGAAGCGTTGGACAAAGTGTATAGAGCTCAAGGGAGACTACGTTGAAAAATAAAATTATTTTTTTATCAAAAAATCTGTGTTACGTTACAAAGACTATTTTTACATGGTAAATATTTGATAAGATTAACCCTGCCAGTTACATTTCTTTATATAATTACAATGGTTCTTAAAACTATATTTTGAGTCGAAAAAAACACTGAGAATTTTTGTAGAGTTAACATTCATTGCTGTATTATTATGGTTTCAATAAATATTTTTATTACAGCTACTCGTATGCTTGCAGCATATGTGCAGAATTTCGGTTTTTTGGAGGGATATGCTGGAACCAGAAGTTTGAAAGAGCCTCAAGAATGCGAGAGCAAATGCCAGCCAAGAGAGATAGGTCTTTATATAGAGACAATGTCCTACAAATTTAAAGCTGTTGGTTATCTTACTTATATTGTTAAAGGCTATTAGAAGCAAAACAACTGAATGGACTGATCCCTGTGGGATCCCATTACTAAGCTTATGAGATGAAGAGCGAATGTTTAGTTTAACGAATAAACGCCTGTTTGTTAAGAAGGACTTTATATAATTAAACATTTTTGGACATATTTTCCAATTTAGGGGTTTTTTAAGCACGAGGTGTAATCCAATTTTGTCGAATTCCTTGTCAAAATCTATTATAAGAATAGAGGCGTAATTTCTTTCGGATAAAGTGGAAGAAATGAAAAGGTCAATATGAAGAAGTGCATCAGTGGTTGAACGTTCTTTTTTAAAAGAGAGTTGTCTTTTTCAATGAACCAGAACAGCCGTTTGCGGTGTAGAGATTATTGTTTAGTTTTTTATCATATCATAGGAAATGCGGTCAAAACCTGGAATTCTGCCTTTAACGCTGTTAAGGCAGCTTTCAAGTTTAGTGGGATTTACTAAACATTCGAGGGACATTGCTGAACGCGAAGGTATATACGAAAGATTGGAGCAATTTAGGATTTCATGTTTGGCATTTAAAAATTGGGAGTGAAATTTTGAGTCCTCAACTGCTTGTTCCCAAGTAAGAGCCACATGATTGGCAATTTCTAATGGACAACTTAAAGTTCTGTTTTCGGTTTTGATGATTTTAATTGAATGTGGAACGTAGAAGCCGGTTATATTTCTAATATCAGTCCATAGTTTATGTGCCGATGAAGTAGGGTTTATATTTGAAGTGAATTTTTCAAAACATGCCTTCTTTTGTATTTTTACTATCCTTCGAAATTTGGCGTTTAACTTTCGATAAAGGACAAGATGGTGGTCAGTTAGATGGTTTTTAAATTTTACCCAAGTTTTTGCTTTTCTTTTCGCAGGAGGTCTAATTCTTTGTTCCACCATGGTACTGTCATTTTAAATGTTTTGTTACCAGTTTGAGGAATGGCAAGGTTAGCAGCCGCGCGTATGGATTTTTGGATGAGCGCCGCTTCTTTGTTGAAGTTAGTTGAAACTGGTCTAGATAATAACTGACTGAATACAGATGTTTGATGTACTCGTAGGTTCCAATTTGCTTTTCCAAAGAGAAATTTGTTTTGATGTTTAAGCTGAGTGCATGGGGAGGCAGTCGTTAGGGAAATAAAAATCGGAAAGCGATTGCTTCCATAAAGGTTGTCAGATACGCACCAAGATGACAATCGAATGAGCGAAGGTGTTATAAGGGATAGGTCAATATGGGTGAAGGTTCTGTGCGTGGAGAAATATGTGGGACGCCCATCATTAAGGATCGTTAGCCCTTATGATGTCGCTAAGCGACAGAGCGACGTCGCTCTACAATCAAATCTGTTTTAATTTTTTAGTTCATCGCTGAGCGACGAAGTAAAAACATGGAGAAAATAAGCGCGGAAGTTTGATCTCTTTGCCAAAATAGGTCTGGATATCTGCGAAGATTTTGATACAAGTGATTTGCCCTTACTCATTTTATGGGGTGTATGCCAAATCTTCGTTTTCTCGATCTAATAATTGCTCTATAAATATGAACGCGACTTTCAAGTAAATGACTGCACTTGACAATGGCATTTTCTCAACTAATTCGCTCAGTAAATGGCCACCCGTCGTTCAGACTCGTCGCTCGATCGTTCGTCGCTCAATCGCTCAGTCGCTTACTGTGTGGCCGCAGGGTCAGCGATAAAATGTTCAACACGTTTGCCACGGTGGTTAGTAGTGACAGAGTTCCAAGATGGGCTCCAAGAGTTAAAATGAGAAGAACTGGAGTGTTAATACCATCTAAAACATCTTCGAGGTCGGATGTTAAAAAATGTTGATCAGGTGGGATGTATAAAGATATAATTGTGAGCTTAGTTGGAGTTGCTATTTCAACTCCTATAGCTGACAAACTTGAAGTAATGGTTTTAACTTCGTGTAGTATTGATTTGTGAACTAAACTGCATCTTCCCTGTTTAGAGGAATTAATGGTACTACGATTTTTAAAGTAGCGCTTGTACTGTTTTGGTGGGTAAGGGTGGTAGTTACTTTTAACGTGGGTTTCTTGCAGAGAGATTATGGAGGGTTTGTGTTCGTTAATAAGAAGCTATAGTTCGTGGTAACTGTTAAGATAACCGTTTAGATTCCATTGAAGGACTTTTAGAAGATCGTGTGGTAATTTTGTTATTTTTGTATTAACTTGTGTAGATTTTGTTGATAGGTTTATTAAATTTGTTGAGCCAGAGGAAGGAACTTGGGAGGGGGTGTTAATTTTGGCTTTCGCCATCATAATATGAGCCTGTATGTTGTATATAATATTTATTATTTTCTAGTAATCTTTGTGTAATATTTGAAAGTGGCGATTGATAGGTTAAATTGGTTTGGGGGTGCTTCAGGTGAAGAATTAAGGGGTATGCTGTTATATTGAGGTGTTGGTGAGTTAATGTTTGATACGGTATTTTTGGAAAAGTTGGACTGGGGTTGAGTTAAAGATGGATTGGTTTTAGAAGCCTTTGAAGTAGATTCTGCATAGATGAGGCTATTTTTTGTACGTTGATAAATACTGTTTGTTTCTTTTGTTGAGTTGCTTGTTTCTTTTGTTGGGTTGCTTGTTGGATTTGTTGAGCTGATTGTTGTGATTGTTTTTATGTTGTTTTTTTGAATTGAGGTATTTGAAGTTTGTGGTAATTGAAATAAAGTTAAAGATATTGGATTAGGTTGATTTAGGGTATATGTGTTATTTTTAACTTTGTGTGCAAATGATTGGGATAATTCTGGTGAAGATGTAGCAATCTCTTGTTTGTGAATCCGTCTAGCTCCCGCCATAGTACATTTTTTTGTGCCTTAGTAGTGAGAATTTCTTTAGCGCGTTTAAATGTAGGGCAGTCTTTGGAGTTGGATGGATGTGGGGGATCACAATTTGCACACACAGTACGGATGCACATGTTTCGCACTTGTCTTCGCTAGATCAACGTTTGGTGGTATGCCCAGAATTTGCCATTTATGACATCGCATGGGGTTTGGTATATACTCTGTGAATTTAGCACTATAGAAACCATTTCAACGAATTTAGGATTTTGAAAAAGATTGAAAGTAAAAAGCATGAGACCGGTAGCTTTTGATTTGCCTTCGATAATTTTGGTGAATTTATAGACCCCAGTGAGATTTTGTGATTTCATCTCCGAAATAATTTCTGTTTCGGAGACATTGATTAAAGAAGGGGTGTAAACTATACTTGGAGTCGTTTAATCCGTCGTGTAGTTTTATTGCAACGAGACATGAGTTGGCTAGATATTACCATCACGGAGAAGAGTCACTTGTTCATATTGAGTGCTTATATTGTCAATAGCTTTTTTTAATAGAAAAGGACTGTTTGATGGGATTGGCTTTTCACTTGATTTTGGAGAAATTATTATAAACTTAAGGTTTTTTGCACTTTTAATCACTGGGAGGGCGAGGAAAGAGTATGGGGAGGTCGAAGTAGATGTTGATGTGTTGTGTTTTACGTTTTTATTTGGCCGAACTAACATTGTAGAATCCACAACGAGTGGTAGTGTCCTAAAATGGGAACCAATCATGTTCGGTCCATGGGCCATTTTAACACGAGTCGATTTACACTCGCGTTGAGATAAAAATTGATTTAGCTGTACAGAGGAGAAAAACAAAATAGAATTCAGTTAACGGGAACAACCGGAATTGGCAAAGGGCAAAGAAAAATCACACGATATTGTAGTTGCACTTCATATTTCTATCATATTTGACAGAGTTTGGCACCAGACTCTTTTGTCGAAAATGCGTGCATTTGGGATCGGTGAATCTCTGGTTCAATGGATTAAAAATTACTTTCGGAACGTTCAATTCAAGTTGTCTTGTACGTTTTCAAGTCTGAGATTCACAAAATAAATGCTGGTGTGACACAGGGCTCCGCTGTGTCTCCGACACTCTTTTTAATCTTCATAAATGATCTCTTGTCTGCTACTTCTGATCCAATACATTCCTTTGCTGACAACAGCACCCTCTGTTCCGCTGTAGAACGGGAACGGCAGAGTATATTAAGCTCATTCAATTCCGATATTAACAGCATAACTACCGGGTAACCACTAACAGAGTAGAATTTAATGCTTCCAAAACACAATGCTGCCTGCTGTCGTTAAAGCGAAACTTAAACACCCAACCATTATCTATGAATAGCATTTGCAATGGCATGACCACATATTTGATGTCGTCAAACACGTTCGAAAATGTTTAGGTTTTCTCAAGCGATGTAAGAAATATTTCACCCCCTCTGATTTGGCTTCAACATAGTGTTCGAGTCCCAACCGCGCCCGAAAGACATACATTTGTTCAGTTAACAAAAATCAAGTAAGATGAGTAGTAAACTTGAAATCAACACCAAGCCAAATTCCATTACGAATTTAGTCTCTCCATTAAATTTTGGATGTCACCCATGGAGCAAAATAACCACTAAGCCCAAACATCTTTCTGTCTCTCTCTATCCCATTTTCCAAAAAAACTTAACATATGCTGAGGCATTATAAGTACATATATTCATACCACGCAAGTGGGTTAAGTTCTTTTTTAAAATAAAAAATAAAAATCCGCCCAAAATTGAACTACATTGCCCACATCTGTTTAGGCGCTCCTAAAACATTTCTGCACCTGCTAAATAGAATTCAAATCCGTGCGATAAAGGTTATAGGTGATGATAATATTACACAATCAATGAACAGCCTTGGACACCGATTTAATGTCCCCTGCCTCACTTTATTCTATCGTTATTTTCACCACCAGTACTCCAATGAAATTCCTAGCAGCGTCCCACCCCATCAAACTTTCAACCATAATACCCGTCTCGCTATGAATCTTCATCAGTTTACCCTCAAGCCCACTTTTGGAGGTACTCTGAAATATGCTTATGGAATGCCCTGCCGAGCACTTTATTTCTTAGTCATTATAAACTGCAAACATTTAAAACAAACGTACATCGGCACCTGTCTTTGTTTCCTCCCTAATTTTCCTTCCCCCACAATGTGTGCAATCTTTATGAGTACTCAAATCCCTTGAGCGCGCGCAAATTATAAAAAAAATGTAGTGGTTAGCCCATGAGAACCTGCGACGAGCGAATCGTGCAAAGGACCATACCTGGCTAGCATATTCGAGAAGCGGCCCAACAAAGGTGATGTACAGGGGCTTTATGACGTAACTGTCAGAAAACTTGGTAACCATAGTTTACCAAACCAAGCGCGGAGTCTTGGAATCAATGTGGGTGCAGAAATTGAGATCAGTATCACAGATAACGCCCAAGTCCTATATTGAAATGTCAGAAGTGTTGAACGCTTCCGCGAGTATGAGATGGTTTGGCATTTCTTTATGTTGAGCTCAAGGAAGTTTTTGTGGCACCATATCGAGAACCTATTGAAATCGTCTTGTAGTGGTGGAGAATCAGAAAAATTGAAAATTTGTCTACCGGTTTTCACATCATCGGCATAGACAGACATGCATATGTGAGTTCTTTATAATATTTACATCATTAGTAGCGAAAGTGAAAATTAATGGACCTAGGTGAATGACTTTTGGAACTTCTGAACTGGCTCTAATTGGGTCAGACAAACGAAAATGGACTAAGTAGGATTTGAACCACGAAATCAGCCCAGGTTGAAAACCAAGAGCACTAAGTTTGAAAAGAATTAACTTATGTGCGATTTTATCAAAGGCCTTACTGCAGTCAGTGGTAATCACATCCACTTTTTTCCCTTGCTCTAGGGCACACAATGTACTAGAAACGAACTCAATAAGGTTCGTAGTAGTTGATCTGCCTTTAGAAATCCGCGTTGGTTCGATATAAAGATAGATCCGCAATGAATGAATATTGCATCTTAAATGATGCTCTCAAAGATCTTGGGAATACAGGATAACTAAACAATGGGTCGGCAGTTGGTAATATTCTATTTTGAGTCGTTTTTTATGAATAATGATTATAAAAGCTGGTCCGGTTTGGGATCTGATTCATTGGTTTATGTTATGAAACAAATCCTATAAGATGGCGGATTTAGGTCTATCTTCAACACCCACTGAGTTATAGGATGTTAAAAAAGTTCCTTCAGAGAAGTTGATACCACCAATTATTTAGTTATAACTTCTAGTGTATTATTGACATTTGATAGCCAATTGATTAATGGTTAATTCATATTTAAACACCATTACCATCCATGCTTTCATTTTCGTTATATTGGTCTTCAGACACAAATTTTCTTAATTTTTAAGAAAATCGCATTTATCTCGGAAAAATGTGCTTATATTTTATTATTATTATTTGGGTGTGCCATTATGTTACCATAAATTCACCATACAAAGTTCTTACTCGGTATAAATTAAATAAATGAATCCCCAATAGTGCACTTCCGTTTATTGTTATCAGTTGTTTGTTGTTTTTTTTAAATGGCAGAGTATCCAAGTGAAGAATATGCAGACATCCATTTAGTAATGGCAGTGCTGATGATTTGCTATAGGACGTGTGCCCAATCAAAGGGTGTTTACAAATACTCACAGAAGATTGCGGGAAACTGGAACAACTACTTACAATCGAGCGGAACCACATGCGGTAACTGCGAGAGATGCAGAATTAGAGGAAAGAATCATGAATATAGTAGCAACAGAGCCATCAATTAGTACACGTTCGCTGTCTTTATGCCTAAATGTGTCCCGCCGACGAATTTTGCAAGTGTTGGGTAGAAAGAACCTCCATCTTTATCATGCAACACGAGTTCAGGAGTTATTATCAGCAGATCTGCCTCGACAATCGGAGTTTTGTAATTGGTTTCTGGTACGGATAAAATACATTTATCCAAAAAATTCCATGGGCAAATCAATCGCAATTCATCATAAACGTATGAGCTGGTGTAATTGGTAATAAGTTAATTGGGCCTTTTATACTTCCACAAACACTAAATAGTGAAACTTATTTACAATTTTTGCAAAATGAATTGCCAGGAATGCTAGAAGATGTTTCGCTTGCACAAAGAAGAACTCTTTTTTACCAACATGATGGTGCTCCAAGTTAGTATGGCAGAATAGTTAGGGACTACTTGGATGAAAAATTCCCAAATCGATGAATTTGAAGGAATGGTGCAATACATTTACCTGCAAGATCACAAGATTGGACAGTTTTGGGTTTCTACGTATGGAGAACGATGAAGGAATGGGCATATTCATCTGAAATAAGAATATTGGCTGAATTGCAAGAAGAGATAGCAGCAGTGAAACAATATATCAAAGAAACTTTACCAACTATTAATATTATAAGAACCATTCAAAAATGGGCATTGGCTTGCATCTAGTCTGATGGAGGACACTGAGCAACTGTTGTAGATTTAAGATTAAGTAACTTACAATTAGCAATAAAACTATTTATTTGTATATAATAATTTATTATAACGGTAAACAAAACGAAAGTGCATTTATAGAGTAATTTTTTAGAATTAATAAAAAATAGTCATATTGGGGATTAATTTATTTAACTGACATAATGTAGGTGTTCCTTGGTGTAAAGATGTTTGTGTGTGATGTATGAGTCTAGATTGGTTTAACGCCGTTAGAGCTAAAATTCTTATAGGTGTAGTTGTAATTTGCCCAAGCATTTTTCTTCTTGTATTTCCCATTTTCTAGGAGACGGTTTTTGATGTATTTTTTTTGTTAAAATTGCAGAACAATTGTAAAGGTTTTTTTATCGTCTTATAACGTCTTTTTTTTGTTAGCATACTTTAGTGCTTTAAATATAGCAAATGCTTCTGCAGCAGTGGCGAGGCTTCCATATAACTCGATTCCAACCGAGTTACCTTTTAACATTCTACTTTTCAACAATGTATCAATATAACAAGCAACATGAATTTTAATACACTGACAATTACTAGGATGAGGCCATACATTTTGCAATCGATTTTCATTCTTTATACCTGTTTGAAATTTTGTACCCGCAAACTTTTACTACCTGTGAACAGGTACATATTTTCTCAACAGGAAGTCATAAAATTGAAGGGTATATAAGAAACGACCGTTGAAATTTCCCAGGATCACGCAATGTACTTCTTGAATCGCGTATAAAAAGATCCGCCACTAGGATGAGGCCACATGCAAAATCTTCGAAAGAAAGGAAAAAATGAATAAAATGTTTACATTTTATGGTTTTAAAACATTTATTTATTATGTTTTTCTATATTAATAATGAGTATGCCCGCCATTTTTCGATATGACCTCTATAAGACGGTTTGGAATAGAATCATACAGTTTTTTTTTAAATAATTAAAAGAAATTTGGGCCTAGGCATCACGAATAGCTTCGATTAAAGTGTCCTTGTCTTCAAATTGTCTGCCGAGTTCATACACTTTACGAGATAACCATGCCCACACATTCTCGATTATGTTTAAGTCGGGTGAATAGGGCGGCCATGGCACAAGTGCCACGTCTTCTGATTGAATCCAACTTCTAACAACCCTGGAAGTCTGGATGGGGGCATTGCCTTGTTAGAATATCCAAGGCAGGGGTCCGAAAATGTTTTTCACTTTTGGAAATGACCGTTCCAGCAAACATTTGTAGTTGTATCCGTTCATTGTAGTGGACAAAAACTCCAACTGGATTGTGCCATAGTAGGTAACAGCTCCACACACCATTCCACCTGATGTACGCCTGTGGTGTCTTGCCAAAATAAGCTCCACCTTTCTTAGATCATGGAAATAAAAGTTGTAACCATCCGGGCTGTCAAAGTTAAATTTTTTTTCATCCGAAAAGACAACGCGTTTCCATTCATTGCTCCAAGCGACATGTTCCGGCAAAATTCGTTCGATGCTCCTTGTCTTCTTGCCTTAAAACAGGTTTCTTTTTAAGTTTTCTTCTCTGTATAGTACCACTTTCTCGTATTATCCTTCGGACCGTTGATATGCTGGCTGATACTCCGCTGTTGGCCCTTATTTTAGTCGCTGGTAGAATAGAATTTGAGGCACGCCGTAAAATTAACCGCTTTTCTCGCAATGTTGTTGCTTCTGCCGTGCATCCTTTGTGATTTGTTCCATAGTTTTGTTTACTGTTTACAACAGTCTTACTTCTTTTAAGCCTCCTTGCAATTTCTCGGCCTGAGAGTCCTAATTCATTGAAAGCATGTATTTTTCCTTTTTCTGTCGCTGTCAAAGTCTTTCCGGAACTCATTTTTTTTAAACTAAATAAAAACAGTTTTTTTCAATGCTTTTTTAAATATTCTTAACAAAACTTTGAAAAAAATCGCTGATGTAAACTCCTGCAACGAAATATTTGCATTTTTTTAAACGCTTTTTCAAGAAGTTCATTGTTTGATCTTGGGAAATTCCCACGGTCGTTTCTTATTTACCCTTTAATTTTAGGACTTCCTGTTGAGAAAATATAACATTGATCAAAAAGTTCCACCGTGTGGCACTCCCATTGTTCCGATTTGAGTTCTGTTTTTTTTTTGTTAAGTTGGTAAATCTGTTGTCGACATTCCCTCCAAATCTTAACGTCATAGCTTGACATTTGTAAAAGTTACGCAGCCAAGAGTACATCTATTTCTGTGTGTGTTGGCGATTTTTTACAATTTTAGAAATGGATTTAAATTTGCAACAACGAATTTGTATTAAATCTGCGTAAAAAACGGATTTAATGGTACGCGGACGTTGGAAATGTTGGAAAAGTGTTTCGGCAACGATTCTCTAAAGAAAACCATCGGAGAGATAGCGCAGGACTTGAACATTGCCTATGGATCCGTTCATGATATTTTGGTTAATGATTTGGGTTTCCGTCGTGTAGCAGCAAAGTTGGTGCCAAAAGACCTTAATTTCACGCAATAAAGAGACCGTGTTGACGTCGCAAAAGAGATGATTTGTGATGCTGAATCCGATCCCACATTCATCAAAAGGATTATTACTGGAGACGAGGCGTGGGTTTATGAATACGACACGCAATCCAGACATCAGGCAAGTGAATGGCGTTCACCAAATAAGCCGAGACCAAAAAAAACACGTCATTTTCAGTCAAAAAAGAAGGCAATGCTCACGGTTTTCATGGATTACAACGGTGTAATGCATCATGAATTTTTGCCAGAAGGCTAGACACACTACTGCTCTACGCACACACATCCACATATCATTGCATGCCTATTCTCCAACATCGCAAAGCGATAGCAAAACAAAGCATAGTAACCCGAAAAATGCTGGGGTATAAAATATCTGGCTGGTTAGAACAAATCCTCTCTGTTTAATACACGCTTTCTTATGCAAAAAAAATAACACGCTTTTTTTCGACTTATTTGGTGAATTTTGTATGTATTTCTTAGATTATTACTGTTTGAAAAATTCAGTTATGAAGCAGATTGCGATGCGTAACTTAAAGTAATTTTGAGTGTACCTAATTATTGTTGTGCAATAAAAAATAAATTAAAGAAATTAAAAATAGTGAAAAGTGTGAAAAGTTTAAATTGTGGTATTTTCAGTTAGATTCAACTAATTTCAAATAATTATTAGGGGAAAATGGCATTATTAACTGTAAGTTGTTGTTTGGTAGATTTGCTTTTGGAGGAAGAAAATGATTTTTGTAAGTTGAATTTTCTTACAAAAAAAACAAAGTTATGGAGATAGGACGCTCTACTCGTTCTATGAAAATAGATTATAAGCGCGAGGATGGTTTTGTTTCGCATTTCAATGCATCCATATACCAAAAATATACTTAGTTGACTGGTAGTTGTAGACGTAACAAAATGTTTTGTTTTCCTTGTCTTCTTTTTTCAAATTCCCCTAGTGTTTGGAGCCGTAAGGGCTACGCTGACATAAACAATTTCGTTAATTCGGCGAAAAAACATGTCAAAACGGACAAACATATTCGTAGATGTTTATTTTTGCACGAATTCGGCACTAATCGCATTGAAACCTCCTTAGGCAATTCCTTTGTAGCTCACAACAATAAAAGTTGATAGAAACCGTAAATTAATGGAACGTTGTATTTATACAGTAGTTCTTTTAGGCAAACAGGAACAAGCATTTCGGGGTCAAATTGAAAAGCCAGATTCTAATAATCGTGGCAATTATGTTGAAACAATTTTATACTTATCTAAGTATAACACATTAATAGACTCCCATTTAGAACAGTGTTCAAGTGCACATAATCCAGTTTTTTCGGGTCTTTCAAAACGATTTGATACAAAGTATCGCTGCAATGATTAAAGATGAAATTAAAGTAGAAATAAGTGAAACGCGTTTTGTGTCCATTATGAACGATGAAACACCAGACGTGAACCATAGAGAACAACTAAGTTCCGTATTGCGTTACTTATCGGAGGAAGAAATAGAGGAAAGGTTTCTTGTTTTTTTGACGTGGGTAAGAGTCGAAATGCAAATGAGCTCTCAATATACTTGATGTATACTGTTGCAAGGAAAAGTTAATTGGGCAATCTTACGGTGATGCCGCGGTTATATCCGGGGAAGTGGTGGTGTTAAAAAAAAGTCCTCGATGTATGTCCAATGGTTAATTTTATTCCTTGCTACGCACATGTTTCAAATTTGGTGTTAGTCCGATCACTACAAAATATATCTTAAAGGTTTTTTTTGGCAATATAAACACTGTAGTACGCTTTTTTAATAAATATTTTAAAACAAATAGCAAAACGACGCATGCCGGGAGTATCAGAATCTCGCTGGTATTACCATTCATGAATAATTAAAATTATTTTTAAGTGAAGATTAGATATTATTGAAACTTTTAACCAAATATTAGACAATCCAAAAGAATGGGATAATAACGCACTTTCAATGGCCGAAAGTTTATTTCTTAAATAAGAAGGGAAAGAATTTTCTTTTCTACTGAATACGGTTTCCGAAATTTTTGCTAAAACCGATGTATTGTTTAATTTAATACAAAATAAACAAACGGATGTTGAAGTTGCTAAGCGAGAAATCGAGTGTTTTAAGTCTTGGCTTTGTACTGAGTTTCTAAACAAATTTGATTCCATTTTTGAAAGCATAAACGATTGTGCTGGACCTCCACGAAAACGCCGATTACTCGATATTTCTTTTTTTTTTTTTTTTTAAAGAACTTAACACTCAAATGGGTATGAATATGTTACCCTTATAATGCCTCAGCATGTGTTAAGTTTTTTGGAAAATGGGATAGAGAAAGAAAGAAAGATTTTGGGTTCAGTGGTTATTTCGCTCCATGGACGGCATCCAACATTTAATGGGGAGACTAAATTCTTAGTGGAAGTTGACTTGATGTTGATTTCTAGTCAACTACTCATCTTACTTGATTTTCGTTAACTGAAAAAATGAATACATATGTTTTTCGGGCGAGGCTGGGATTCGAACACAGAACCTTCCGATTTGGAAGCCAGTCCACTACCACATGAGCCACTGCCACCCACATATTGATTTCAAGACTATAAGCGCATTTTTGTGAAAATAAAGGACAATATTATATCGCGACATAAATTTTTTACGGATTTAAGTTTTTTTTTGGATTTACTTAATAAATCAAAATACAGTCACTTTTTCGCTATCAAGCCCAGATGATAAAATATCTTCTCTGATTAATTTTTTTCCTGGAATTTTCGATTTTACAGCCTTAAAAAACGAACTAAAGGTTCTCTATACTACATCTTCACCTCAACAACTTGACGTTCTATCGCTGTATAAACATTTGAGAAGTGAAATATGGCTCTCTGATTTAGCACTTTTATCGATAGAAAAGCGGCTCCTTTTAAAAATAAAAAGTAGACCTAACTTTTATTAAAAGGTTCTTGCAGAATACGTTAAAAAAAATCGAAGAATAGAGTTAGAGTACAAATAAAAAAATCAATTTAACAAAACTTTTCATCATTTTTTCCAACTTTTACTGCGTTTAATTTAAATTCCAGCTTATAATTAATATCTTCTATTTTTAACTTTGTAAAATAATTATTTTTAAAATCTTTTTTTCATATATTGTACTTATGGTATTTTGTAAATATTATACGTGGTTTTTTAATATAGTTTTTTATTTATGCATTTATTTATTTATTTATTTATTTAACAAAACGTCATTTCTGAAGTTCCTTATTTTTTTATTACTTACTATCAATTTTCTTTGCATTTGCATCTGCCAAAAAAGGTTTCTTTCGAAGCCACTTTTATTATACTTTAGGTTCATGTAAATTTAACCTTTAATAACTTGAAGTATAAAAAATTAGCTTGAATTGCTTTACTTACATGCGATTTGCAATATACAACATAATTTCAGAAAGCGTTTGCAGGTGCATATTTTTTCCGACTTACCATTTAAAATTTTCCACGCCACGCCACTGTTCTGCATAGAATATTGATGAAAAGCTTGGCAGTAGTCGTTTGGAGGAAACTAAACCATTTTCGTCAACAACTGCAAATGAAGTATGGTTATCAGTTTTAGAGGCGTCAGTAAAAAGAAGACTTTAACCAAGATATTTGTATTTGTTTGCGATGCTACGGAATAAAGCCTTGTATATGGTATCATTGGTTGTAGATTTGGCATAGTTACAAAGTTGAGTATATATCACAGAGCTTGGCAGGTTAGTGTTGCCTGTTATTTTTGTGATTTTGCATAACGATGGGAATATTTAAATCTTTTGCGGACGATAGAGTGTTGCATAAGGTTGAATAAAGTCTCTGGGTTCTTTTCCGGTTTAAACCTTTTTTGACATGAATATGGATGGGTGATTGATGTCCTGAGTTAATTTTTTGAATTATGTTGGAAGTTAGATAGCAAATCCTACCGTTCGACTGAGGAAGTCCTGCTTCGGTAAAAATGTTGTTGATAAGAACTCTTCTCATACTTGTTCTCGTGATAATGTGTTGTGATAATAGTAAGGACGACATAGAGCATTTCCCGTATATTGGTAGACCGTAATAAATTGTTGATGATATAACAGACGTGATTAAAATAATAAGAGGATTGACATTTGAATAACTGTTTTTTGAAGATAAAAGTTTAATTATATTAACCCTGGCAGTGAGGCTTGTTCTAGTGTAAGTACAGTGATTCTTAAAAGTAAACTTAGGGTCAAAAATAAGTCCAACAATTTTAATAGAGTTAACATTTTTAATATTATTATTGTTAAGGTTAGCTTGTTTGTGTGTTTCATGCAAATATGATATATTTCGGAGCATGAAATAATAGAGCCTGAGTATTCACACCAATTTTGGAAGTTATCTATTATTTTTCTAAGGTCAATAAAACTGCTGATCTTATCCTTGGAGGATAAGATTTTTTAATCTATGAAGTTTGGAGTAGATGCTATGGTGTTTGATACGAAAGCTCCTGTTGGAAAGGAGACTTTATGAAACCAAATATTTTTGGGAACATGTGCTCCGATCCTGTCTAAGGCTTTGTCGAAGTCTAAACTGATAATCGAAGCATGGTTTCTCTTAGACAATGTTGACGATATGAAATGGTCGAGATGAAGGAGTGCGCCTAGATTTACCTTTTGTAAATGCGACCTGTCGATTGTCTACTAAGTTGTTTTTTTTTTCAGAAACGACGATTATTTTTTCCAAGGAAGGAGTAAGATTGGTTGGTAACCATTGGTGGAGGTAAGATCTTTGTTTGGTTTGGATAATGGGATTAAGTTCGCAACTGTCCAGGAATGTTTAATTGTTTAAGGTTGGAGAAGTTGTTGTACAATGATAAAAGGCGAGATTTTAAAGAAATAGGTGAGTTTTTCGGCATTTCGTAAGAGATGAGGTCAAAACTCAGTGTTACCTTTTACCGTGTGTAAATAGGAGATGTCCCCTATATAGGGAACGTAAGCAGCGTGTATTTGTGTCCGGATTTGTTGTAAGTGGCAGACTTAGGCAAGAAGTCTTATAACAATCCGTATCAAAGGTAAATTCGCTAACATCAGCCTTATGTTATGTACTCACGCCCCAAGAGATGAAAAGGACGATTCTACCAAAAAAAGTTTATACGAGCTCCTCGACAAAACCTACGAGCAAGGTTCGATGTTAAAGTCGTCCTAGGCAACTTTAATGCCAAAATTGGAAAGGAGGACATCTTTGGTAGTACAATCGGAAGACATATTCTACACGACACCACGTCTGGAAACGGACTTAGGCTAATCGATTCGCTGAGGAACGTAACGTTACTATAGCAAGCTCACGGTTTCCTCACCTCAGTATTCATAAGAGAACATGGCAGACACCAGATCAGTAAACTGTCAACCAGATTGATTATGTTGCGATCGACGTAAGGTACGAACATTCCGAACAGCCAACATAGACTCGGACTACTACTTATTTGCAGCCAGGGTACGTCTATGGATATCTCAGACGCCACAACAACGGGCAAATACTATGAGAAGATTTAACGTTGAACGATTGCAATCGAAACAAGCCGTCAGAACCTTTGCCGATCGCGTATCCCTCAACCTCTTGAGAAGTCCTTTGCAGCCAGAATCAAGTGCTGAAGACCAGTGGCTTAGATGCCGAGAAGACATCAGAAATGCCACAACTGACGTTTCAGCCGCCCCTGGTTTGATGAAGAGTGCCGGCAAGTACATCCAGCAAAACAATATGCCTACAAAGCGGCGCTGCACAAAAGGGCAAGAGCGCCTCGTGAGCTCTACGAGCAAAAGAGGAGGGAAGAACATCGGCTTCTCCGGAGAAAAAAGAAAGAGGATGAGAAGCGCGCGATCGAGGAAATAGAGGTGCTACTCCAGGAATAATGTTCGGAAGTTTTACCAAGAGGTAAAAAGAACGTTTTAAGGTAATAAGTCCCGAAAGGAAACCGGTAGAGATAAACAAAGAAACCTTGTAGTAGAGTCACAGTCGGTGCTGGGGATATGGAAAAACCATTTTCGCAGACTGCTAAACGGCGAAGAAAAAACAAATTCCGTTGTCAGGCAGGGCGAACCGTTCAATATTGTAGATGCAAAACACGAATTCCGTCCACCCGACCAAAATTAAGTGAGGATGCAATATCTAATCTCAAGTCGAACAAAACTGCCGGGCTAGACGGCCTACTAGCCGAACTATTTAAGGCAGCAGGAGATGGCCTGGTAGAGAGCATATACCAACTTATTTCCAAGATATGGCCGGATGAATATATGCCTGATGATATGCCGGTTCACAAGAAAGGAGACCCTCTTAGCTGCGCCAACTACATAGGTATCAGTCTCCTAAACATCGCATATAAGAAATTGTCTGACGTATTATGCGAGCGTCTGAAACCATTTGCCAACGATCTGGTTGGACCCTATCAGTGCAGTTGTTGTCCCGGTAAGTCCACAAGTGACCAAATATTCACACTACGGCAGATTCTGGAGAAAACCCAAGAAGTTCAGGTCGATACTCACCACCTTTTTATCGATTTTAAGGCCGCATGTGACAGCATCTATAGAGACGAGCAATACAGAGCCGTGTCTAGTTTTGGCATCCCTACCAAACTCGTCCGCTTGTGCAAGATGACGATAGAGAAAGCTCGCCGCCGCATCAAGGTAACGACCTAATCGAGACCTTTGATATCAAAAAAGGATTTAGGCAAGACGACGCCCTGTCATATGGCTTTTTAACATCATACTTGAAAGAATTGTGCAAAACTTACAAGCCAATACACGAGGTACGATCTTTCAAAAGTCTGTTCAATTGCTTGCATACGCCGACGATATTAATATTATTGGTAGAACACAGCGAGCTGCCACTGGTGCATTTGCGAGTATAGGAACAGAAGCGGCAAAAATGGGTCTAGCGGTAAACGAGGGCAAAACAAAGAATATGCTGTCAACAAGAGGGGACACCCAATATCGACGAATCGACCAAAATATCACAGTCGACAGCTAAAATTTTGGTAACTTTATATAAGACCCTAGTAACTTTATATAAGACCCTAGTAATTCCAGTCCTGGTCTATGGTTCCGAAGCAGGGACCCTCTCTAAAGCGGATGAAGATATCCTTGGTCATTTTGAGAGAAAAAGTCTTTATAAGATATTTGGTCCCGTATGCGTTGTCGGGTTCTAGAGGAGACGATTCAACGATGAACTCTACGAGCTGTACAGGGAAATCCACCTGACCACAAAACTGCGCATTGGGCGTTTGAGATGGGTGGGACTTGTAAAACAAATCAACACCAACGTTCCAGCCCGCAGAATCTTCGACTCTAATCCGGTGGAAGGCCTCGCCTTAGGTGGCGCGCGCAAGTGGAAGTACGCAACTGGAGGCAGTTAGCCAAAGACCGCGTTAATTGGAGGGGCTTATTGGTTGAGGCCCAGGTCTACCCCGAACTGCCGCCTAAGTAAGTAAGTAAATTTAAGACGAGCTCTGACATGCTTATATTGGATTCAATACAAAGCTGAATTACTGGGATCAAAAGATAGATTTGACTCGTTAAGAATTTTTACTATTTCGTTGATCAAGGAGAGTTGAATTGCGAGTTATCCGCAGATAAGATAAGTTTTCTTTTTTCGGCCTTTGCTGCCTCCTGAAACAAAGCGTTTAGCTCCGATAGAGGACAAGTTTGGAGTCGATGGATGATTTCTTGAAATTGTACCAAGCTTTTTATTTTTGGATGCGGAGGGGGGAGCTAATTTCCTTATTTCACCAAGGAACTGTTTGTGTATGTATTTTGTTGGCTGTTTAAGGTATGGCCAGATTTGCTGCAGTGCGTATAGATTTATGAAATTGTGCAGATACTTTCTTGATGTTGGAGTAATTGGAGTAAGATGGTGCATGGTGCTTCGGACAAGGTCCCAGTATGCTCTGTTCAGCAAAAATGGAGCCCCATGAAGTGAAGTCGTCTGTAATTAATGCTGGAGTGTTTATTCTATCTATAACAACTTCAAGAAAGTGTAATGAAAAATTGTGGTCAAGGGGGATATAGCGAGATACATATAACTGTAAAATGTATGCTAAGATCGATTTTGACTCCTATTTGAATTTACTATGATAGGTTTAATTGGTTTAATTTCTGAAATGCGGAGTCGTCGCTGTTTTGGATAAATTTTACATTCTTAATTCAAAATACACCTATTTTTTTCTTAAGAGGACTCTTTCCAAATTTTTGTACTAGTTGAAAACTATTAACATAGCACACATTTACCAAAAATTAAAAAAAAAAATCGGGCTAGAAATATCTAAGTTATTCAAGAAGTTATTCGATTACGTCTTTTAGTTATGCATTCAAAAGAAAACAAACACAAAATAGAATTAATTTTTTATAAAGTGATTCTTTACTGAAACGGTTATTTTGTTTTAGAAAAACCACGGTTAGCAAGACTAATTACAAATCTTACAATCCCCCATATATTTCTTAAATCAATAGATAATTGAAAAACAGTTACTGGACACAAACCAAAGGCTGATATTCCAAAATAAACTGCAGTCCGTACACCGATTACGTATTAAAAGAAATATATTCAGGTTACTCTACATTTACATCGCACACGTTTTCACGAAAACGTTACGAAAACAGCATTGAAAACAAATGTTTTCCCATACATTATTGAAAATATTAAAAACATGTCGATATATTGTTTTCAGCGAAAACAGAGAAATGTCATTGAAAGCCATTCCATTGCTAAAACCAGACTGGTAATTGTTATAGATATGGCTTCCCTACATGTATTCCATTAGTTGTCGTTTAACTACGCTTCCAAGTATTTCGTCAAAGGAAAATTAGGGAGGGAAGAAAGAAAGAGAGGCCTCGATGTACGTTACTTTTAAACGTTTGTAATTTATAACAACCAGGAAATAGAGAGCTCGGCAAGGCATACCATATTCGAGTTGTACGGCTTAGGAACAAATCACGATATTTCAGAGTATACTGATGAGCATTCATAGCGAGACGAGTGTTACGATTGAAGGTTTGAGGGGCGAAATGCTACTGGCGTTTTCAATGGAGCACTGGTGGTGGAAATAGTGATAAAACAAAGTCGGTGCTCGAGGGTGTCAATTGAGTAACTGATATTAGTATGATCTATGGTCGTTGAATCCTATTTAGCAGAGGCAGAGCTGGAGCACCCGAACAGATGTGGCATTTTAGTCCAACTTATTTCTACATCGATTGAGGACACTTACACATTTCGCAGCATTTTTGACGACATCGAATATGTGACCTTTCAAACGTAAGTTGTCATTTGCACACATACCGAGAATGGAAAATTTTTCGGTTCCGACGATGTAAGTGCCATTCATAGATCGTCGATGGATGGGTATTTAAATTTTGATTTAACGACAGCAAACAGCATTGTGTTTTGGAAGGATTATATTCCACTCTGTTAATAGTTCCCCAATTGGTTATGCTGTTAATATTGGAATTTACTGAGCTCAACATACGTTGCCGTTCCCGTCCTACAGCCGAAGAATATAGACGTGAGTCCGGGAACGAATATGAAAATCGGAGAGTATTGTCCTCAGCAAACGAATATATTGGATTAGAAATAGGAGACAAGAGATCATTAATGGAAATTACAACGAGTGTCGGAAACAGAACGGAGCCCTGGGGTGCACCAGCACTTATTTTGTGAATATCAGGCTTAAAACCATTCAAGACAACTTAAATTGAACGTTTCGAAAGGTAATGATGCCAAATTCTATTAAATGCATTAGAATTATCAAGGGCAACTATCTTGCTTTCGCCAGATTGATGTACGTTTTGGTACCACATTTTGGCAACGCATGTCATCAAATAACCAGTGGACCAGAACTGTACTGCCGGTCTTTCAGACCGAGATATTTCATGAGCTGACGGTTTGTCAGCGTTTCCACGACCTTGCAAAGAAGAGACGTACGTGTAATGGACCTGTAGGAGGAGACAGAAGAAGATTCGCCTTTTTTAAGAAAGAATCTTAAAGAGTAGGATTGATGAAATAGCTTACGCAGACGAGAAGATATACCAATTGACCTGGCGGATTTGTGAAAGTTAAGATCTTTAAGTATCCTTGCTACTACACGAGTGCGAAAGCGGATTCGTCCCATTGAAGATTCGACGCACTCAAGTGTAGGTACAATCTGGAAGTGTTGAGCTTTTTTTTTTGTTTTTTAGAGGTGTTATTAGTTCGTAAAACTTTTAATACTAATTAAATAACTTAAAAAAGATTGTTTTTTAATAAGGACTTTACTCTAATTTTGAAAACATTTAGGTATTGGGTCTACAAGTAAGTTTCCAGCGTTTGTCAGAGATGGCGCCACCAGTGGATCCCGGGCAGAAATGTCAGACGCCATGTGTTTTATTTATAGGTTTTGTATCTATCAACAACTTTGCAGCGTTATATTTGAGCAATTCTATCGGTGTCGTACATTTTATCGAGCAAAATCATGGCAAGTTTCCAGCCAAATAAACGTCATTTGCGGGAAGCGCTGCTTTTATTCTTTAATATGAAGAAAAGTGCGGCTGAGGCCTATCGTTTGCCTTCGGAAACTTATGGGGCGGAATGTGTTGGTGAATCGACGTGCCGCGAGTGGTTCAAACGGCTCAAAAGTGGTGATTTTGGAGTTGAAGAGAAAGATCGCCCCGGAAAGCCGAAAAGTTTTGAAGACGAGGAATTGGACGCTTTACTGGATGAGGATCCGTGTCAGATTCAAGAAGAACTTGTTGCATCATTGGGCGTCACGCAACAAGCCGTTTCCCTGCGCCTAAAAGCACTGGGATTCATTCAAAAGGTTGGAAACTGGGTGCCGTACGAATTGAAGCCAAGAGACGTCGAACGGCGATTTTCCATGTCTGAAATGTTACTGCAGCGGTATAAAAATAAATCATTTTTGCATCGTATTGTCACTGGTGATGAGAAATGGATTTATTATGATAATCCTAAACGCAGAAAATCGTATACAAAGCCCGGCGAGCCCGCCCAATCGACGCCGAAACGAAATATTCACGTGAATAAGGTCATGCTCTGCATATGGTGGGATCAAAAGGGTGTCGTATACTACGAACTGCTTCCGAGTGATGAAACCATCAAAGGACCATTATATCGAACCCAACTAATTCGTTTGAAGCGGGCATTAAAAGAAAAACGGCCAGAATATGAGACCAGGCATGAGTCCGTCATTTTTCATCACGACAACGCTCGGCCACATGTTGCGGTTTCGGTGAAAAACTATTTGGGAAATAGTGGATGGGAAATTCTGCCTCACCCGCCTTACAGTCCAGCCTTGGCACCATCTGACTACCACTTGTTTCGTTCGATGCAGAACGCTCTTACGGGAATACGCTTCAGCTCAGTAGAGGAAATCAAAAATTGGCTCGATACGTTCTTGGGCTCGAAAGACGAGAAATTTTTTTGGTCCGGAATTCATAAATTGCCAGAAAGATGGGGGAAAGTTGTAGCTTCCGATGGACGATACTTTGAATAAAGCATTGTAACTATGTTTTCATAATAAAACTTCAAATTTTGTAAAAAAAACGCTGGAAACTTACTTGTAGACCCAATACAATATAATAAATTCTTAATTTCACTTGAAAGTCAGATTCAGATCTCGACTCTCCGACGTCCAATCTTCTGCTGCTATAAAGCCAAGAATATTGGCTCTGAGCCAATCCTGCGTGGTATCAATTGAAAAGGGTATTGGTCAAACCCTTCACAACACCCTCTAGTACATCTTCTTGGTAAACCTTTGCACCAGTTTTTACGCCTTTTTCACAGAAATGGAGGAATGTAACACCATGATGAGAGACTCTCCACCAAACCATTACGAAAGGGGGATGATGCCCACGTTGAACCCTTGGAATAACTTTTTTCGCTTCCTTAGATGAATTGGCATAAATTTTGTGATTTTGTTTGTTGCAAACTTCTTCCACGGTAAAAATTTCCACATCCATAAACAGAATGTTTTCATAACCATTGTCCGCGTGCCACTGCAAAAGACGCTTGCATCTTTCCAGCCTAATTTTTTTGTTAAGGAGTTAGAAGATGAGCCGTGGACCGACGATAGGCTTTCATATGCAGATCATCCCGAATCAGCCTAGACAAGGATCTGGTTGATATATCCAATTCCCTGGACATGATCTTCTGCTTCCTAAGGGAATTTCCCCGAATTCGTTCACGCACTGCCTTTACGTTATGTTTGGGAGGGTACGTAGCACTGACCCACTTTCATTAGTGACTGCAAACGAGATGCTGTTGTTTGTTTTTGAGCCGTCCGTGAAAATAAGTTTCCATCCATTAGATTTCAGGTTATTTGCTAGTTCCTTATATAGGGAGCGAAAAACGTCGTTGGTGGTGTTTGATTTCCGATATTTAGTCAAATCTAGAATGAAGGAATTGTTGTTATAAACCAGGGTGGGAAGGAGCGCGTGTAGTTTTCAAAATGTTTCAATGGCAAGTTGGTTTCTGCAGCTGCTTCAACTATACTACAGATTGCAGATGGTATCCTTTTTGTTGGCCTTTTTTGGATAGTGGATTTGAAATATTTTTCGGTTATTGAACCTTTTGAGAAAGAGAGCTTTGCAAAGGCATTGCATCTATTTTTTGCAATTTGTTCCTCCATTGATGGCAGTCCGGCTTTCACAAGGATGTTTTTTATTGGAGTGGTGGGGAAAGCATTAATAGATCTTCTTGCTGCTTGGTGGTAGATAGGCTTAATTATTTTAAGGGATGATTTAGCACAGTTCCCGTATATACAAAGACCATAATCAATTTTGCTTAGTACTATAGATCTAGTTATGTTACATAAAGTGTTTATATGAGCATTACTTTTCTTACAAGCTAGATAATTTATGATATTCACTCTGTCAGCTAGGCTCTTCTTAAGTTCTAAGATATGGTTAGACCATTTGTATTTTTTGTTAAAATGAAGTCCTAAGATTTTTAAGTTATTAACTGTGTTAATTTGTGTGTTGCCTATATTAAGGGTTAGTAATTGTGGACAAGATCGCTTGCGACAGATATGTAGTATCTTACATTTTTCTAAGGATAGCTTAGCACCTGATGTACAGGACCATGTTAAAATATCGTTCAGAACGCATGAGAAAATGTCTTCAGTTTTATCTAAATCATTGAATTTACACAAGATATACAAGTCATCTGCGTAGATGCAGTGATCAAGATGTTTATATTTGGTTATAACGTTGGAAATCTCCTGAAATGCAATTGAAAACAACACCACAGACAATGGAGATCCTTGGGGGATACCATTGTAAAGTGGAAAAGTCGGTGAAAAGCAGTTGTAGTTTCTAACGCAGAACCTCCTGTTTGTTAAAAAAGATTTTACATATCCGGAGATGATAGGGCCAACCCCCCAGGTTTTAAGTTTGTTTAGGATAAGATGTATTCCAATTTTATCGAATGCCTTTTCAAAATCGAGCGACAAGATGGATACGTGGTTGCGAGACGATAGGCAATTAGTAATGTAGTAGTCTAGGTGAAGTAAGGCGTCGGTGCAACCTTTGTTTGGTTTGAAAGCAACTTGATTGGGGCTAATTAGATAATTTTTTTCGGTAAACCATTGAAGGCGTCTTGCAATTATTTTTTCCAAAATTTTGGATATACATGGGAGTAGGGAAATGGGACGGTAGCCGCTTGGAGAGCTTATGTCTTTTTTCGCTTTTGGGATTGGGATGACACATGCAATTTTCCAACTTAGAGGAATAGCACTCCTGTTAAGGATGTTGTTGTAAAGATGGAGGAGCCTTAATTTTATTTCATGTGGTAGATTCTTGAGCATAGGGTAGGATATTCTGTCACGACCTGGGGTTTTTCCTTTCACTTTAGTCAATGAACTGTCGAGTTCTTTCATAGAAATTGGGGTTTCAATATGGTTAGCTGGGGTGTTAGTTGGTGGCTCTCTAAAGGTGTTATTGAGGCAAGCTTGTTTTGCTATCTGAAAGTTTTGAGGAAAATTGTTATCATTAGAATCTTCGGACCAAGTTTTTGCGAGGTAGCTACAAATTTCAGATGGGTTTGAAATAGGTCCATTAGGGGAATTGATCAATTTTATCATACGTGGAGTGTGTACCCCAGTTATGCAGCGAATATTGCTCCAAATTTTGGCCGGGGAGGAGTTTCTATTTATAGTCGAAGTAAATTCATTAAGACTTTTGGCTTTGCTTATTTTGATTTGCCGGCGAAATATTGCGTTGGATTTTTTATAGTTGATTAAATTGGATTGGTTGGGGTTCTTTTTAAATTGCTTCCACGCTTGGGTTTTAGTTATACGTAGGGAGGCTAACTCGGAGTTCCACCAAGGTACTACGTGTTTACGGGGTTTTGGGCATGTCTGAGGTATAGATTTGTTAGCAGAAGTTCTAATGGCCTTTTGTAGCAAGGCGGCTTCTTTATTTAAGTTGGGGGCTGGCTGTTTTCCTGATAAATACCCCAAGAGATTACCACTGAATTTGGCCCAATTGGCTAGGTCGGTTTTAAATCTTATTAAGGGTCGATTTTCCTTTATACTGTAGCCAAGGTCAATAATAGTAATTATGGGAAAGTGGTCGCTGCTGTGGAGGTCATCGATAATACGCCAAGAAGTTTTGGGGGCCAGCACGGGCGAGCAGCAACTAATATCAATGTGGGTAAAGGAGCTGTGAGTTGAAAAATGGGTAGGAGATCAATCGTTTAAGACTTTGAGATTAGTGGAGAGTATAAAGTCTTCCAAAATTGAGCCCCTGGGGTTTGTCTTAGGAGACCCCCAAAGCACACTCCATGCGTTTACGTCCCCAATGAATAGAATTGGGGTGTTAATCTGGTCAAACACACTGCTAAGGTCATGCTTCGAAAACGTTTATAAATGGATACCACTGTAATTTTGATAGGTGTTAGAATTCCGATAGCGATAATGAGTAAGTTAGAGTTTATTGTTAGTTTCGTATGCGGGGTGCCTTTTTTTATCAATACTCCAATCCCTTGATTTGATGTTATATTGGTGGGGAAGTTATGGAAATATCCTATGCAGTTTTTCGGAATATTGGTTTCCGATTGGAAAGGACAGTGGGTCTCTTGTAAAGAAATAATACAGGGGAAAACTCATTAATCAAAATAACTAGCTCGTCGTAGTTATTTGCTAATCCCTTAATATTCCACTGTAGAATTCCGAGAACCATATTTTTATAAGACAGATTCCACGATCTTTTATCGGAACTAGACAATGAAAGGGTGGGAGATGTCGGCGTCGTTTTGTTTAAGCTGGTGATAGGGTGTTATTCTGTGAAAAATTTGAATTTAGGGAGTTTGAAAGCTTTAAGTTTTGGCTCCGCTGTACAGATGCCAACCCAGACGGGCCCCTTGAGGAGCTCGGAAGATTCAACTCCGGAACAGCAGAGCCGTTGTTATGGGTGTTAATTGTATTGGTTTTATGTGCTATCATCACCGTCTAATGGAGTGTGAACGAAATATTTGTTGTTATTGATGAGAGATTGAGTGACTTTAGATAAAGGTGAAAGGTGAGTTGGAATGGATTGAGTAATAGGAAAATTGGAGTTGGACAAGATGGAGTGAGAGTTGGATTCATTTTTTTCTGTATGATTCGTGGAACAAGTGGGTGAAATATGTGATGAGGTGTTTGTTTTGTTGTTGTATAAGTTTGAAGAAGGTGTGGTTATGTTTTTTTGTTTGGCTATTTTAAGTGTTGCGGCCGCTGGTTATGAAGATATTTGGCGAGGTTGTTGTGGTGGTGGTAATGGTGGTGGGTGGTCAAAGGGGACAGGTATAGTTTTATCTTGGTTTTCGATTTGAGTGGGTTGTAAGTTTTTTGGAGTGGGAATATGATTATCCGTTATTATGGATAATTCAGGCCTGTGGCTCGTTTTTTTGTTTGTCCCGTGCTGGGTGAGTACAGGTTTGGTTAGGGGAGACGGAGAAGCGTAAGTGGTGTTAGCTTGTTTAGCCTTATTGGAAAATGATATGAGGCTAGGGTTAAGTTGGGAGGAGAGGGCTTACTACAAAATGAAGCTTCAATTTTCACTGCCGAGGCATTAGCCATACTCGAAGCAACCAAATTCTTACTCCAAACCAGAGGTAAATTTGCAATAGTTACCGATAGTATTTCCGTCATAACCGCCATACACAACGATAGCCACAACTCGAGTATAATAAACACGATCAGAGACCGTCTTATTAGGAGCCCTACAAAATTAAAATTAATGTGGGTCCCTGGACATGTAGGGGTTCAAGGAAACGAAAATGCTGATACTGCTGCTAACCTAGCACACACAAATGCCGCTCCATACTTTCGACACACTAACAAAAAAAGACCTTCTCAATGCCATCAAACAAACCCACTCAAAAAAAAAATTTGCCAATTGGATATCCTACCAACACCACTACTCGAAAATAAACACAGACCGACTCCACCCTACCTACCCTACTTCGACTTCAAAGACTGCAAATGCCAGCTTTGTACGACTCCGCCTAGGACACACTGCAACAACTCATCAACACCTATTGAGAAAAGAAAATCCTCCAACCTGTTCTTCTTGCAATTCGCCAGTCGACATCAATCACATTATGGGGCTTGGTCAATGTTCTCTGCCGCCCTCCATCACTTGCGATATCTTTAAAGGTATCCCTATACTAGAAATTTTAAAGTACCCTTGTATCGAAAATATTGAAAAAATTGTGACGTTTATAAATACTACTAAAATCAGTCTTAGAGCCGTAAGCCCCTGCAGCTAGTGCTCTTTTTATTATATTAGCATTATAACTATTTTATTATTTTGTTAATAAATAATAATAATAATATGTTTGGGAGGTATTCGCACAGGAAAAAAAAACATCTGGTTCTTACTGAGGTTTGACCAAAAGCAAAAACATTTATTTTTTCTATGGTTTTTATACATTAATTCTGCTTACGTTTCTATAGACTGTGTGAAAATAATTGTAATTGGATATAGTATGCATATCGTGAGACAATTTGAAATTAAACATTTTGTAAAATAACGCAATGTTAACAATTTACATCGTGGGACAAGAATAAATGAAAAGTGCAATATTGACAATTTATATAAAAGAGGATTTAGGGTGCATGACTCTTGATTGAGTGTAACGTAACTCGCGGGCGACCACTTCTTGGCCTGTCCTCTACTCCAGACAATTCGCCGAAGCGAGCAATAGCCCGATAAATGAATATTCTCGATATTCCGCGTGGTTTTAGCAATTCGTAAATTTTTCCAGCACTCTTTCCGTACTTATGCAACGCTATTATCGCGACTCGATTTTCTTTAACGCCCCACTCCATATTAATAGTTTGCAAACTGAAACCAAACTGACTAGTATTCTTCACTGATCAGTGCATGTGTTCTGAAAAAAAATTAACGGTTCTATTCCCACAAGAAGTTTTGAACGATAAGCGCTGAAAATTGTGTAACAGAACTTATAGGGGTAGCCCATAGCCGAAAGTCGCCAAGGTTACGTAGATTATACCTGTCGTCCGTTATATAAATCACATTGTTTTGCAGATACTCAGGATATATGTTTTGTTTTATTTTAAAAATTATGACTATGGCATTGAATTTTAATCGTTGGGAATCACTTAGGTCACATGATTTCTCATAGGCCTGTTTTGGAGTATTTGAAGTTTGTTTTGATATTCAAGGGGACACATATTTATGATCGATGAACAATAGTTATATATAGTTTGAACGCAATTCGTTGATATATTTTTCGTAATTTTCCAAAGGAAGCCCATCTTTTTTTTATATTTTCGCACAAATGGGAATCAAACTTAAGTTTATATTCAATGTATACACCCAAGTACTTAACTTCTTGAACACATTCAATGAGATCGCCATTTATTGTAATGTTTACACTAAAGTTGTTCCTATTAACACACATACACTTAGTCTTTTGGACATTAATCTTAAGTTTATTCTTATACAGCCAATAATTCGTTTTGTCCCTTTGAAGGATACTTTCACTAACATTTATATCCTTTCCACTGAGGTATATAAGAGTAACATATGCATACTTTTGAATGAAGTAAGGAATCTCCGACGTCGTTTATGTACAAAGAAAGAGTAAAATGCCAAGGACCGATCCTTGGGGTACACCAACGGGTATCTGCTGCGGGCTTGAACATGCTTCATTAATACTCACTTGCTGAGTTCTTCCATAATAAATAACATTTAAAACAATCTAATTGCTTTTCACGAACTCTATATTTATAGAGATTACACGCTAATATATCCCGATCCATTGTTTCGAATGCTTGATTTAGGTCTAAAAACACTGCCATTATAAAATTGCCCTTCCCGTTTTTTTTCCATTCATTTTTATTACCCAACTAATAGATCTTTTACAAAATTTTCTTTTTCTCCACAAAGCACATTAATTGCCTACAAACTATTGTCTCCAATATCTTTTCGTAGATAGGTAACATATTTATAGGTCTCCATACCTCTGGTGTCCTCGCATTACTTATTTTTTCAATGGTATGATGTCCGCAGTCTTCCAACTTTCAGGGAATACTCCATTTCGGAGAGATAAATTAATTATTTTGAGTAGAAGAGGTAAAATTTCACCTCTACAGTTCAATATCATAGCAATCACTCTTTTTATTTATAGATTTAGTTATCTCTATAAGTTCATTTATATTAATTCCACAAAATGTAAATCTACTTTCACAGAAGGGAATAGTGTCGGAATACTGAACATATGGGATGGATACAATTGTTTATGCCTAAAATACTGGTAACGAAAAAATTATTTAACGCATTTACTATTTCTAAATCCGAATTGAAACTAATACCGTTGATTTTCAGTTCACGTGGAAAATTTTTATTTTCCTTTAAAATTTGTTGTTTTAGCGCTTTACATAGGCCTTTTTGGTCACAAGCCTTTCCACTAATTTTCCACTCAGTATAAGCACTTTTTGTTTTATTACACTGATGTTTGTAGGAGTTCCTAGCTACTTTGTTTCTATCCCAGTCCACTCTTAAATTAGTTACTACGGCTCTGTTATATAAATATACTTTTTTCCGTTTACGCCTCGCCAATTTAGTATTCACCATTCCGCACACTTCTTTCTTATTGCGATGGTTTTTGTCAGTGACGATAATGCACATTTTATTGCATCCTCAAATTTGTTCGCACAAATATGTAAGTCTTCAAGTGGGTACCCTAGCATGTAACTATTAAGTTCGCTGACAAATTTCATGTTTTTCAAATCAGTACCCAAAATTTCTCGAAAACCAATGAACCGATTGCCTTGAATTTTTTTCTGTTTATTCTATAGACCATTATCTAGTACTTGTTATATGATGTTTTTTCTTTACTTAGTTTTTGTTTTGGTTTTGTTTTGTATTAAAAAAATATTTCTGAATATGTATACTTTTAGCTATTTAAACTCCCAATCCGAAATTTCAAATAGTTTTCCTTAAAAAAATACATAAAAATGACAATTTTTAACCCTAACCCTTAGCTCCTCGAAGACCTTACAATCCAACTCTAATCCAACTACATTCCAATATTCACTGTTCTTGCGACTCTTTTTGTTTACCACCTTCATGATTTCGACACATCAAATCTCACTTTCACTCAATGAACTGTTTTGTGCTTTTAAGCTCTTTACCATGTCACTGATTTTTAAATTCGAAGGGTCAACATTCTTTTTTAAATCTTCATTTTTCTACAATTTGTTTTGATTTCGGTTTTAAGATAACTGCGGGACAATTTTGTAGCTGACTCGCATATGTTTCAGTTTTATTTCTACCTTGCACCTTTGTTGAACTCGTTAACTTTTTTGAGTATATCGGACTTGTTTAGCAATACTTTCTTTATTTTGTTGTACCGATTTTAAGACTTTCTACCGATTTTTTTAATTATGTTTTTATTGCCCGAAAACACACACACACACACACACACAAATTCAATATTTTTGTTTGATCTCATGGCATTCAAATCATATTCTTTCAAACCGGCGCACCTTTCTTTGAACATTCCCTCGCAAAATCCTCCGCATATTACTTTAATTTTTGTTTTACCAAAGTTTTCAGTGCACCTTTTACAATACCCTGCCATATTTATGCAATTTTAACACAATTTTGTTAAGAATTAAGTACTTTTATTATGTTATTTATTAGAGAAATTTCTTGACACGTCTGAATGGCACGAGTACAAATTTTTTTGTGCAGCAAGCAGATTGGCCTTGACCAAAGAGCTGACAGCTGGACTGTCATTATAAATAAGCGTTGGGATGGAGGGTGAGGCAGAATTTATTTTTGAAAAAATTTTGACGAATTACTACACATTGTTACTAACTTTGGGACATTGTAGTATTTTTTGCCTCAGTTTTTGGTCTTTTGGGACTTCACATTCTGATGACTCTCTTCTTCTATGGATTACAAATTACCTTTCGGAACGTTCAATTCACGTTGCGTTGGACGATTTCAAGCCTAATATACACAAAATAAATACTGATGTGCCCCAGAGCTCTGTTCTGTCTCTGATACTTTTTTAATTTACATAAATGATCTCTCGTCTGCTACTTCTAATCCAATATATTCCTTTGCTGATAACAGTATCCTCTGGTTTTCATATTCGTTCCCGGACTCACGCTCCTGCTCTTCGGATGTAGAACGGGAACGGCAGCGTATATTAAGCTCATTAAATTCCGATATTAACAGTATAACGAATTGGGGAACTATCAACTTCCAAAATTGAATGCTGTCTGCTGTAATTAAAACAAAATTTAAATACCCAGCCATTATCCATGAATGGCCTTACAGAGTTGAAACCCAAAAACTTTCCATTCTTGGTATGTGTCAATGACAACTTACGTTGAAATAACCACATGTTCGATGTCGTCAAAAATGCTGCGAAATGTAAGAAATATTTCACTCTCTCTGATCTGGGATCAATAAATGTGTAAGGCATTCATCCATTGGAATACAATGCCCACATCTGGTCAGGTGTTCCTAGAAAGTCTCTGCACCTGCTAGATAGGATTCAAAACCGTGCGGCAAAACTTATAGGTGATACTATTATCCGTCAGTCAATTGACACCCTCGAACACCGACGTAATGTCTCCTGTCTCACTTTGTTTTATCTCTATTTCCACCACCAGTGCTCCATTGAAATCGCCAGTATTATTCCGCCCATTCAAACTTTCAGTCGTAACGCTAGAAAAGATAACACCCACAATTCTGCCCTAGCCCATCAACATCCCGACTCAAACTGGTCATTTAAGACCCAAGATTCTGCTCACTCTTTCCCCCTTTGCTCCATCCAAAAAGATCACCAGAGTCGCGACACCAAATCCTCTCGCTCCCCTCACCAAACTTTAAAGCCACATCAAAACAGAGTTTCATTTAACCTTGCTCCTGCGCCTTCTACCCAAGTTCCAACTAACGTTGCCCCATCAGTCAAATATCCTAATTTCATCAGCTCCCATATACTAAACCCAACCACCCCTTCCTCATCTTGTACCAATCCCCCTGATCGAACCCCGCACACTAGTCAAGATTCTAGTTCCGGGGTGCTTGAAGAACCTGTCCCTTCTTCATCCGCTCGTTCTCTTAATTCGCCTGCCCTCGATTCTCGTTACGTAGTATCGCGTTTGAGAGACCGCCGCATTTATGAAAATGTTAGGCTCTACCTTGCCTACTTGCACGACAAACCCAACTCCGTTTGCATAGATGGCATAACCAAAACCAACATTATGGTTTCGATTCAACGAGAAGGTCTTCCTATTAAGCCAGTGGAATTGATGCAAATTTTCGTTCGCTACCATGAGAGTTTCGACATCTCTTCCGATGAAGTTCATAATGATCTTTCTACGCTGTCTTCGCATGTCAGCTCTAAACGTCTCTCCCACTTGCAAAGAACTCGTTCAAATTTTAAAAACTATTACAGTTCCTAACAAACTAAATCCTGTATCCTCCAGTCCACAATGCCTGTCCATTTACTACCAAAATGTAAGAGGTTTGCGCTCTAAAATCTCCGTCGTATATCTTAATTCTCAAAAGTTACCCTATGACCTAATTGTTCTTACTGAAACAAATCTAATTCGGGACGTTAAAAACCTTGAGCTGTTTCCTCCAAATTTGAACATTTTACGAAAAGATAGACTTGAAAGAGCTGATAATCCCTATGGCCGAGGTGTTTTACTAGCAGTCCGGAACTTTTTTCACGCAACTTCTGTTGATATTCCCCACACTGACAACTTTGAGTTAGAATGTGTCAACATTACGCTCCCCAAACTCTGTCTTTACGTACGTTGTTGTTACATTCACCCATCCCAACCAATTGCGTCTTATCGACCTGTAGTTCATGCAGTGGATTTTTTGATTGATAATGCACAACCTGAAGACTGTATTATTCTAGTAGGAGATTTCAACCTCCCTCACAGAAAATGAGCGCCTTCCGACGATTCGTCTCATTTCGCCTCTCTTAATTCGTCATCAGAAATAGAAATATTTATGGTGGACTGCCAAACCAACTCAAGTCTATATCAGATTAGTGGAATACCTAATACAATTAACAGACAACTCGACCTTGTCTTCACAACCGATTCAGATAACTGTGTCGTTTATAGGAGTGATCATCTTCTTTCTACCCTAGACCGCCTTCATCCCCTCTTGTCAATTATATACTCATATGAAAATGGCAACACAAGTGTCGATTCGGAAAATTCATTTTCATTTAACTTCCGAAGAACCGACTTTAATAAAATTCAAAACCTCATCAGCAACATTAACTTTGACTTTATGAGACAACTAACATTGACCTTGCCCTACAACTTTCTATTCGTTAATTTTCTCCTGCTTTGCCCAATCGGTTCCATATACCTTCCGAAAGGACTGCATGTTAGCTCCTCCCTGGTACAACAAGGAGTTTCGCTCTCTCCGTAATTACAGAAACAAGTTGTGTCATAAATTCTTAAGGACTCGATCTGATTCCGACTACAGTAATTATCGATTTGTATACAATCGTTTTTCTGAACTTTGTGAGTCTCTTTACCTTGAGTACCTCTACCGCATGCAATTTAACTTAGTCTCGGACCCTAAACGCTTCTACCAGTTTGTTAATACCAAACGAAAGTCAGACGGCTACCCATCTACTTTCAAATTTCTCAGTGAATCTTCTGCCGACCCAAAAACCATTGCAAATTTCTTTGTCTGTCATTTTAATAAATGCTTTTCTAAGAAAACAGCTGAACCCGATCCTAGTTACTTTAGCTATATGAGAAACTATCCTGAGACATCATCCATTTCGCTAAATTTAACAACATCTTTGGTATCTGAAAACATTACCAAATTTAAAGATGATTTTTCGTCCGGCCCTGATGACCGGGAGGCCATTGTAATAAAAAAAAAGTGTGTTAACCATCTCAGTCCTCCCCTTGCTGCCCTATTTAACTTATCTGTGTCAACAGGTACTTTCCCTTTCCTACTTTAAAAATGATTAAACTAAAAAAACTTGGCTTTTCCCCTCATTTTGTGACATGGACCAAATCCTATTTAGAAGACCGAGAATACAGGATCATCTTCAGATCTTCAATATCTGACCCCATTACAGCAACATCTGGTGTCCCGCAGGGTAATCACCTTGGACCAATCATCTTTATCCTAACGATTAACGATATAAATCTTATTTTAACGAATTGTAATCTTTCTATTTTCGCTGATGACATGAGAATTTCCAAAGTCATTGCATTGCCTTCTGACTCCCATTACCTGCAAGATGACTTAAATAAGTTTTCGGTATGTTGCAAGCAATACATTTTGGAGCTTAATGTCAGCAAATGCCAAGCGATAACCTATTCCCGCAAACGTCTACCTCCCCCTCCAAGAAACTACTTCATCTAGGATGAGCCTATTCCTTCCACTACCCAAGTACGGATCTAGGAATAATTTGTGACAGAGAATTGAATTTCGACTCACATATTGACAGCATTATAACTAAAGCTAACTCTGCACTTGGTTTTATCAAACGCTGGTCAAAATAATTTTCCAACCCTTACGTTACAAAGTCCCTGTACATTCCTTTTGTAAGGCCTCTTCTCGAATATTGCAGCCAAGTTTGGTCACCCTATAAACTAATCCACATTCCAAGAATAGAAACAGTCCAACGCAGGTTTATCCATTTCGCACTTCGTGGTCTACCCTGGGCTAACCCATATGGATTACCCCCCTATGAAAATAGACTAAAATTAATTAGCATGAATACCCTAAAAAAAATCGTCGTGAAGTCGCTGATGTACTTTTTATCCACCAGTTACTAACTAGAAACATCGAGTGCTCAAGAATAACGCAAAATATTGCATTCACTCCCAATCCCCGTAATCTAAGATCTGTCCCACTCTTCCTGATCCGAATTCACCGCACTAACTACGGTCACTTTGAACCCATATCTAGAATTTTGCGTATAACGAACAACTACGCCGAAGTCTTAGACCTAAATAGCAGCAAACACGAAATAAAAGAGCACTGCTCAATATGCTACTCCCTTAACATCTCCCTCGTCCACCATTTCTCCTCGCCCCATTAGGTTAAGAATATCTTTGTTAGTTTTAAGTCTAGTTTAAGTTTTTGCTTGTTAATAAGCTTAATAAAATTGTCCGGGGTAGACCCGGGCCAATAATAATAATAATAATAATATCCTCAAGCCCATTTTCGGACGTACTCTAAAATATCGTGATTCGTTTCTAAGGCGTACCACTCGCTTATGAAATGCCTCGCCGAGCTCTCTATTTCCTGGTCGTTATAAGTTGCAAATATTTAAAAACAATGTACATCGGTACCCCTCTCAGAGGAAGTTGTACAATAGTAACACGAGACACTAGAGGTCAAGCCAGAAATTGTTGAGTTCATTGAAAATATAAATTCTTCTCGTGCAAATATAAACGAAACAAATTCATAAAAGAAAAATATGAAAAATGCTAACGCAACATTTGTTCACGCACATTTTTTCATATTTTTTGCTGATGATCGTGTTAGTGCATATTTTCTTTTGATCGAATTTTGAATTGTGTAGCGCAGTTCATCACAAACTACCGAACCGATATCATTGCTTTAAAGAATGAAAAATAAAGATTGATTTATTATTTAAATAATTGTGTTGTGTTTCTGAAGAATCAAAATTAGACAATATGGCAAAGCAGTAGGAACTTGCATTGCTTTTGCAAACAATACAACAATAAAAAACGATATTGCTAATTTATAACATCAACTATCTCAGTATATGCTACAACGGAATGACCCACAGCAACACGGGGAACAAAATCACAATGTATTTCAACTGTCGACAGACCAAGTTCTGAATCATTTTCGCCACTTGACACCATTCAACCATTCAATGGCAAAGATGAATTTTCCTTGATGCAGTTTGTCGAATGTGTAAATAACGCAAAAAATTTATGCATGAATGAACAACTAAAGCAGGATGTCACCAAAATGTGCTCAACGAAAAAGTTCAAGGTGAAGCAAAACGATGCATTCAACGACTTGGCGACAATCTAAGCTGGGAAGAAGTATAATCGGAGCTAAAACTACACTTTCGCCCTCGAAAGGACAATGCAGAACTCATCAACGAATGCCGGAATTTTAAGGCAGGAAAATTAAGAGAATTATTTGATAAGGTTAGATCAGTATATTATCAGTTAAATGAATTATACAATTTTGAAAGGTGATAAACCAACAATTTATGCACCAAAAAATAATAGTAGGGATTGTTAAGGAAAAATTAGATAGTTTAGTCCGTGGAAATGTGAACACTTTGATAGAATATACAATAAATTTGCAGAGCTCATACCACTCGATGACGAAAGGGCTATCAGTATTGCTCATCGTAAGCAAAAATCTCATTTTTAAAATAGTAATGGGGAATTTAAGCAAGAAACATAACATAGAGACACGAAAATGGAACAGAAAATTATGGCGAAACATTCAGGAATAATAGAAGACAAAATCACAACTTTCAGCAAAATAAAAATGACAATACAAGAAACTATACACAGAATAATAGTTCCATTCGCACTAATGCAATTAGAAATCAGCCTCAACAGAACAATCAGTTTAGAGGTAATAACCAAACAAACAACTCAATTCAATCTCGCAATCAAAAAAACCTTAATTCTGGATTGAAAAGAAATACAGTAAATGATAACAGTACTAATGCTTATAATCGAATTGAACCTATGGACATAGGAAACCTTGAGAAACGCGAAAATTTTCCAGAAAATTACACGTAGTAACTCTTATTATACGTAATCAAAAAATTTGGTGTTTGCTTGACACAGGCTCAGAGCCTGTGCATAATAAAACCCAAATTCTTAAAAAACTATCCTGAAATAGAACTTTCCGATCTTATATTATACTCCACAATCAATGGCATGAATTTAGTAAATCATACAGTTGTTACCCCACTCCAAAAAGAATTTTTAACCAAAGGAACAGTGGCATGGAAAGTGCTTACACTGAATGGCAGGAAGTATGACGCAATCGCTGGCCAAAATTTATTATCACCTTTGAAAGCAAAAGTAGATCTAGGGTAAAAACACTTAGAAATAAATGACAACAAAATCCTTTTCGAAGAAGATTCCCTTTATGAAATAAAACACATTACTGCCCTAGAAATAAATGAAGGACATGGGATTAATAATCTTAACTTTGATCATCAAAGTGATCAAGAGAGCAAATTAATTAAAAATGTGTTGCAAGGCTATCATGAACTGTTTTTTCAGGAAGGTAATAGATTAATCTGTTCATGAAGTGCAACATGAAATCGTCACTACCACCAACAGACCCATATACTCGAAAATATACCGTTACCTTCAAATTCATGAGGATGAAATAGAAAAACAGATCTCATAAATGCTTTCGCAAGGAACTATAAGAGAAAGCAGCTCCCCATACAATTCGCCTCTTCGGATTGTTCCAAAGATGTCAGATAATTCCAGGGAAAAGAAGTGGCGAGTAGTTATCGACTATCAGAAACTGAATGAAGTTATGATAGAAGATAAGTTCCCAATACCCAATATTAAAAAAAATTTATTGGACAAATTGGGAAAACCCCAATATTTTTCCACTTTGGATTTGGAGAAGGGTTTTCATCAAATCCTCGTCAAAGCAGAGGATCAAAAGAAAATTGCGTTCTCTACTCCAAGCGGACATTATTAATATGTGATGATGCCGTTCAGGCTTAAAAATGCCGCGGCAACTTTTCAACGGTTTATCAATTCAATCCTTAAGGATTACATAACTAAGATTTGTGTCGTTTATCTCGACGACATTCTAATTTTCAGTACTTCCTTAGAAGAGCATATCTGTAGTATCCGGAAAATATTTGAAAGGTTGGAAAAAGCTAAATTAAAAATGTAAGTTGATAAGTGTAAGTTTGTACTTAGGGAAACTTAATATTTAGCTCATATATTGACACCCGAAGATGTACGGCCAAATCCCGCCAAAGTCGACACTATCCGAAACTTAGCATTACCGAAAACCCAAAAACAGATTAAAACTTTTTTAGGAGTTACCGGTTACTACAGGAAATTTATTAAAAATTACTCGTATGCAAAAATTGCACACCCCTTAAAAAATATCTGAAAAAAAAAATGTTCGAATAAATACAAATGACCCTAGTTATATTTCCGCTTTCGAAAAATTAAAAGAACTAATAACCAATCATCCAATTCTTAGATATACCAACTTTACAAAAAAAATGTAAACTAGTGACAGATGCAAGCAATGTTGCTTGTTGGCGCAGTTTTGACTCAAGATGTTCACCTAATTGCATATGCCTCTAGGAACCTTAACAATCATGAGTTAAATTATTCCACTATCGATAAAGAACTGTTGGCCGTAGTATAGGGTGCAAGATATTTTAGACCCGATTTGTTTGAGAGGAAATTCGAATTACAAACAGACCATCAGTCAATTAAATGGCTTCAATCGTATAAATATTGAAAGCAAGGAAATCAACGCTATTACCCCAACTGGTGATGAAAATAATCAGTATCAAATTAAACTTAGAAAGTAACCCATTACTTTCAGTAAGTGTTGCAAACTTGAACACAAATAATGAAGTCTTTCGAGAGGTATCGGACGGAAAGATGAACGTGTTAAACAATCTAGAAGAAACCGAAGATGTTCAAACTATTCACTCCCAGGAACAAAATATGGACGACTATATCCCTATTCTTGATACTATAGTTAACCGATATAAGACACAAATATTATTCTTAGAGCATAAAGAACGGGAATTTGAAAAATTATTGGGTCTACAACTTAATTCGTGCGGTTTGCTAAGAGATGACGTAACTTGTATTATTCTATTGTTATTATTCCATTGGAACATGCGTTGGAAAGCTACTGTCATTATGCGTCATTTCAGTATATGTCATTCATTTGAAGCGTAAACAACATTAATTTTTTTTCACTCAAATATATTGAACTTTGTGCCTGAAAAAGTGTTTTTGCGGGGAGTTCTTCTTCATTACTTTAATATGAAGAAAACTGCTGCCGAAAATCATCGTATTTTGGTGGAAGTTTATGGTGAACATGCGCTAGCTGAGCGAATGTGCCAAAAGTGGTTTGCATGATTTAAAAGTGGTGATTTTGGCTTGGAAGACGATGAACGTCCTGGGCAGCCAAAAAAGTTTGAAGATGAAGAACTGGAAGCATTAATCTATGAAGATTGTTGCCAAACACAAGAAGAGCTCGCAGAATCTTTGGGTGTCACTCAAGCAGCCATTTCAAAACGTTTAAAAGCAGCTGGATATATTCAAAAGCAGCTGGATATATTCAAAAGCAAGGAAATTAGGTTCCACATGAACTCAAGCCGAGAGACGTCGAAAGGCGGTTTTGCATGTCCGAAATGCTGCTGGAACGCCACAAAAGGAAGTCATTTTTGCATCGGATTGTTAGTGGTGATGAAAAATGGATCCATTACGACAACCCCAAGCGCAAAAAATCATAAGTGAAACCCGGCCACCCGGCCAACCAGCCAAATTAACGGCAAAGCCGAATATCCATGGCGCGAAGGTAATGCTCTGTATTTGGTGGGATCAGATGGGTGTGCTGTACTATGAGCTGCTAAAACCGGGTGAAACCATCAATGGACAACGCTACCGTACACAATTAATCCGTTTGAAGAGAGCAGTGGCCGAAAAACGCCCGGAATATGCGACCAGACACGAGGGAATAATTTTCCATCATGACAACGCTCGGTCCCACGTTGCTATTCCGGTTAAGGACTATTTGGAAAACAGTGGATGGGAAGTATTACCCCACCCGCCGTATAGCCCAGACCTTGCCCCTTCTGATTATCATTTGTTCCGGTCGATGCAGAACGCCCTCACTGAAATACGGTTCACATCAGAGCAGAATATCAAAAATTGGCTTGATTCATTCTTGGCTGCCAAGCCGGCGCAATTCTTTTGGGATGGGATCCACAAATTACCAGAACGATGGGAAAAAGTCATAGCTTCAGATGGACAATACTTTGAATAATACTATTGTACATGTTTTGCTTAAATAAACGTTCAAATTTTGAAAAAAAAAAAAATCGCACGAATTAAGTTATATACCCAATATTTAAAAATATTCTAATTTATATCGACAAAAACGACATTTTTAATGGAAATTGTTGGCGCAATTTGGCGGCAAGCAGACTAATTTCTGTAGCAGCTTCAAACCTTTATTTTTAATTGTATCATTAATTACATTCACATTACATTCCATATAGTTTAGTTACTTACAATTTACTCTTCTTTGTTTCTTCTTTTAATTCACAATTTTTACAATTTTATGCCTTTATACTTAGTCAATTTATGAGACTATTAGGTATGGTATATATATGTACATTTGCAATGGTAAAGGGCAAGTGGAAAATTGACAAGTGGGAAATGACAGGTGGGAAAATAAAGATGGGAAATAACGATCTTAAGCATAGGGTGTTTCTACATATATCTGAGGTGCGTTTACACTCAGGAATAGCACCTAGTGCTACGAGTATTAACAGAAATGTTAGCGTAATTTTAAAGAAATATTTAAAGAAAGGTAAAAGAGGGACTTATTCCTATCTTAGTGATGGAGAATATAACGAACTGCAACAAAAAATGATCGAGCCATTCCCTGATAGAAATTTACTTAAATTTGTAAAATGCAGTTACATTGTTAGAGATATAGAAGACGACGAAACTTTGAAAAAGCAAATTGCATTATATAAAAATGAGATAGGACACTCTGGAATAATTCCAAGTTATGAGCGGTTAAAAAAGCAAATTTATCATCCCAATCTCAAAACAGTAATATACCAACTAACTAAAAACATGTGCTCCTCAGCGAAATACGATAGAAACCCGACAAGAAAGAATTTTTTTCTAACGGAAACCCCTTTAACATTAAATGAAGTTGTCCATGTTGATGTTTATGTCAATAATAAACATTCATTTATGGTTTTCATAGACAAATTTTCGAAATATGCTACAACTTTGTTTTTAGAAGACAGAAATAGTTTGACAATAGTTGAAAAATGACAGCATTTCATATCAATCCGTGGAAAAATAAAGAAATTTACTTTTGACAATGTATTCAAATCAAAAATGTTGAAGAATTTTGTAAAAAAAAAATATCGAACAACATCACATTACAAAGCCAAATAATCATGCGGGTAATTCAGATGTTGAAAGATTAAATAATACTCTCACAGAAAGAATTAGAGCATTGAATCTAGAGGAGAAACAATCTATCAAAACCCAAACGCTTAATGCTGTCATATGTTATAATAACTGTTTTCATTCCATAATAAAATGCACTCCATCTGAAGTTCATGAACGAAAAGTTGACTTTAGTCACATCAAAAAAAGAACATGTAGATAAAGCAAAAGCTAATGCAATAGGAAGAAGAAATAGAAATCGCAAAAACAAGAACTAGAGGATTCATTAAAAATTATAAGTCTCTTCGACACAAAGAAGAACCTAAATTTAGAAAATTCAAACTTCAAAATGTACACGAAAATAACATAAAACGTACGAGGGGCGTTCAACATATTCTCGATATCGGGGTGAAGCTGTGGTTGTATATATAAATTGACTTATTTATCAAGTAATACTATTATTTATAAATTTCTCACTAAGCAAGGAAAAAGTCAAAAAACTATTCATGAAGAGATGGTGGCTGTTTACCAGGGTTCCGCACCTTCATTATCAACTGTGCAAAAGTGGTCAAGTGAGTTCAAGAGAGGCAGAGAGAGCATTGAAGACGACCCCCGCTCCGGCGCCCCGGCTACTGCTTGTACGGGAGAAAGCATCAAAGAAGTCGAAAAACTTGTTCTTGAGGATGCCCGAATAAAGGTGAAAATGATGGCAGAGATCACCAAGCTTTCAATTGGTACCATTCACACCATTCTTCATGACCATCTTAACCTTTCAAAGGTCAGTGCAAGGTGCGTGCCACGAATGCTCACAGCGCCTCAGAAAAAAGTGAGAATCGCATGCTGTAGAGAGCTTTTGGAGATGTGTAGTGAGAACGCGGACGGTGTTATGGATCGAATTGTTACTGGGGACGAAACATGGGTCCACCACTATGACCCTGAAAGCAAACAAGAGTCCATGCAGTGGCATAAAAAAGGAACAGACCCCCCGAAGAAGTTCAAAGTCACTTCGTCTGCCGGGAAGCTCATGGTCACAGTTTTTTGGGACTCAAAGGGAATCTTGCTCATTGAGTACAAAAAAAAGGTGAAACCATCAACGCCATATCCTACGCTTCCACTTTGCATAATTTGCGGGAGGTAATTAAAAAGAAAAGACGGGGTAAACTCGCAGCGGGTGTGTTGCTTCTTCATGACAACGCTCCTGTTCACACGGCGCGAGTTTCCAAGGCTGCTGCGCGAGATTGTGGTTTCGAAGAAATCCAACACCCACCCTATAGTCCAGACCTTGCCCCTAGTGATTATTTCCTGTTTCCGGATTTGAAAAAATGTCTTCGTGGAAAAAGATTTTCGGATGATGAAGAACTCAAGTCGGTATTTTGCAGAGAAAGAGGAAATTTATTTTTTTGAGGGTTTAAAAAAGTTTATCTCAAGATGTAACAAATGCATTGATGTTAGGGGAGATTATATTGAAAAATAAAAACAATTTAAATTGAATTCGCATTTTCCTTCATATCGATACCGAGAATATATTGAACGCCCCTCGTATATTTAAATTTACAGATCAAAACCTTACTCCTATGGATACTCATACTTACAAGGGTTGTCTGAAAAGTTTCCGACCGAACAACAATACAAGACATTTTCTCTCAAATTTTTTTTTTATTTTTCTACATAGTCTCCTTGTAACTCTACGCACTTCTCCCAGCGATGCTCCCATCTCTCTAACCCGTCCAAATAGTACTTGGGGTTTTTCTCTGCAAAATAATTGTTCACGAAGGTGATTGCCTCCTCATTTGACGAAAACCTCTGTCCTCCGAGCGAAGTTTTTAGATGAGGGAACAAAAAGAAGTCGCTTGGGGCTAGATCTGGTGAATAAGGCGGATGGTCAAGCAGTTCAAACCGTAATTCATGCATTTTCGCCATGCGAACCTCTGAGGTGTAAGACGGCGCGTTGTCTTGGTGAAACAGGATTTTATTTTTCTGCAAATGTGGCCGTTTTTCCGCAATTTCTGCCTTCAGCTTGGTAAGTAATGATGCGTAGTATGCTCCTATAATAGTTTTTCCTTTTTGAAGATAATCGATTAAGATAACTCCTTTACTATCCCAAAAAACAGTCGCCATCACTTTCCCAGCCGAAAAAAACAGTTTTTGTTTTTTTGGAGCCGGCTCGCCCTTCGCAGTCCACTGTTTTGACTGAATTTTTGTTTCGGGCGTATAATAGTGTATCCAAGTTTCATCTACAGTAATTAATCGGCACCAAACTCGGATTTATTGCGCCTAAACTGCGCCAACAGAGCGTTGGAACACGTTTTTGGTCTGACGTAAGCAAACGCGGCACCCAAAGCGCGGACAGCTTTCTCATGCCTAAATCTTGATTTAATATGTATTGTAACAAACACGTTCCTTGAACATTTTCATAACCTCTACTATCTCTCTCACTTTAATTCGGCGGTCATCTAGCACCATTTTGTGAAGTTTAGCAATGTTATCGTCAGTGGTTGCAGTTTTTGGACGTCCCGAACGTTCATCATCTCCCAAGCTCTTTTCGGCCACGTTTAAATTCAGCTGCCCAAAATTTCACTATGGTAAATGATGGTGTAGAGTCCCCATACACAGAGTCCAACTCATTTTTGATTTGCGTAGGCGTATTGCCTTTCAGAAACAAGAATTTAATAACAGCTCGATACTCATTTGTTTCCATTTTCACAAAAAACACTCACATCGACTCGGTAAGTAACTGTCAAAAGATGCACAACTAGCATTTACTAGCATTTATTGACGAGAGTCGCTATCTTTACGTTGCGGTCGGAAACTTTTCAGACAACCCTCGTTGTCGTCTTCTAAATCCGAAGAAAATTATAAATTTAATAAAACTTTAGAGAAACATGTCTAAAATTTACCAACAGAAAGAAAGGAGTTTTTAAAAACAGAATTGTATTCAATGAGAAATAAGGTTTTAACTCTATAACCTCACTCATCGACTAGCACTCGACCCGGTTACATCGTTCAACCAACAGTGTTTTGATTTTCTTTTGTGCGACCCCGTTACTCTTATTCAAACCGTTCATTTTCTTATCTACTTCTCACGCGTGTGTACAAACAAAAACCAACGACAAGCGTAATTAACTAGACAACAGTGTCATGGCCTCTGTGCCACGTGTGCTTTCGGGCAATCGTTTTAAGGACCTAGATCCTGAACCTCCCGATCCAAAAACCAAGAAAAGGAAAAAGAGCAATCTATTCCCTTTGCCAACTGATGTTTTCCCAACAAAATCCCTTTCTGACGACCCTAAATTTATTGTAATTTCATCGACAGAAAAAAATAAACCTCTCACCGGACTAAGCGTTTTTCTGCTCAAGAAAGCCATTGATGGAATAAGCTCTCAATATGATCAAATAACCCAACTTCGAGACGGCAGTCTACTCGTTCTCGTCAGGTCAAAGAAAATCGCCGATCTATTTCTGCCTACAAAATCACTTTCTAAGGTATGCCCCCCAATTGCCGTGTCGTTAGACAGTCAATTAAACGCATCAAGAGGCACAGTGTATGCCCCATACCTTAACAAAGTCCCAGAAAGCGAAATATTAGCCGAAATGAGATCACAGGGGGTGACGGATGTTTTTAAATTTAAGAAATTTAAATTCGACCTCTTCCGACCTCCTTCCAATCTCAACATTGGGTGGTAAAAATTCAAGTTAAGGAATACTTCCCAAACCCAATGCGTTGCCAGAAATCTCAACTCTTAGGGCACACAGCGAAAAGATGCAACAACGAACCCTTATGTGTTAACTACAACTTAAAACCACACGCACCTCAGGAATGCAACCGCACTTACTGCGCCAACTGCGGTGAGAACCACCCAGCCTCTTCTAAGTCATGTCAAAGATACCAACAAGCCAAAGAAACACTAAAAATTAAACCTATTCGCAAATGCAGCATGGCTGAAGCCAAACGAATCTACAAAGAGCAAAACCATCCAACTCTTCTCCCACTGACCTTTTCAACAGTAGCAAACAGTGCTCCCTCTATAAAAGAAAAAACAATTCCGCCCCAAGCAATAATTCTAAAAATCCAGCGAATAAAACACCTAACTCGCAAATACTCTCGGCAAATTCTTTGCCCAAAGATCTTCCAAATATAACTCCCAATTCAACCATGAAAACCTCGCAAGTTCACCACGAACATACTAAAACAATAAGTTCACCACTATACCTCACTCCTCCCACACATTCAATAGAAACAGCTGGAAACGCGCGTCCCTCTCCCACCGCAATCACTTCTAAACCATAAACACCTACCACAACCGCACCCATTTCTTACCCACTTCACTCTCCCAAAGCTACTCCAACTACTAGCAATAACCTCAATATAAATTCGATACCACAAACCACATTTTCAAACAACAACACATTACAATCACCAATATCAAACCTCATCCAATCTCTATTAAATCAAAATTCATATTTTATCAAACCGCCAGAATCTAATAATCATGACCCTAAGCAATAAACATGTTTTTTACCCCCCAACCAACACTGCTGTTCGGGAAGCGAGCATTCAGGGTTCCTGCCGGAGCTCGGACGGCTCGATTTCCGATCAGCGGACACACACTCAAACAAATCTTTCGGCCAACCCACACTCTCCGATAAACAATATTCAAAACCTTACCCCAAATGGAAAACAATCACTTAAGGTTCTCCAATGGAACATGAACGGGTTTTTTAACAACTATCACGAATTAGAACAACTTATCAATGATATCAAACCATGCGTTATATCTCAACAAGAAACGCATATCAAAAAGAATTTTCAACCTTATTGCCCAAAACAATACTCCCCCCGTTTCCATAACTTACCCTCCAATACTTCCTCTAAACAAGCAGTTTCTCTCCTTGATAGAACTATTCCTCATAACTTTATCCCAATCAATTCAAATATACGAGTAGCAGCCATAGGAGTACAAATAGAATTAAACATTAAAATCACTGTTATCTGTATTTATATCCCCCCAGAACAACAATTCTCCCGCAATGACCTGGACTGTATTTTAAACGGTTTCAATACCCACATCATCCTTACCGGCGATTTCAACTCATGATCCCACTCATGGGGTTTCAGCACATGTAATAGCCAGGGTAAAATAGTCGAACACTTCGTCACCAATTCCGGCCTTGCTATCTTAAATGATGGTCGGTCAACGCATTTCTCGACACATAAAACGTTAACACACGTTGACCTTACCTTCGCTACACCATCTCTTGTTCCAAACTCCACATGGTCCACCTCTGACCACCTACATGGAAGCGACCATTTTCCGATCACCACGACCATTCCTCTAGTCAAGAATATCACCCCCATAAATTTGCAAAAAAAGATTTCTCCCGGATAAAGCAAATTGGGAACTATTTCAATCAACTCTTTCAAAAGAAATTTCACAAAGGAAAATTTCATACAATATTAACCGAGAAGCTGCCATTATACAAAAATGTATTAGATCCGCAGCAAATACAGCCATCCCACAATCTACAAACAAGACTTACAAAAAGGTCGTTCTCTGGTGGAACAAAGATCTAAGTGATCTCCGTCAAACCAAACAAAGAGCCTGGAGACTCTTTAAGAAACACCCTAATGACAATAACCTCGTATCATATCGTAAAATAAATGCAAAATTTCGTAGAGCCGTAAAAGCAGAAAAAATTGATAGTTTTGAAAAATACACCTCCAACATCAATCCAACCTCCACATCCAAAAAGCTTTGGTCCGATATAAAAGCCCTCACCGGAAACTATGTGCCTAACTCAATCAAAGTTATCAAGTATGAATCAAAAAATATCACGTGTTCACAGGAAATTGTCGAGTATTTTGCGAAAATATGGGAACACCCCAGCGGTGATATAAATTTCCATTCCAATTTTATATTAGAAAAACAATCTGTAGTCAACCTGGCAACTCCATCTTACCCAATCAATTCTTCCGCATTGAATGTCCTTTAAGTATGACAGAATTAACAAGCTGCCTACATTTAGTTAAAGGGAGAACACCCGGATTTGATCGCATATCCTATGCCATGCTTATTAACAGTTCCACAACCTTTAAAAAAAGGTTACTGGATCTATACAACCAAATATTTAACCATGGTACAATTCCACATACATGGAAAGTGGCCAATATTGTTCCCATTCCTAAACCAAAAAAAAAAAAACCTTCTGACATTTCCGGGTACCGCCCAATATCGCTCCTCCCATGTACAGGAAAAATTTTAGAAAAAATAATATCCAAACGATTGTTCTGATTCCATGTAAGTAGCTTTTTTTTTTTTAAAAAAAAAGAACTTAACACTCAAGTGGGCATAAATACACTTATAATGCATCATCATGTGTTAAGTTTTTTGGAAAATGGGATAGAGAGAAGGAAAGATGTTTGGGCTCAATGGTTATCTCGCTCCCTGGGTGGATCCAACATTTAATGGGGAGACTAAATTCTTAGTGGAAGTTGGCTTGATGTTCATTCCTAGTCAACTACTCGTCGTACTTGATTTTCGTTAACTGAAAAAATGGACAATATGTCTTTCGGGCGAGGCTGGGATTCGAACACCTAACCTTTCGATTTCGAAGCCAGTCCACTACGACTTGAGCCACGGCCACCTACAAAATCCGTTGCACTGTGATAGTGAATCTAGACATACAGGTGGTGTGTGTGTTTATGTAAAAAATGGTTTTGAAGTAAGCGATATTAGAAAATGTATGGAAGATAGGATATGATGACTTAAGGACTGAAACGAATAAAATCTGTAAATTTTAATACGGGCTATACTTCCAATGCGTAAAAATTGCAATCCCATTTTGTACCCAAATTAGCCTGTATATTCTCTAGTTTCAGTTTGTTATTGATTTTAGTTCGGTGCGGTTTAAAATATTTATAAAATATGAGTCAAGATCATCGCCGTAAAAAGATCATCGACAAATGGCTCGAAAATACTTCACGTCCAAACCATTTCACCGCAAAAAATTTAAACATAGCACGCAGTACAGCGGATTCTGTTATTAAACGATATTTGGAGACGTTGACAGTTAAGCGAAAACAGAAAAGTGGAGCACATGATACAAATTTGGACAGGAAAATAGTGGGTACCATCGTGCGTGGGTACCAGAAAAGGTGGCAGGTGGCAGAGAAAAACGCCAAGTACTATTTGGACGGGTTAAAGAGATGGGAGCATCGCTGGGTGAGGTGTGTAGAGTTACAAGGAGACTATGTAGAAAAATAAAAAAAAAAATTGAAAAAAATGTCTTGTATGATTGTTCGGTCGGAAACTTTTCAGCTAACCCTCGTATATAATTTCCAACATAGTTTTCACATTTTTCAATAGGTGTAAATACATTGTTACATTTTTATATCTTAGAATCTAGTAATATATTTCCATGCTTGTATGCAAGTAGATGTAGATTGAATAAGTTACGTTTTGTTTTTAATTTTGGGTATTTATAAATTGTTACAATTGCTTGGTGAAAATAACAAGCATGTACGTCGGCGTATTCTAATACATTTACTATAAGTGAATCTAATGCTTCATTGGATACTATTTGTTGAATATCCTTAAAGTTTAGAGTTCCTGAATAGAAGTTTCCATTTTTTGCGAAATTAATTGTATTAGAAATAGAGGATAGTTTATTTTATACTTCGGTAATCACTAAATCCTTTGATATAGTTTTAGGATCGAGAGTCCCTAATATTTTTTCAAACTGTGAGTTTATTTTCTTCTGTCTGTTATTGTTTTCTATCAGCATATTTAATCCTGTCCTGATTTCGATTAAGTTGTCGTGATCAGATGGTGATAATTTTAAGAGCTGACCCTAGAAAGTTAAGTGATCGTCTAGTTCTAAAAGTATGAGGAAGTAACTGCGACTTCGAGTGTCTCTATTTTACTTATTAACATTTGTTCAGCCGAGTTCTGTTGTAAATTATATCATATTGTTTTCTCGTATGGTGTTAATAAGGAATGAAACGAATAAAATCTGTAAATTTTAAAATGGGCTATACTTCCAATGCGTAAAAATTGCAATCCCATTTTGTACCCAAATTAGCCTGTATATTCTCTAGTTTCAGTTTGTTATTGATTTTAGTTCGGTGCGGTTTAAAATCTTTATAAAATATGAGTCAAGAGGAACGCCGTAAAAAGATCATCGACAAATGGCTCGAAAATACTCCGCGTCCAAACCATTTCACCGCAAAAAATTTAAACATAGCACGCAGTACAGTAAATTCTGTTATTAAACGATATTTGGAGACGTTGACAGTTAAGCGAAAACAGAAAAGTGGAGCTAAAAGTGGAGCACATGATACAAATTTGGACAGGAAAATATTGGGTACCATCGTAAAAAACCGGACTATGTCATCCAGAGATGTTGTTCGGAAATGTAATACCAACCAAACAATGGTACAAACGTAACGGTCTAAAAACACGAAAAAAAACAAAAAATACGAGCCCGAAAGCTATACGAGTTGAAAGAAAGCGTGCTTGGTTTTGGATGACGAAACTTATGTCAAAGCCGACTTTACTACTCTTCCAGGTGCGCAGTTTTACAACTCGTTTGAAGCTGAGATTCTTCCGCAATCAACAACATCGATTGGGATAGAAAAATTCGGGTCAAAATATCTCGTTTGGCAGGCCATTTGCCAATGTGGACACAGAAGCTCATCGTTTATTACAACGGGAACAATTAACGGAGAAGTGTACATTAACGAGTGCCTAAAAAAACGGTTGATTCCTTTCTTAAACAAACACGAGGGTTGGTCATTATTTTGGCCAGATTCAGCTTCAGCTCACTATGCTCATGCGACGTTGAGCTTTCATGTTGCTAAAAATGTCAACTTTGTCCCAAAAGACATGAATCCAACCAATGTTCCACAGTGCTCCCATTGAAAGGTATTGGGCTTTGGTCAAAGCTAAATTGAGGAAAAGTGTGCAAAGGACGTAAAAGATTTTAGTGCTAAATGGAAAAGAGCGTCCAAAAAGATCACGGATGTAACTGTCACCAACCTTATGAAGGACATTGAAAGAAGTTGAGGAAAGAATGGGAACCCAAATAATTTTTTTTATTTTTTGTAATTGTGAATGAATTTAATAAAAACAGAGTTTTAAAACAAATAAAAAAAAAATTTCCATGATTTATGAAAATTTTATTCGTTTCAGTCCTTAAGAGTAACATAACGTTTAACAATTATTTAGTGTATTTAGTTGCAATTTATCGTGCGCATACATCCCCCAAACGTGAATTCTGTGATAAAATGAAAATACTACTAGAGGACCTAATTATTGCCGGGGATATAAATATTAATTGGTGCAATCAGGTCGTGGTTAAACATACACGGATAACAAATAGCAGCAAAACATTGGTTGACTATATAATAACGGAATCAGGAAGTAATGTCAAGGCTAAAGTAAACATTGATATGAAAATTAGCGACCATGAAACATTATTAATACAATTATTCTCTTTAGAAAAACATACAAACAAAAATATATTAAATACAATTAAAATCCTAAAATATGTACATAAAACCACTTTTTTTTTTATCAAAATTAAGGAACAGTACCGCAATACAGAGCTTAAATGACACTCAAGACCCAAGTTTAATAGGTAGGGTACTTGAGAATGAACTTTTAAAAATAACGAATATGTTAGTAGTTACTAAGGTGTTAAAAAACGAATCAAACGACTGTTTTAGTGAAATGTTATGGAACATGAAATGGGATAAGATTGAAAAATATCAAACGTGCCGATTCTCAACTAGTGAGGTATTATGGAATGCCTATCTTGAATCTAGAAATAGGTACAAAATAGAATAGTGAAAGCAAAAAATTAAAATATAAAACAAAAAGTTCTGAGCGCACGTGATAGCGGTTTTTCTTGACCTCAAAAGAGCGTTCGTGACTATAGACAGAAATATTCTCTTGTGTAAATTAAAAAGTTATGGCATTATAAGCAACGAATTAAATTGGTTTGAGTCATTCCTGAGCGGCCGTAACCAACGAACGGTTGTAAATGGCGTGTCTTCCGAAAAAGCTGAAATAAATTTTGGGGTTCCTCAAGGTTCAATCCTAGGTGCGCTCCTATTTATAATTTATATTAACGACATAAAAAGTATACTAAAGCACTCAACGATTCGATTATTTTCGGACGATGCCCTTCGGGAAAAATAATAAAAGAGTGTGAACAAAAGATCCAACATGACCTATTTAATCTACATAGATGGCTGAAAACAAACAAACTAAAGTTACATGTGTCAAAACATACATTATGTTATTTAATTGTAGTCATAGTCTTAACTTAAAGGTAGAAGGCCAATTATTGGAACAAGTCGGAGAGAATAAATATTTAGGTGTTATTATTGATCATAAATTAAAGTAATAAGATTCCAACACTAAGTGCCATAAATATATTTAATGTAATGATCAAGCCACATTTTGAGTACTGTTCGTGAATTTTATTCTTGTTATCACTACACTACACTTGTTATTAAATATACAGCGATTACAAAATAAAGCAATGAGGGTAATATTAAAACTTAGCAGATATACATCGGTATCTTTTTTGTTAAACATGTTAAAATAGTTAAGTGTCACGCAAAGAATTTTAGTCAATGGTTTAAGTTTTATATTCAAAACAAAATTTAATATGCTACCTTTTTACTTAAAAAAATACGTGCGTTATGTTCGAAAATCATAACCATACTATTTACGAAATGAAAATAACTTACGGTTGCCATCATACCGTTCAAATGCTACACAAAATAGTATTGTATATAAAGGATTTAATCTTTTTAACTCAATTCCAAATAAATTAAATGAATTTTGATACACTCAAAAGAAAAGTGATTCATTTTGTAAAATACATCCTGTAAGCGGAGGTAACTTACACAGTGAAGAGACGCCTGGGTCTCTATAGAATTCGCTGAGAAAAGAAAGATTGCTGTCCGAGGAATCCGTACGCGCAATTTATTATTAGGTTACACGACTTGCTGTCCGCGGAATCCGTACGCGCAAGATCGCTTTACCCTGGTTTATGGTGTTATCTGGGTTGCTGTCCGTGGAATCCGTACGCGCAACCAGATTTTACACCTCAAAACTATCAATTTCCAAAGGAAATTGTAAACGGAATCGAATCCAGATAATTTTCCAGTTTACCAGCTGGATGTTACCCGAGTACTTCGCAAAGAAAAAGATCTGACTTGCAATACTTGAAATAATTCACAACTAATTGAATGACTGGATTGGATCTTCTCCTCAACCTCATAATTTTTATTTTACTTAAGGTTTTCTATGTTCCAAGTGAATGTGAAGTACATCCTTGGATTAAAATTTTAGTTTTACATTTTAATGCATACTTTAGGGTGTTAACAATATAATTTTTTACTTTACTGTAGTTATTTACATTTTAATGCATATTTTTTTGGTGTTAATATAATTTTCCTCTGCAAGCGCCGCTACAATCCTTAAAATCCTTATAGATAAATATAAGTTTTATTTTATTGTTTTTTTTCTAAATATAAGACTAGATGTAAGTTCTATGTAATTTTTTTTATCTTTGTAAATTTTTTATGAATTTAAATGTCGGATTATCCACTAAATAAATAAATAAATAAAAAAAATCTTTTAGAAAAAATGAATAAAAACGAAAATCTTAGTAAACAAAATAATATTACGAGAAGACTTTTTAGTACAGCAAACGCGAATAACGATTCTTAAAGAAAAAATTAATTTAATACAGAACAATATAATTTTAGCAAGATTGTGGTTGTACAACCAAGTATTTTAAGCAACGATGAAATCATTAAATATCAGATTGACATTAAAAAAACTCAGTAATATGAAAATAGGAATAGCTAAGTTTGAAAACGAAAATCTAGTTCTTTCCATAAAAATTCCAGGGGAGAGTACGATAACTTAGGCACCAAAAATTGATAACGGTTTTTTGTAGAATAGTTCAACGCAAGCATTTTTTATTATAGTAAGGGGGGGTCTATCTCGCCCCGTTTAGGAGGTAGAGGCAATTTAAAAAAAAAATTACTTAAAATGAAAAAAAGTTATTAAAAAACAACGGCAACAGTTAAAATAAAGTACTATGCCGGTTCTGAAAGCCGGTTCTTTAATCCTAAATTTAAATTGAATTATTTATGTCAATTGAAAAATTCGCATGCAAACTCAAAATGTTGATAAAAAAAAAATAAAAAAAAAAGTTTAGACACGCTTTACCACATCTGTATGAAAAAAACAACGGTACAAAAGTCAAACGTTTGTTCGGTTATATTTTTGCATCGTTATTAAGTGCATTACATATTAAATAATTGCCAAATTCCAACATCAATGATTAAAACAGACAAAAAATTATTAATACCAATTGTAAATTCTAATAATAAGCTAATTAACGAAGAATTGGAATATGTGGTTAAGATCAAAAATAAAACGTATACATTTGAATTCAATTTAAGTCTTCAGGAATTAAAATTACTTCAAAATTGTACAATATTTTTAAGAAAAATTATAAGTTAGTGAATAAACTAGAAGAAGAAATTACAGAACTTAATGTTGATCTTTTAATTTTAATTAATGTAAAAAACAGAACTTTTAAGAGCAATTGCGATGAGAGAAAATCTGTGTTAAAGGTTATTTTATAAATTTTTCTAATAATTGAAATTGGAAACCAAAAATTTAGCAACAAGATATCAAAATTTATTGAAAGATTTTATATTTCAAACGATGAAATTGTAACAACAAGTAATGAATGATACATTAACATTTTAAGAGTTCAAAGAAATCCATATTTTGAAAATACACAATATTATAAGTTAACCTATAGGGAGTATTATTGTACAAATAATTGTAATCTTAGTTTATTTTTATTGTAAGCAGAAGAAAATCAATATAAAAGTTGCACAAAGAATTCAGGAGAATCCTGAATTAAGGAAGGGAGGAGTTACATTACCACACTTCAGAGGAAGTTGTAGTAACACGAGACACTTAGAGGTCAGGCCAGAAATTGTTGAGTTCATTGAAGATATAAATTCTTCTCATGCAAATACAAACGAAACAAATTCACAAAAGAAAATTTTTTTTTTGTGTCGCACGCGCGCTTATTTTTCTTTTTAATTTATTTATACACGAGCAGCGAGTGTATACTTGCGAGTACACAGTCAGCACAGTACATACTCCGATTACCTATTTCACCTATTTTACCTCCTTACCGTCACCGACAAGCCTTTGAATAGATCACATCGTTCTCGGAGTATTGTGTGTTCTAATTTTGCTCTATTGCAAACCGGTTTTCCCCGTTATACCAATCGTTCATACATTATGTTATGGCCTCCGGGCCCAATAGAACCAATCGATACAGAGATCTTGACATAGATCTTGTTACCGACTTCCAACTTACTAAAAAACAAAAAACAAATTCCACCGCTTTTTTTTAATTTTCCTCAATATCCTAAATTTATAATTATAATTCCTAAAAATAAAGAAACCCCCATTACTAGTGTCAGCCCCTTCTTACTTAAAAAAGGAATAGACAATATAAGCACTGAGTATGATCAAATTTCCCAGCTTCGCGATGGCAACCTGTTAATCAAAACTAAATCGCAAAAAATTGCCGATAAATTTATTAAGGTTAACAATATAGCAAATGTGTGTCCAGTAGAAGTGAAATTACACTATCGTTTGAACGAGTGCAAAGGAATCGCATATGCCCCATGCCTCATTAATGTTCTCGAGACAGAGATCGTCGCGGAAATGAAGTCACAAGGCGTTACTAGAGTCTACAAGTATACAAAACCCGATGGCAACAATAAACCAAACCCAACTGGTTTGATTTTGTTCACGTTTGACTTGTTCCACCCTCCCAAAACTATAGAAATTGGATTTTACACCGCTAAGGTTTCGGAATACATTCCGAACCCCATGCGATGTCGCAGTTGCCAACTCCTGGGCCACACCGCTAAACTGTGTACCGGCAACACCAAATGCGATTCATGCAACCTTCCACCCGATTTACCAGAAATCTGCGTATAACGTGCGCAAACTGTTCGCTCCAACACCCTTCATCATCTAAAACATGTCCAAGTTATATACAGGCCAAAGAGATTCTCTCCATAAAAAAAAAAATAGATGCTCAGTTAGCGAAGCAAAACGTATCTATAGAGACCAAAATTGCTTTCAAACAACATCCTCCCTTCACTCGTTTGCCGAAAAATTCAAACAAAACAGCCCAATACAACTAATTGATCACATTACATCTGGACTAAAAGAGTCTCAATGGGCTTCTTCCTCTTCTACATTAAAACCAAATATATCCAAGCAAACGTCTATAACATTCACAAAACCCAAACCAAACTCAATCAAACCACATACACCTAACTACATCGAACATCCAAATAAAGCATTCGCTCATACTTCTCCATCAAAGTCAAACGTAAAGGTACGATCAGACGATCATCCAAACTTGTCATCCGGATGACATGCTGACGTCAGAGAACTTTTGTAATCCGGTTGTCATTTGCATGTCATCTGCGAGCGTGTCATCCGCTAGATTACACCCGATCACACAGTGTCATCCGTTCGGTCATCCGAGTGTCAGTTTGTCCCAAAATGGATGACATTTCTGCTTTGTCATCCGGTTGAATTGCCTGGATGACAGGCGATCACACGAGATGGCACTAATTGCACGGATGACACTAATGACGCTGATGACAATTTGTAATTAGTTATTTGCGAAAAACGAAAACGTCAGTAAAATAAAAATAAAACAACGGAAAAAGTGTCAGAGAAAAACGCGGAGGGAAAACAAAAGTTTGCATGATTAAAAAGTACTGTAAAGGAAAAAACATAATATTAAGTAATTTACTGCGAAAAAAATTGAGCAATAAATGCCGCGGACTGTTCAAAATAAATTGACAGGAAGCGTGGGAGAATTGTGGCGGAAGTTTTTTTATATTGTTATAGTAAAATACGAATTTATATTAAATATTAGCATAATAAGTAATTACCAATGAAAAGAGAAGTGTTTATTTAATATACGAGTATTTGAAAAAAAAAGAAAACTAAAAGTGATACTTATCGTGCAGAACAGTAAAATGAATTTTTTAATCTTTTGTTTTTTCGGGTTAAAGTAGTGTGTGTTGAAACTGATATCCAACTTCTAGAATAAGAATATAAATACACCACTGTGTAGAACAAGAAAATTGCAACTTGAAAGTGAAAGATTTTCCTTAATCGGATAAGTGGTTCAGAAGTTATAACAGTTTTAGTTCAAGGTTCAATATACGTAATTTGACGGAAATTCCGAAAATTCTTCAGACTTGAACTAAAACTATATGTAACTTCTGAACCACTTATCCGATTAAGGAAAATCGACCCTCCAAATTGAAGGCGGCGTCTTCTGGAAGCCTTCGCAAATGTGATGCGACCAGTTCACCGAACACACCATGCCGATCATCTTGCCTGCGTGCAATGTTTCCCAACACTTCAGCCGACAAATTCCGAAAGCTCCCAGAATTGGAATTCGAGGACAACGATGGTGAAGTGATGGCGTTGCTATTAACGACGGCGTTTTCGCTGTTTCTTTCTTTTGCCTTTTTTTCGGTACTGGTGTTGGTTGGACAGCTTCGAGCGACGGTTCAGCGTTTGACAAATGCGTCAACTCATTTAAAAATGAGCAATCATCGTATGCATCCTCCTGAAAAACAACATACGAATATACATAGTAATGTGTGAATGTATACATATATGAAAGCAGATCAATTGAAGAACGAGTACCTACCCATTCTAATGTGGACGTCGATGGAAACGATTGTGTCACTTCGGAAGACTCCAAGAACATCATTTCACTCAGATGAGGCCACGATGTTTTCGCAATTTCGCCTGTCCCTTGGCCTGATTTTCGAAATTTGCCCAAATGGGCTTTAAAATGGCTGCGAAGTGATTGCCATTTAAGACGCACCTCGACATCGTCAACACCCTCAATATTCAAATTGACCGCCACCTGTTTCCAGGAATCAATTTTGGAGTTCGGGTTTTTAGAATCCTTACACCCACTATCCCAAAGCACTGGATTTATTTGCACAGCTGCAATTAAAGCAGACTCTCTTTCACGGCCCCTTTTTTTTCCTGAAACCGTGGGTGGTTTATTCCTAGCCTCAATATTGTCGGTCACTCATTTTATAACACAGAAACAAAACGAAAATTAACTTTTAACTTTTTCAACGACGCTAATGTGTCATCCGATGTTAGATGACAATGTGGAAAATCAAGTAATGTCATCCATGGGACCTTGTCATTCGGATGACACGCTGTCAAAAAAATTTGGTCATCCAGTCCCAATAGCGATGGCAAGCGATCACACGGTCAACCAAATCAGTCATCTGGATGACATAGACATCGTGTCATCTGGTGTGTCATCCGGTTGACACGTCCAATGACACGGGATGGCCACTTTAGGACAAATTCTACGTCATAGTGACGTCGTGATGTCATCCGGATGACGAGTTTGGATGACCGTCTGGTCGCACCTTAAGTTGCACACCTTCAAACATTCACCTTTCGCAATCAAAAATGAACTCAAACTCCGCTACTAACACAAACCAAACACATAACTTTAACTCAAGCCCCATCAATCAATTTTCAAAGTTCTCCGATGCATCTTTACAAATAGATACTCATTTTTTAATTCATAACAACAATGACATCACACAAACTCTAAATGATGACGATGTCACAAGGTAAAAATATTGATAAAACATAATACAATAAACTTGCTGGCTTGGAATTGTATCGTCCAGGCTCCGCAATGAGCATGAACGATGCAACATCGGACCAGAGTCGAAATCTCATGAAACCAACTACCCGACACCCAATAAATAATCAACAAAACACAAACATTATAAACGCTCAGCCACTTCCAAAAACACTCAATTATTGCTCTTCAAATCACTCTTTTGTTGCTTCACGCAATAAAAGTTCGTTGAGACTGTCAAACCCAAATACGACCCTCAGTATTCTGCAATGGAATATAAAAGATCTGCAAAATAATTATGGCGAACTTAATATTTTGATTAAAGAGCACAATCCTGATATAATTTCCTCCAAGAAACCCACTCTCCATTCAATTTCAATCCATGGCTCCAGTAAATTACGTTGGATACTTTCAAAATCGTGCTACAAATACAACATCTAAACAGGGCATAGGCCTTCTGGTAAAAAAATGCTACACATAACCCATTACATATTAACACTAATTTACAAGCAATTGCTTATGAATTCGAACTTCCATCAAAATTTACCTACATTTGCCTTTACATCCTTCCGAATGAACACTTCCAAGCAAGCGATTTACACAACATCGTTAGTCAAACCAATTCACCACTAATCATTGGTGGGGATGTCAATTCATGGAGCATACTTTGGGGATCTCCCTCTACATACTCAAGGGGTGCAATTTTTGAAGACTTTCTTCATAGCACTAGCCTTATTCATTTGAACGATGGCTCGCCAACTCACCTCTCCGCACACAATACTCTCAATCACACAGATATCACGTGCTGCTCACCCCAACTACTTCCGTCCACTTCCTGGAAAACCATTAATGATCTTCACAATAGCGACCACTTCCCCATCATAACATCGGTTACCATTGGGCATTCAACTGTTAACAAAGTGTTTACAGCAAAATACACAATTGATAATGCCAATTGGCCTTTGTTTAAGAATAAAATAAATGAATATCTCTCTGATAAGATGCCCGCCAAAAATACAAATAAAGAAGCAGCATTGTTGCATAAAGCCATGTGAACGGCAGCTAACGCTTCAATTCCCCAAACTCATCCCTCTTCAGGACAAAAAAATTGTCCCTTGGTGGAGACCTGAACTTTCCACACTACGCAAGGATAAGATGCTAGCTCTCAGGGAATTCCAAAAAAGGCCGACTCAACACAATTTAATTCTTAATAAGAAAACAAACGCAAAATTTCGAAGAATGCTTAAAGACAACAAAGCAAAAAGCTTTGCAGAATTTACAGCCACCATCAATCCCAGCTCTTGTCCTGCCAAAATATGGGGTAACATTCGACAGTTAACAGGAAATCGTTCAACATTATTTATTAAAAGTATAAGGTTTCAGAACCAAATAATAACAGACCCAGACAAAATATGCAACCTTTATGCCGAAACCTGGTCCAGATTCTCAGATGACACCAACTTTTTTTCTAACTTCAATAACTCCAAAATTTTGAGTCTTAGTTATCTCTTTCCGCTACATGCAAATAATCCTGCTGCCAGACGAATTGAAGAACCAATTTCCCTCATCGAATTCGAAGCGTGCCTCAACAAAGTCAAAGGTAAAACACCTGGAAGAGATCGGATTTCCTATCCAAGGCTGAGATATTTGCCAACTGAAGTTAAACAGCGATTAATTACATTATACAATAATGTGCTTCACAAAGCTGGAAAACGATGTCATTAGTCCCCATCACTAAGCTAAAAAAAGATATCGATTTGGCGGAAAATTATCGACCAATCTCGCTGTTCCTCTGCACATCTAAAATTTTAGAAAAAATTGTAGCTAAGCGCCTTTTATGGTTCACTGAATCAAAAAAACTAATTTCCCCACACTAAGTTGCCTTCAAAGCGAATAGAGGATGCGTCGACGCTCACTTGCATATTGACTATCTCGAAAGCAATATCCGCAAAAAATCATGTATCTGTTCTTACCTGAGACTTTGAAAAAGCCTTCGACAAGATCGGATTACACGTTATTTTAGGAAAACTAAAAGAATGGGGTATTGGAAAAAAAATGTATGGGTATGTAAGATCTTTCCTTACAAACAGAAAATTGTATACAAATATAAATAATCGCTTTTCAAAGCAATTCCCTGTACATAACGGAATCCCACAAGGTTCCCCTTTATCGGTAGTCCTTTTTATAATAACCTTCGACCATATATCCACAATAATATCGAAATATAAATTATTAGATCGGTAGTCCTTTTTATAATAACCTTCGATCATATATACACAATAATATCGAAATATAAATTATTAGATCACTGCATTTACGCGGAAGATATGTACATTCTTTGTAAAGTCAATGATTTAAACAGTTGTAAGTTTATTTACGCTCTTAAAGACATTTTAGATTGGACAGTGATATCAGGCGCAAAGCTTTCTATAAATAAATGTAAAATACTACAATTAATTTTAAATATTAATAATATTAATATTGTAAACGTTGATAACCTTACTACTCTAGGACTTGTTTTCAATAAAAAATATAAGTGGAATCAACATTGTATAGATCTTAAGAAAAACCTAACTGCGAGGACCAATAGTATTAAGTAATTAAGTAGTAAAAAAAGTAGTGTACATATTAACTCCTTATCATCTATCACTTAAATGATAGTTCTCAGTAAAATTGACTGACTATGGTTTATCGGTTTACAGCAACTGCCCAAAATTAACTTTAAAAATCATCAAACCAATTTATCATCAAGCAGCCAGAAGATCCATAAACGCCTCCCCTACAACCCCCATCAAAAATATCTTGGCAGAAGCCGGACTTCCCACAATAGAAGAAAGAAAAGACGCTATTACCTTGAAATTAGTACCCAAGCTGGTATTCTCGCAAAATTCTGTGATCAACAAGGATATATTGGCTGCAAAAGGCCACAAAATTAAGAAAAAAGTTCCATCTGCAATTAGTATCATCCTTGACAAAGCTTCACAATTTGAAATCCCTACTAAGCGGCCACGAAACTTTATCCCAACATTTCCACCATGGTTCATAAGACCGGATTCAATAATAACGACACTTGCGGATTACAGAAAATGCAATACCAGCAATGCAATCTATCAGGCCTTGTTTGTCAGCATTTCCTCTGACCTTAAAACGGAGGGATGGAAATTGTTGTTTACCGACGGATCTAAGTCAACTGAAAGTACTTCATTCGCTGTCAGATTGGAGAATGGTAGCATTCTTAGTATTGGAATCATGCCCGATTTTGCATCTATCTTCACAGCCGAAGAGTTTGCAGTCATGGAAGCCTCCAAAGAAGCTCTTGACTTTTTAACTGCCGCGGTAAACACATAATATGCACAGACAGGCATTCTGTACTCAAAACCATAAACAATCCTAACAACAACACCAAACTCATCGTCGATATCCGAAATAAACTCATCAAATCCCCTAACAAACTAAAATTAATGTGGATTCCCGGTCACGCTAATATACAAGGTAATGAAAATGCAGATCGTGCTGCTCAACGGGCCAAATATGCACCAGTGTTTCATTCCAACATTTTCACAAAATCAGATATAAAGAGCAAAATACAAAAATCCATAAAAGCAAACCTACTACTCGAATAGAACTCATATCAACATCATTACTCTAAAATCAACTTAAACAAATCCCATCCACAATATACATCAAAAATAAACAACTTCGTTCGTCTTCGGCTAGGACATACTACGACTACACATCAACACCAATTGACTAAAAACCCAACCAAATTGTCCTACTTGCAATGTTACTCTGGATTTAACGCACATACTGGAAAATTGTACCGTCTTCAAACCAATTATACTTAAACTATTTCATAATACTAATATCTATGACATATTAAAAAACCCTAACACTTCTAACATAGAAAAAATCAACGAATTTATTTCATCTACTAACATTTTTATATAAGAATTTCTTTATCATAGAGCTAATAATCCTCGCAGCTAAGCTCATTAATTTTATGATTAACATGTAATTCAAATTATGTGCTAATAAAAGATAATAATAATAATACCTCCTTACCGTGTTCTCTTAGTCTAAAGAACGTATACATATATACAAATATAATATATAAATGAAAATAAATAATATAAACATATGTTATTTGAATCTATTTATTAATTAGTTAACCGTAAATGTAAATATATACATATATTTTTTATTCTTACCAAGCGATGTACTTGTAATGGCTCTTCTTAAATTGTTTGTGTGGTACAATCTTGCAGTATTAAGAGTAGTACTTTTTAATAGTGACAGAGGTAAGAGATTTGTCTGAGGATCAGGGGAACGATAGCGCGCACTTTTTACATATGGCTGCGTAAAATTGGTATCACTTTCTATTTTGTCTGATACAATCAGCGGAAAAGTTAGTAACGAATTTGTACAAACAATATCTTCAATGCTCTCTTTTAATGTAGAATCTGAAGCAGCTTTATTATTTATACCCGATAGAGATAATCGGGAAATATCATCGCAGTTTCTTTTATTTAAAACTCCAATACTTCCGCAACTCTGAACGCGGTCTAATTTCTCAGCATTCCGAATGAAGTCAAACTCGAGGTTATCAACTGACCTTCTTTTTGAAATAGATAGTTCAGATGAAAGCGAGCAGCTGTCGCGTTCGTTTACTAATAGTTTACTTCTTGAATCTCCCGAAGCAAGAAGAGCAGATTCAAAACTTCCACGCCAGGAAAATCTATCACAATCACTAATTTCACCATTTTCAGCAGCAGTATTTGAATTTTGAAGCCATAGCCGATTCATGGATCCAATGAGAATATCATGCGATTTGCTACGCAATAAATTTCCACAATGATTTGAAGAATATGAGGAATCGAACTGATCCACAAAAATGTTGGATGAAAAGTCTGTGTGATGTGATGTTTCTTTTTGCGGTAAAGTTTTCGCCAGTTGTTCTATATTCGAATCTCCCGATACATTGACTTCATGCATTAAGGTAATCAATTTTTGCCCTATATGTTGCAAAACTTTTGCGATTAAGGAAGGTTTTTCGTCGCGAATATTAGGAATGCTACTATCGAAATGTAACATTTCTGAATTATTTGCAATCAAAGATTCAATCAAATTCCTATACACTAATACCGTGTCGGTACCTAAGGTCTGTTGATTCCCGTCGTTATTTTCAAAAGCCTGAATCTTTACATTTCTTACGTCTTCAGAATTTTCATTTTGTAAAACCGATTTCATATTTGCAAAATTGCATTCTGATAAATATTCACAACCCCGAGATTTATCTTGACTGCTTCTTTTACTATTCCCGACTTCTTCTTGGATTGGGATATTATTTGGAACCGTTTTCATTAGGCGTACCAATTCTTTTTCCAAATAAGAGAATTCAATTACTTTTATTTGTGTGGTTCTACATTTTAAAATTTCTTCGGAATATTTTTCAAATTTATTTGATTGAGCTGCTAAAGCAATTAGAGTTTTGAAAAATTGTCTCATCTTCGACATCATGAGATTTGTTTCCTCGTCGGAACTCCAATTACTAAAACTATCGTTTCGCACGAGCGCTGTTTTCGCAGGAGATATATTTTTATGCTCATTCTGTTTTTGAACTGTCGGATTTGAAATTTCAGTTAGGATATTTAAACGAGTTTTTGGATCATATGTTTTATTATAGCCTAAAATAGACTTTTGCTCAATTATCTCACGTTTTTTAAAATTTTTTTTTCGTTTGGTAAAATTAATACAACCATCATTTTCGGTTTTAATTGAAGAATTATTTTCAGATTCCGATGACTCTAAGCTTTCAATAGACTGATCTGGTAGCAAATGTACTGAATCTGTGTACAAGCTGTCTAAAGACGAACTGTTAATCCTCGTCATTCCCCGTGCCCGGACAAATTTTTTTTTTCGCTGATTTGGACTTGGTTGCCCTTCACTGTCACTTCCTACACTTCCATCCGACTTATTTTCAGAACAAAAGCCCATAAATTCAGAAAGAAAATATTTCTCTAGCCTTGATGTGGATAAATCAAGAGCATTTGCAGCATTATCTGTATTATTATTTCCAATGAACTCCAAATTTTCACTACAATCGCTAAATATTTCCGAAGAACTATCCTCAAGGGTAATATTTTTCTCTCCACTCCCTAAACCAAAGAAATAATAGTTCTCCAGGTCTGAAGGCATTACAAAAATATTATCGGGGGAAGTACTTATATCAGCCTTATTTGGGAAAATATCATTATTCTCTAAATCACTATCATCACAACTTTCTTCTACTATTGTATGCAACGTAAAATCTAAGGGATTAGAATCACTGCCCTGAATATCTTCGTGATCTGCTTCTAAATTGGATGCAGAACAAAAAACATCCTCTCCAGTTTGGCTTATATTTTCTACCCATGAATCATCATCAGCCAAGCCATCGTCCGGACTAATGGTTTCATTACAATTAAAAACAAAGTCATTGAGAACTGCTGTGGAATCAATAACGGACATATTGACACAATGTTTTTTTTCGAATTAGGTAGCAAAATAAATATAAAATAGTACTGCTGAACCAATTACGATTACTAAGATACAATACAATATATTTATAGACATAAATTAACTAACATAGATAGTAAACTTTCCAGATTTTGGGCCTTCCAAGAACGGTTTTCCACTGGGTGTTAATAACGTGTGACAATCTAGGGTTTACATAGGTGAGTTAAACTAGTAGGGCTTACATGTTTAATGTGGGTGAATTCATAAATGTACGAAATTTGCTGTAAATTTATTGCAGCAAAATTGAAAAGCATTATGCCTAAAACGCAATAACGCTTTGACATTTCAGTCGTTTTGTGCGCCCTTTAAAATGACATTTCTGATAAGATAACAGAAAGGCATTTTTTTTTTCGTTTTGGAAAAGTAGCTATTTTTGGTTCTATGGTATTGTGGCTATATGGAGTTTTTGAATCAAGAAAAAGAGGAGTCTGAAAGGCGTTGGTGGGTTTGGTAGCTCAATCTACGGAAAGATGAGGACGGTTTCTATGCCCTTAACTTCGATCAATTGAGAGAAATCCCGAGCATTTTTTCAAAATAACATCAAACATTTGAAATATTCCGTGGTCTTATTGAACCTCATTTATAGAAAGCGTCCTGGAGATTGAACCTAGCACCAGGATATTTTTGGTTCTATGGTAAGTGGTTGAATTTTCAATGTTTCATTTTTCACTTACGACATATTTTTTAAAGATACCTGTCGCATGGAGTACCGAAGCAGATCCTGGCTTGGATGTTACAATGGGCTACTCAATAGTTGCTAATATCATATACGAAATGTGTGATATCCAGTCACAGAAAGTGACTGAAAGCGGATAGCAAATGAGTTCGAACATATATGCTACGAGTATATACCCAATTGTGTTGCTTCTATCGATGGTAAACACATTGATATTCGCTGCCCGCCAGGAGCTGGATCGGAATACTACGTATAACTACAAAGGAAATCATTCCATAGTTCTTCTTGCTACTTGTGACGTGAACTATACTGCAGTAGAAATTGGAGCATACGGAAGTGTTTTCGCAGAGTCTTCATTGGGGAAAAAAATTATAACAGGTGATCTAAGCTTCCACCACCTACTCAGCTTCCCCGTTGGGATTATGTTTGTAATCATTTCATGATCGGTGATGCTGCTTTTCCATTGAAGATTTACCTAATGCGCCCCTACCCTGGGAAATCACTCGGAGAAGAGAAGTACAACTTCAACAAAAGGCTTTCTCGGGCTCGCGCCTATAATTGCATAACAAACATTTTTGCTGTTAACGAATGTGGAGACAATACAAAAACAGTCATTTGAGGTTAATGAACACAAGCTGTTGCTGCTACTTATTAATTTTGTCAGTCAAGTGTAAACTCGCCGTTGCCTGAGTGTCGGCTGGCCGGGAATGGCTACTTGACGATCTTTTGTTAAACTGCAGACATGACCTGGTGCCGTTCCTTAAGCTGCGAACATCTTTCTTCCCAAGATATTAAGAGTAAGATAATGAAAAGCAAGAGGACTGTTACAAAGAAATTAAACTCGTCTTGATTTGCTCCGGATTCTTTCAATAGGATCTATATTAATCATTCTTTTACTAGTTACACTAGAGCATTATTTATGGAAGCTAAGAAATTTAAAATGGAAAACAATTACAAATATTTATGGTTTCAGAACTCACAAATATTGTTGAGGAAAGTAGAAAAAGGTAGAATTGCTGCTATAAGATCGTTTGATGATTTAGTAACCTTGGACGATTAGAGCCTTTTCATTTAATAACATTATTAAATATGTTTGATCCAAACGATATTTTCAATCCTTCTAGCACCTTCTATTATACATAGTTTAAGTGACAGTTTACTACTTTGTGTTTCTGATAAGGCTTATTCTTTTCTTGTGGTACATCAAAACATACGTAGCTTGCGATAAAACTTTGATTTGTTGAAGCGTTCGTATATTTACCCGATTTGATTTTTGTTTCAGAAATATGGATATTTTCATGTGAAAGGAAAAATTTTTTAATTCCCGGGTATAACTTTTATCCTAATACAAATGAATCGTATTCGGCAGGCGGAGTAGGGGTTCTGATTCTCTGGAATTTGATATTTACCATCATAGGTTTGTGACTGTGGATGTAGTGCAGGTTAGTAGTAAATTATGCAATGCGCCCATTAACTTCGTCTGCATATACAGACTGCAATTCCATGATACTCAGTCATTCATAAATGAATTAATTCTATTTCTGACAAAAACTAAGATTCAAAACTTTATTATTCTAGGTGATCTTAATATTGACATCCTAGCATCAACCTCAGTCTCGGAGTCACTTCTGTGCCTTATAGCTGCACATGGTCTTACTTTCTTTGTGAATGAGCCTACAAGACCTATTTCAAACACCTGTCTAGACCATGTATTCGGTCGTTTTCGTAATACTCGTATATCTCCCGATCAGTGTGTCGGTGATAATCTTGAACTCTATATTACGAATCACTGCATGACAGGTATTTGGATACGCGGTTTAAAAGATCTTAGAGGCGAAGTTAGAGTTCCTACTCGTACCGTTACTAAAATGAGTTTTGAACTACTTAATTTCAAACTACGGTCTGAAAACTGGGAGGCTGTTTATACTGAAAATGATTCTTCTGTCGCTTATATCTATTTTAGCTCATCTATCTCTCGCTCTCTGCCAAGAAAGTCGGAAATAAAACTGAAGCCCTGGATAAGCAACTCCATTCTTAAACAAATTAAGCATAAAAACAAGCTGCAGCGGAAATGTGTAAAGCATCGGCTTAATTCTGCACTTCGGAGTCGCTTTAAACAAATATCTATTAAAGTCAACAACGAAATTCTATTGTATCGTGATAGATACTATATTTCTAAAATGCGGAACGCTCAAGGGAACCCTAAAACTGAATGGGAAGTATTAAACAGCATATTGAACAGCGATTCCTCTAAAATACCTAACCCTATCGAACTTGCGACTGATAACTCTATTGTCAAAGATCCTACAATAGTAGCAAATATTTTCAATGATTTTTTTGTTAAAGTTGGTGAAGCGTCTCCCTATAATTTAAGATTTGTAGAGACAGTTTCTTCTTTGATTGGTTCAAAGTGTTATCCCTTATAAACTCGCTTAATCGCTCGCCTTCCTGTGGAGATGATGGCCTCTCTAATTACATATTAAAGTACATCGCTCTGAATATAGTAGATATACTCGCTTTCATTTTTAACCTATATACAACAAAAGTGATAAAAACAACTACAGGCCTATCTCATTACACTCTTCTGAAGAGAATAACTTTTTTCAGCCCCTTGCAATATGGCTTTAGGGCGGGACTCTCTATTGAAGATGCTCTCATGAGTTTCTGTTCGATTATAAATAAAGGCCTGGACTCGAAAAAAAGCTGTGCCAGCCTGTTTGTTGACATAACCAAGGCTTTTGATATGGTAAACCATACAATTCTCTTGAGGGAATTACATCGGGCTGGATTGCGAGGAGTTATTTATAGTTGGTTGGTATCGTATCTCAAAGATAGAAAGCAAAAAGCTAAAATTGGAGATTGTTTTAGTGAAAATAGGATTATTAAACTAGGACTACCCCAAGGGTCTGTATTGGGCCCTACTCTTTTCCTAGTCTACATAAACTAAACGTTTTCGTCAACCTTTTGCAGGAAAAGTTACGGCTTCTGCCGACGATCTTGGCATCGCGTACGACTCTGTTGGCCACCTCCAGCTAGCAGCTGATATAAACCATGATGTAGACCTACTGAGAATGTGCTTCGCCAAACATATACTTATTGTCAGCAATAAAACGAAACTAATGTTTTTCAGCCTTAGGTTGCAGGCTGTACCGGACCTCGATTTTCACTTTCACGCCGCCAATTGTACTCGCCACAAAGTTTCGATTTGCACCTGTAATGAAGCTTCTTCTAAAACTGTGTTTGATGTGGATATAGAGCGAGCTGTTTTAAAATTGACATAGTAAATAACTACAAATACCTGGGTGTTATTATTGACAAAAATATGAATTTGTCTGATCATATTACAAACCTAAAACAATATCTTCGTTCCTGTCTCCGTAGTTTTTTTCATCTTCGTAAATACTGCACAAACAATAGTTTAAGAACTGTTTACTACGGCATATTTCACTCAAAACTGCAATATGGATTAGGATGTTGGGGAGGTGTTTACCGCACGAAAATCCAGTCTCTACTTGTTTTACAGAAATGTGCTATAAGAACGATTTGTGGTGCTCCTCGACTCACCCATTCCATGGCACTCTATAGGAGCCATAAAATTTTGCCGGTTAGACACCTTTATTACTACAAGGTGCTTACAATTTTCTTTGTGAGAAGTGGTTATTTGCACAGCCAGATCTTTGATGCCCGCAGTCTACGCAGCAACATCCATACCTTCATTCCGAACCACTCATCGTAAGCTTTAAATTATTTAATCGTCTTCCTGTTTCGATTCGCGTACTCACAATACGTTCATCTTTCTTAAACAAAATCAAAAGTTGGCTTCTAAGTTTTGATCACAATCAAATTGAAGTTTTGCTGTCCTACGTAATTTAATTTTACTTAATGCTATTTCTACACTCTCTTTAATTATTGTTCAAACGTTAAAATATCACTTCCATCTTAATTCTTAGTTATATTATCTACATGAAATTCTGCTGATGTGGCATTCAACACTATTTGAATTCTAAATACGAATGTCACTACATATTCTTAATTTAATACATTCCTTAATTGTTACCTAGTAGTTAGAATTAACCTGGACATGTATTATCTTAAGAATATTGAATAAAAAAAAAACATATAACGGGTTCCTGTCGGCCTCATGAGAGTAATTCGGCCATTGTCAGTCAGTTGGCGTTTGGGCGAGGAAGTGGCAGAAAAACAACAAAATAAAATGTGTTTTATTATTATACGAACACTTAATTGTGAACTATTATAATTTGAAAATTGCCAGAAATGTCTCAAAAAAAAGCCACAACAGTTTTTATTATGTTGCTTTGTAAATTTTTAATTTGTTTTGCATAAAAGTCTTTGTCTCGTACGGCAGTAACTGTTTCCATTTGTGCTTTGCGTGACTGACGATCAAGGGAGCACCAATTCGTACCAGCGAGTCCAAGAACCATTATAAGGAGCAGTACACCTAAAAGGAAGATAAGTTTGTGGGGTAAGTACACCTTTATATTGAATTTGATTTGGGATAAGGGTCATTGGTTTGGCGTAAGTTCGAAAGTGCAATTATTTAAGGTTAGGATAAAGAAATAGAACCGTTTTAACTGGGGTATAACGATCGTTGCAGAGTGTGACAAGCATAGGTCCCGTTAGTCTGCCATTATCTATGCTGCTGCTATGGTTCCACGGGATGACGAGGACGATCATGACGAGCATGATGTTACCAGCCGTGTTCAGCAGACTTCTATCGAGGATAAACTGCAAGAAATAATGAAACAGTTGGTCATTTTACAAACCGAAGTCGCTAGGATGAGCAAAATCACAGTTTTATCAACATCGCTGATGAATGGTCATCCTGATAGTATAGGTGCCGTGAATGGCAGAACTGTGGATAGTCAGAACAGTGATTTAACTAGCGGTATTAATGTGAATGGTATGGACGAAGAAGCCGGACCGAGTAGCGGTAACGCCAGTAACAGTACTATGGGCAACGGAAGTGAATCGGGGGAGCTTGCAGTCGAGTTGAGTAGCCTAAGCCGCACGTTGCTGGATAACGGAAGGAGGTTATATGATCTTCCTGAGTTCGATTGTTGACCGTTGGACTGGCCCATGTTGCACGAAGCGCACGAAGTCAGGAACGTACGCAGAATCAACGAGTTACACCTCAGCAGGAGCAAACGTTTATGGGCACGGCTTCGTATTCATCAAGTACAAGGCTTCTCTTTGTGACACTGTACGGCAACGGAAAAGTAATAAGTAATGAACAAAAGTTTAGCAGACCGCCTAGGTTTAAAGGGTCTAGAGGAGAGCTTGACCATACAATGGTTCGGTAACAAGACAATAACGGAACCATCGAAAAGGGTCACTGTGAAGATTTCTGGTGTGCGATTCGGTAGCAAGACGTTCGAGCTAAGGGACGTTAGGACAGCCAAAGACCTTCAGCTACCGACTCAAACCTTGGACATCTCCGAACTGTGTATGAGGCATAGCTTGCCGAAGGCACTTCCAATCGGTGAATATAGGGCAGATACACCTGAAATAGTCATCACCTTCAATTGGGAGTCTCGCGCAGAGTCATCGCCGACGGTTGCAACCGTCCCACCGTTGTGTTAACAAAGCTTGGTTGGGTCATTTACGGTGCTAAAAAAAACCGATCGAGTACAAGTAACCGTATGTATTTCATTCAATTACATTGCGGATGAATGTCTAGGGGTACGAGCCGTTGAGAAAATAGTTGAATCCGCCGATATTTCTAAAGCTAATCAGATACTTGAGGGAACCACGAAGCGATTTGGTATACGTTTTGAGACCTGACTGTTATGGAAAGTGCCGACAAAAGTCTGCCGGCAAGTAGGGATGTTTCAACAAAATGAAGGAGTTCGTCGCGAATATTCTCTACTGCTAGAAGAGTGTGAAAGGAAGGGCTATTCAAGAAAACTGACTGCTGAGGAGGTCGCTGATAAGAAGGGGCGCATCTGGTACATGCCGCATTTTGGAGTCGTGAATCCGAATAAACCAGGAAAGCTTCGATTGGTTTTTGATGCAGCTGCCAAGGTCGAAGGAATTTCTCTGAACTCAACGTTATTCAGGGATGGATGGTTGCCAGCCTCTAAACGCTGTCCTGATGAAATTCAGATAAAGGCCGATAGGAGAGTGCGCGGACATAGTTGAGATGTTCCACCAAGCCAAGATATGTGGACCATATGCGCTGCGCTTCCTTTGGCGGACCAATCCAAAGGGGCCAACTCAAGAGTATGTCATGACATCGGTGACCTTCGGAGCCACCTGTTCGCCAAGTTCGGCACAATTCGTCAAGAACAAGAACGCTGAAGAATTTCGAGATAGATAACCAGATGCAGTGATCCTGATATTGGCATGACTTCGTACATTGCGTTTCATCAGATCGCGAGGGCATGCGTACAATCGAAGATATTATTTGGATTCAGAAGCAAGGGGGCTTCGAACTTAGATGATTCGTGTCAAACTCCGAAGCAGTCGCAATGAGGAAGGAATAGACTGGGATGAGAAAGTTCCGGATGAAGCTTATAAGATGTGGTCAAAATGGGTACGAAACTTAAGGAAAGTGGAGCAAATTAGAGTTCCTCGCTGTTATAGCGCTATGTTTACGAAAAAGTCAGCGGAATTACACATCTTTGCTGCCGCAAGCGAGCGGCCGTTTGCCGCAGCCACCTATTGGGGAGTTCAGGAGGAACCAGGAAGAGTCCGGCTTGCGTTTGTGGCAGGGAAGACGAAGTGTGCCTCGTTGAATTCAACATTTATACTACTCGAACTGCAATCCGCAATGCTGGCGACTCGTCTTAAGGATATGATTCTGCAGTATCACGACGTCAACCCTGCGAGAGTCATTATATAGACCGACGCTCGAACGGTTTTAGCATGGATTCGTTCGGATCATAGACGACGCAAACCCTATGTTTGCGTCGTGTAAGTGAGATTCTAGCCACCAGTAAGATCGAAGATAGGGGGTGGCTACCCAGTGCTCTCAACCCAGCCGATTTTGGAATCTGACCCAAGGAATGGAGGCGCGAATCATTCTGGCTCAGTGGTCCGAAGTTTCTGGAAGCTGATGAATCCGAATGACCCCGAACGGAGCGTTACCCAGAACCTCAAGAATAGTTTCGCATTAGGACAATGTTCTTTTTCGCAGACATCGTAGGCACATTTAAGGAATTTTCAAGCTTTAGACGTTTGAAAAGGAGTATCGGTTGGATTTTGAGATAACTGTTTGAAAGCCCCAGAAATGAGAGAGTGCGGCGGTCTGAAAGCACCGGAGCTGGAGAGGACGGAATTAACAATATGCCGAGCAGTGCAAAGAGAAGCCTTTGCGGTAGATTACGAACCCTTAGCAGCAGGAGCAGAGATGGAGCGTAGAAGCGGACTACGAAAATTAAATCCGTACTTAGACGATACCGGCGTGAATCCAGGTAATGGTCGAATCAACTCAGCTGCTCACATTTCAACTTGTACTAGCAATCAGAACGAAGCCACTATTGTCAGCGAGATAAGACGCAGGTTCTGGATACCGCACATATGCTCAGTTATGCGGCGAATGTCAAGGGAATGGGACAACTGACCGAAGATATACATAGTAGACTGACTCCATTCGTAAGACCGTTTTCATATGCTGGAATTGACAACATGGGACCATTCGTCGTTATGATTGGGTACAGAAAAGAAATGAATCGCGCTGTTCACGTGCCTTACGATTCGGGCGGAACATCTAGAGCTGGTCCAGAATCTTATAAACCGACGTGGAACGCCAGTGCGCATTCGTTCGGATAATGCGACGAATTTTGTAGGGCGGATAGTGAACTCAAGCGGCAGCTAGAATAATGGGATCATGGACTCATTTCGGATACTCTCGCGAACTCTAACATTGAATGGATTTTTAACTGCCCGCTTAACCCACATGCCGGTGTGTGCTGCGAACATGACGGGGTCCTTCCGGTGGGTAATTCGGTTAGTCGGCGTTTAGGCGAGGAAGTGACAAAAAAAACAACAAAATAAAATATCTTAATTCCGAACTATTTTAATTTGAAAATTGCCAGAATTGTCTCAAACAAGAGTCACAACACAAGCCATACCAAAACATTTACACTAATAATACAGTTCTTTTAATATACACTTATGAACATAAACTCTGCGTAGTTGCAGTATTATTACAATTATGAACTCACCCTGTATCTATACACGAGAAAGCGACTGGTAGCTGTAAGAGTGCATCAATGGATATGCCCCTTGCCTAAAACACGTATCTGAAGAAGAGATTATTAAAAAAATGAAAGCCAAGAAGGAACAGAGGTGTATTCATTTAAAAAAAAAATAAATTTGATAACAATCTTCGAACCACCGGTCTTGTTCTCTTTTCTTTTAAACGGAAATGGCAACTCCTTTGTCATACCAGCTGGTGATGCACCGGCTCAGCCTCTTGTGAAACTTGCAACCTCTCACATTACCAACCCGATAACTGCAAACGGTACCTCGATGCCAAAGAAATTCTCAAAATAAAAGTAATAAAAAAATGTCCCATGGCAGTAGCAAAAGAAATTATTTGAAAAACAAAACTCAATCCTGTTGCTTTCTACAACATATTCTGAAGTTGCACAAAGTTCTGCCATTTCGAACACACACACACAAAACAAAACAGTTAATCAAGCCACACTAAAACACGCAGAAACCGAAAATAACCAATACCCGGCAATATGTATTATCCTGTAAGAGAGCTTAAGTGATTAGACGGGTTTTGAAGCGATCCATAATTTATTGTTTTTTGTCTAGTTTACAACATAGGTTTTTCCGAGTTTGAGTGAAAAACAATTAATAAAACAGTGATTTTTTAAAATAATCATCAAAGTGTAAGAAAATTGATTATTATTACAGTTTTTTTTACTTATTATTCCATTGAAAATCCATTTTGCTTATTGCAATGTCGGAGTGTCTGTTTCACAACCACAAGCACCTGATGTACAAGCGCCGAAAAGAATACGTTCACCAAGCAGCCTAGAACACATACAAAAAGACGCTATGACAACAATTCATTGGCTCTAGTAGAGATTTGTCTATTGAGAGATCAAATGAAGGAAATCACTGCAAGCTGCGATTTTCTAGGCGCCAAGTATGATGAAATAAATACAAATATGGTGAAAAACAACAACCTCATAGTAAAATTCACAAAAACGAATTGAAGGAAAACAACAAAAAGACGAAATCATAGAAAACATGCTCAGAAATAAACACTATATAACAACAAATGCTTAAAAACAATATTGAAGTCAAAAACATTCCGCTTACTGCTCACGAAAACCTAGAAGAAATCAAGAAAGGAATAGGAAAAGCCGTTAAATACGAAATGAAAGGCAATGATGTTACTGACATATATATATAGAAAAAAAGCCAATATATGCAAAACACAATTCGTTAAACCAGCGCGCGCATTTCGTCCCATCAGACTGAGTGCAGTAATGCATAACACCAACAAAGATAACATAAGTTTAGGAGCACCACCTTTGCTTGGTACCACTGAGTACATTAATAATCAGCTGACAAGTCAAAATAAACAACTATTGTGGAAGTAAAAGTCCTTTAGAAGGAGTTTTCTAAAAAATACAATCTGTGTGGCCTGTTCAACTGGGATTCCAAATGAAACACGACCTCGGCACAATTGACCCCAATGGTTTTGGTTCCCACGGGAAAGCTCATGCAGGTTCGCACATCCAGGTAAAAATTGCATACGGTGCATCTGACTGGACACTTGAGCCTTATCGTATTTCCGTCAGAAAAGTAACTGCTGTTATTTTTGTTCAACTGTCTTGGCAACGCGCTGCTCTGGGCAAGGGACTTGTTTGTGGCGAAAGGACGCATGAAGTTCTGGAATGTTGGCGTTCCCGTAGACTTTTGATATGAAAATTACTTTGATGATACAAATTTCTGTAATTATAGAAGAACTAAGACTTTCTTTTAGGGATTTAATAAAATCAAGTTGTTTTCTGTCATTAATTGCAGCGCGAGCGTTCACTAGATGAAAAATTGTAGGCCCAATCTTTGGAATTGATGCTAAGACGTACAGCAATAAAGTTCCATTTGTAAACACCGAGGACCGCCCGTATTCTACGGCTTCCACGACGTTTTGGTAAGGTAGGATTTCTAACTCGTTTATAATGGTATTGGCCTCTTCAGAGTCTACATAGTATGTTGCTATCTACTATCCCTGTCTTAGCTAGGGAGGCCCTAATAAATTCATTTACGCCCTCCTTTAGCATGAGTGTATCTTGTTAAGTAAGTCGTTCCCCATTTTTTACCTTTTTTTTATTGATTCTCAGTTCTTTTAATTGTTTTATTTTTTAGATGAGCTTTGTGAATTTTCCTACCACTATCTGTCATTATGGTGACACGATTATTCTTTGCCACGATTTCCTTTTTCAACATGCGTTTTGATGCGTATAATAGCGGCATAAATCACGTCTCCCTCGCGATACTCCCTGGGCTTTCCTCTATTTAAATTTAACCCTACATTTCTGGCCTCCATGTTTCGCTTAATAATGCCCCTGAGATCTTTATTGATTTTTGAGCGGGTGTTCAAAAGACTTTGATAATTGACTCTCTGGGACCTATTAAAGAATATGTCAGTTGGCTTCCGTCTGATGACCGAATGTATTGTGTTGTTATAACGATCTACGTCTACGTAGACAAGTTCCTTGACCTTTAAATCTGGATTCTCGGCTTTAAGGTATATAGTAAAATGTATATTTCTATCTGTCCATTTACCTCGCTTCTGTCTGTTGGGGTTAGGTATAGTTTGATTTCAAGTGTTTTAATAAAGTTTAGAACGATTGGACTGAGGAAGCCTCTTTCATTGTCCATGAATAAAATTTGTGGGTCTCTAGAGTAATATAAAATTTACTACACTTGTGTTCAAGTGTTCCCTAAGCATTTCTATGAGATTAGCCTGGCGAAAGGTTCTTGAAGAAATACTCGTATAATGGCGATAATAGTAATGATGTGGTTCTTTGTGAGCCCAAAGATCGATGCCAATTCTGAAAATGATCTGATTTCTAAAAACATTAATTGGGGCTTCTACATGTAGTATTAGGTCGGAATTTTCCTGGTCGGCACTGTGCGTGGTGCAAGAATCTGTATCGCTGTTGGAGAGCTCATAAAGTTCCCTTCAGCCGTACTAGTCAATGAGTCTGCCCCTCGTCCTTCAGCTGCAGTATCCGTGGCTTATTTCGAGAGTGCTTCTTGTAGCTCGCTTGCAGTTTCAGGGCTTGTGTCTTCTTCGCGAGTTCTTTCGGCTGCATTAGGTAAACCAGGCAGATGGTTAACTTCCGACTTCAGGTGTGGGAGAGCATTGGCCACGAAATTCGATTTACCTGGTAAGTAAATCAATTCGTAATTATACTCTTCGATTCTTGCTTTCCAGTGTTTGAGTTTCGCATTGTGATTTGTATTACTCAGTGCGAATGTCTGCGGCTGGTGGTCTGTATAAATCTTAATCTTATTTGTTCCATACAGTAATTTCTCAAATTATCCAGGACCCAGACTACCTTCTCATTGGTTGCGTAATTTTCCTCTGTTCGATCCAGAGAACGAGATATGTATGCGACCGTGCTCACCTTGAGACAGCACAGCACCGATTGCAAAATTTGAAGCATCTGTGGTCAAATTGAAGCATTTCTCGAAGTCCGGAAGTGCCAGCACTTCTACAGAAGTCAACTTTTAAGGTTTCGAAAGCCTTAACTGCATCTTTATTGAGAGAGATTGGAACATTTTCTGATTAGTTAGCCCGAACATGTGCAAATTCCCTCGAGTTATATTCGTCAATGGTTTGGCTAATTTAGCATAATCTCGAATAAATTTCCTGTAGTAGGAAGTTAATCCGAGAAAGCTCTTCAACTCTTTTAAGTTCGTCGGTGGAAGGATTTTTTTCGATGGCATTAACTTTTTTTGGGTCTGGGAGGGTAACAATATAACCAAGAAATTCGACACTGGTAGCCAAGAAGTTCGTTTTTTCCAGGTTGCTTTTCAATCCGGCAAACAATCTCGATGTCTCTTAGAAATACTAAAAATAATCTACATAACAAATCTTACCTATTAACCCGTAAGCACATCATCTATCTGCGCTGAAAGATTACTGGAGCATTCTTGAGCCCGAAAGGAAGCCTTAGATATTCGTACTTCCCATCCATTCTTGAGAAGGCTGTTTTCGGAATATCCTTTTCTTTCATGAGGATCTGTTGAAATTCTGAGGTCACGTCAAGCGTTGTGAAGAATCGAGCAGCATCTAGACTGTCAAGTGTACTGGTAATATCGGCTTTTAATCGATGACCATTCTATACTGCTTTTCTGCCTTTGGCTTTGGAGGATACGACTTGTTGGTGTTTCCAGGATTGGGATGAAATCCTGAGCTACCCCTAAAGTCGTATTTCTCAGGGGAAGATATCGTATTAGGTGCACTGACATGTAGAGAATTATTTCTGAAGTTAAGACTTTCCATCTCTAAGCAGGGTGAATATGACTCAGGCAAGGTTCTTGGCTTCTGAACAATGAGAAGTCTTAAAAGATCCCCATTTAGTCTACGAATAAATACGTCTAGTACACGGTTTCTCTAAGTTTCCACCAAAGCATTCATGGTTTCGGTAGAATACGTTTCAGCCCTGACTTTATTGATGATCAAGGAGAATTGATGGTTCACTGTGGCGTAGAAATCGTCAACTTTTATACCACCCTGTGTGAGCTGATTAAATTGGATATGCCGGATATGCCTCTTATCGGCGTAGTAGAGCGATAGAATTCTTTTAATTTCTTTCCACTTGTTATCGAATATGATGTATGAGACCAGAGCGGAATCCGCTCTGCCTCGTATTTTTTGCCGTATGTAATGTAAAATCGCACGGTACATGGATTTGTTCCGGACTATTTCATAGTGCTTCAGAAACGTCTCCACACTGTAGGCCCAGGAGACATATTGTACTGGATTGCCGTCAAAGATTTGTAATTCCTTCACTGAATCAGGGAGTTTAGAAATATCCTGCAAGTCTTGTTTGCATGTCGGCCCACATAACAGTACTGCATTGTCCGCCCGCGGGACGAATCTGTCTCCTGCTCCCCAATCTGGAGCCGATTTCCGATAACCGCCAAACGTTCATTAACGTTTTTAATGGGCACTTGTCGGTTGAACTATTCCATTCAATTAATGCGGCCTTCCATTGCCCTAAGTTGTTCTATTAACGAAAACACCACGATAAAAACACAATAGCGACAGAAGCTTTTTCTAAATTAAAAATTGAAAGCTGATTTTTTATTTTTTTAACTATATATTTCAATCAATATTAATATCAATGCTTTTTTATTATGACTGAGTTTTTTTATAGATATTTTTATTTGTTTTGTCAGAAGGATGACTTTGAATACTCGTATCAATTCCCTAGATGCCTAGTGCACACGTCAACGCTCGAAATTTCTCGTGAGCTGCACAAGGAAAAAGAAATAAAACAAAGAAAAAAGCGCAGCATAAAAACACCACAAAACAAAACAAAACAAGACCACCGGGCGCATGTGAAAAAAAAAAGCAAAAAATAGTGCAGTGCAGTGAAAAAAAAATATCACACAGTACGGGTATCTCACCTCTCCCACTCCTGGTCGAAGTACTGTTGCTTGCACTCGGTTACTGCCGTTACTGTATTTATCATACGGTACGGGCAGTGACTGAGTATGTAACAACTTATGGATAGCTGTTTGTGAGTGAAAATTTTTTTGGTGCACTGTTTCATATTGTTGTAAGGGCATAACACCTACAGCAATTTGATTCTGTAAACTACGTCAGACTTTTCACTTCGCAGCCTTGCTTAGTATCGTCGGTGTTTGTGTTTGCCTGTAATTATAACTAGGGAATTCAGGGTGGACGTAGCCAATATACACGGACTAAAAAGAAATCTCTTTTCTGCGTACGCCCACGTCTGTAAGTATATACCAGCTATTTTGGCACTTAGTGAAACGCAGGTAGATCCCCGCCCACACCCCTCAGATCACTCTGATCTGAAGCTACCTGGCTACGAACTAGTGCCATTATTCTTCTCCCACCGCGGTCTCGCCATTTAGCTTACCAAACCATAATGTAGTCCCTGTTCCAATTCGGAATTCAATTTCATATGGTTAAAATTCCATATCCGTAAGCAAATTATCCACTACCGCTTTATTTACAGAAGCCCCAAACTGGACAGCAATTTGACTTTTAATGAGTTTGATGTGCTTCCTGACTCCATTCAAAGAATTGTATCCCTGTATTCTCATACTGAAATCGTTATTATGGGCGATTTCAATATGCCCAATTCTGGGTGGCTTCGACATTCTGGACAGACAACACCCGAAAGACGGTGTGTTGAGATCATCGTAGCGGAAAATAACTTAACCCAGCTTGTAAATGCGCCCACACGAATACCAGACGTTGATAGTCATACCGCCAACACCCTGGACTTGTTTTTAACTTCTAACCCCAATAAGTACTCTATTGATGTGCTCTACCCTCTAGGCTCGTCGGACTATTTTCTAATATCTAATTTCTCGTACACTCACCACAGAGTTGAAGAAAAGATTCCTAAAAGAACCGTACGGCAATATGAGAAAGACAATTGGAGCGGACTTAACAACTTCTTTAAGAATTTCAACTGTCTTTATGTTGCCTCGATAACGACGTGGATGACGCTGTTGACATGATCACAGAAACTATTCTCTTTGGAATGAGATGCTTTATGCCTCATCGGATGAAAGGTATCAAACCAAAGGAAAAGCCATGGTACGGATCGAGCTGTTATGAAGCTGTCAGAGTTAGAGAACTGGTTTTTCGGTCCTACACGACCAACCCGACAAAGGAAAACCGAACAAAGTTTAAACGAGTTTCTTAAGCGTGTGAAATTCCAATACGACCAAAAACTGAGGCAAAAAATACTGCAATGTCCCTAAAGCAGTAACAATTTTTGGGCGTTCGTCAAAAATATTAGAAATTCTGCCTCATCCTCCATCCTAACGCTCATTTACAATGACATTCCAACTGTCAGCTCTTTGAACACGTCCAATCTGCCTGCTGCACACTTTGCGGCCAGCTCAACACTCGCAGATTGTGCTTTGTCCCCGCCTACACTTGAGTGCCTCGTATCTTCAATGGGACGAATTAAAGATCTTAATATACATAAATCCGCTGGTCCAGTTCGTATATCCCCCCTTCTCATGAAGAGGTGTTCTTTCTCGCTGGCACAACCACTGCGTAAGCTTTTTCATCAATCCCACCCTTTAGGGCTCTTTCCGATAAAATGGAAAACAGCATTTGTGCGGTCCGTCCTTAAAAAAAGCGAATGTTTTTCCCTCTCCTCCTACAGATCCACTGCACTTACGTCCCTTCTTTCAAAGGTCATGGAATCGCTGATGATCAGCTCATGAAATATCTCTAAACACGGAAACTTTTTAATGACCGGCAGTACGATTTTCGTAGCAACAGGGCCACTGGTGATCAGATGGCATGCCTCACCGTGGAACCAAAGCGTACATCAATCTGGCGAAAGCAAGATAGTTGCACTTGATATTTCTAAGGCACTTGACAGAGTTTGGTATCAGGCTCTTTTATCGAAAATGCGTGCTTTTGGGATCGAATGCAAACTTCTTCAATTGACTAGAAATTATCTTTCGGAAAGTTCAATTCAAGTTGTCTTGGATGGTTTCAAGTCTGATATTCACAAAATAAATGCTGGTGTGTCTCAGGGCTCCGTTCAAACTTTCATACCGTCTCGGTATGAATGCTCATCAGTTTACCCTCAAGCCCATTTTCGGACGTACTCTAAAATATCGTGATTCGTTCCTAAGCCATACAACTCGCTTATGGAATGCCCTGCCGATCTCTGTGTGCCCTTGTCGTTATAGCTTACAAACATTTAAAAACAACGTACATCGGTACCTATCCTTTCTTCCTCCCTAAATTTCCTTCGCACGCGCTGTGTGCCAATATTTTAAGGGTACACAAACCCCTTGAGCGTGCGCTTATTATAAAAAAAAATAATAAAAAAATAAAATCAATTTAATATAGAGAAACTCTACTAGAGTTTTTCTTATTTTTTTCTTAGTTTAAGAGACTATGTACTAGTCTTGTGAGAAATTTTAAATATATATATCTTACTACTATTTTCTTAGAACTACTCGTACCTTACTAAAATCTTAGGAATATACGACATCGTTTGAATCCTTAGTCGTCTTCCTTTAGAATAGGATGGTTGTTTTTTTTTTATATTTTTGTGGTTTCCGTTTTTCTATTTTCGGGTTTCTCGTTAACCTCACTTTTCAAGTTTTTCGTTAACTTCACTTATTTGACTTAAGATCACACTTTTTCTTTTGCAGGATAATTTTCCTTTTTTTGGGGTTTTGAGTTGAACTTTTTGTTGTTTCTTGTTCTCTTCACTCTTTTGATTTAATTAAGATAAATACATTCTTTTTTGGATTTTGGGTAAATGTTTAATGGTTAATGATTAAGGATACACACACGAGTTTTGGGCTCTCCCTGCTCGAGCGCCAGTAAATGTCCTGTAGAAGGAGTTTTCTAAAAAAATACAATCCGCGCGTATAGGCACAACTTGGATTCCAAATGAAACACGATTTTTATAATACGTTATAAATAGTTGTTTATTAAACCAAGTACTCGATCTGAATACCCAACAATGTGTACAATACTAAAAATCTAACCTCGGCACAATTGATTCCAATGGCTTTGGTTCCCACGGGAAAGCTCATGCAGGTTCGCGCATGCAGGTCAAAAATGCATACGGTGAGTCTGACTAGATACTTGAGTCTTATCGTATTTCAGACAGATAGGTGGCTGCTTACGCGTGTTAACTACCGTTCTTTCAAATATTTGCGTCCCGCAGATCTACACGTGAACATGTTGAGCAGCTTAGATTTCCATCGCGTTGGTGAACTCCTTTGGTAATGCGCTGCACTGGACAAGGGACTTGTTTGTGGCGAAAGGACACACGCAGTTCTAGAATGTAGACCTGTCCCGTAGACCTGTCCACACAGCAAACAGATTGACACGAAAATTACTATGATGATACAAATTTCAGTAAGACTTTCTTTTAGGGATTTAATGTGTTCTATGTTTCTAACATTAATGTCATGCAAATGATCTATTGTACATCAAGTTTCACCCTTTTGCTAGTTACGTTGACCAGGACCGGAGGGAGTGCTTGTAGACCCTTAGAAGTATGTCCGATCCTTGATGCTGATTGTTTCGTTGTCCAGTTGGATGAAGTAGGTGCCTTCTAAAAGAAATGAGGAGTTTCCATCTAAAAGAGAGCCATTAAAGTTAGTAACAAAAACAGAGTTTTTCCGATTAATTCAATGATCTCTGTATTAGTCTTTCTGAAGTCGCATACTGCAGTACCACCTTTAAGGCCTCTTGGTAAACAAGTATCTTCTGATAATTTCTTTACTACACTTTCTTCACATACGAAAGTATTCCCTATATGAAGGTAGTCCAACCGTTTCCTCGTAGTTGATAAGTAGTTTCGTAAAATTTAAGTCAAGTTATTTTCCGTCATTAAATTGTAGGCCCAATCTTCGGAATTGATAAGACGTACAGCAATAAATTTCCATTTGTAAACACCGAGGGTCGCCCGTATTCTACGGCTTCCCCGACGTTTTGGTAAGGTAGGATTTCTAGCTCGTTTATGATGGTATTGACCTCTTCAGAGTCAAGTATGTTGTTATTTACTATCCCTGTCTTAGCCATTTGGCATGCCCTAATAATTTCATTTACCCCCTCCTTTAGTATAAGTATCTTGTTAAGTAAGTCATGTTTTAGTTTGTCAGATTCTCCCTTCTGTAAGGCGTTATTGTAGCGGTCGATTGTTTTGTTAATCTTGTTCGTAACCTCATGCGTTGAGTCAAACAACTTATCGTTAATTTTGTACTGCTGGTCATTGGTCATTGTGTTTGCAAAAGTTTGTCCCAGTCAGTTGCATCAGGGGAACCCGTCAGCCATTTCCAGGCAGTCCCAATCCAATTAATGGATCTAACTTTTCTCGCCCGTGGGTCACGAAGTTTTCTTAAGCGATCCTTCGTCTGGTTAGGTGATAGTTTAAAACCAGACGGGTTTCTTCATCCCATACCCGCTTCAGTTGTTCAGTTTGTTGTACAAGTGCGTAGTAAAGTTTTAAGTCAATAACGTGGATAAGTTTGAAGTACCCATTCGTCATCCAGGCATCACCTTTCCTAACTCTCACAATTGGCGATTTATATAAAAAAATATGCAAGGCTTCCGACTGAACCAACAAAACTAAACTGTAATACAAATTTGTTATTTTATTTAGGGATTATATCATTAATTTTATAATTCCAAAAATACGAGCTTAACATTACATATGTAGCATATATACAAAGGTAGAAATTGTTATAAGTTAAAATTTTTTAATTGTTTTATTTGATATTAATATTTTTTAGATGAGCTTGGTGAACTTGGCGAGCTTTTCCGGCTGCATTAGGTAAACCAGGCAGATGGTTCCTTCCGACTTCAGGCGTGGGAGAGCATTGGCCATGAAATTCGATTTACCTGGTATGTAAATCAATTCGTGGTTATACTCTTAGATCTTCGATCCAGCGTTTGAGTTTCGCATTGTGATTTGTATTACTCAATGCGAATGTCTGCGGCTGGTGGTCTCTATAAATCTTAATCTTCTTTGCTCCATACAGTAATTTTTCAAATTATCCAGGACCCAGACTACCTTAAGCATTTCCTTCTCATTGGTTGCGTACAGCACCGATTGCAAAATTTGAAGCATCTGTGGTCAAATTGAAGCATTTCTCGAAGTCCGGAAATGCCAGCACTTCTATAGAAGTGAACTTTTAAGGTTTCGAAAGCCTTAACTGCATCTTCATTGAGAGAGATTGGAACATTTTTTGATTAGTTAGCCCGAACTTGTGCAAATTCTCTCGAGTTTTTTTCGATGGCATTAACTTTTTTTGGGTCTGGGAGGGTAATGTAGCCAAGAAATTCGACACTGGTAGCCAAGAAGTTCGTTTTTTCCAGGTTGCTTTTCAATCCGGCTTCGTTGATTTTGGAGAAAACAATCTCGATGTCTTCTTCTCTTAGATGATCTTCTTCTGATTTACTAAAAATAATCTATATAGACATAGTAAATCTTATTTATTAACTCCTTAAGCACATAATCTATCTGCGCTGAAAGATTGCTGGAAGAACTCGCTTGTGATCGTATCTTGCCGTCGAAAGTTCCCATGCCTTCTCATAATTCCCTGCATCTGGTGCCAAATGTTGGAGAAGTTTTGCCGCTTCTGCTGAGAGACTTGACTTTAGGTAGTGGAGCTTCTGGATGCCTCCAAGATATCGTAGAACGAGTGCCACTTCATGTAACATCCAGATAACTCAGGAATATTGATTTTGGGGAGACGTATATCTTTGCTCTGAGGAATATTTGTAGCAAACGTTGTTTGTTCCATAATTGAAATTAATTCTAGTTTCATATTTTCTTCCGGGTTTTCAACGCTCCTGCCTGCTTCGTAGTGCCGTTGTGCTACTGCTAGATTCTCTTCCAACAGCAAAAGTCTGGTTGAGAGATAATTCTTAGACGACGGGATTCACCAGTCTTTTTAAAATTAGCAAAGTCCCTTTTGACTTAGACAAAAACATCAGTAAGGAGTTTAGCCGAGATTTCAATTAATTAGAATTTATTATGTAGGGTATGAACAAATTGCATACAATATAAAGGAGCTGGTACTCACTTTGTTCTTCCTTTTAAAGTTTTGTTGAAAGGCGAGCTGCTTACCGTCGATACTGCTGGTGTTGTTGGTACCACGGGTACTGCTAATGCCGATGGTGTTGTTTCAATTAATGCTGTTTGAGGTGCTCCCTTTGTTTTGCACTGGACACTCAATGTGTTGATTTAATTTTAAGTTCATTTTAATTTTTAAAATTTTCATCTTTGTATAGTACACACTTAGATGTAAAGATTTTTATGAAATGCACATATATGTAATACATATATTTACGTAATCGAAAAAACGACTAAAACGTATCCGGATCGAAAGACCAAATGTTCGGAGCTGGTTATTTTGTTTAACCGTGTTGTAATTATTTAAATGACTTGTACAGTAACAACTGTTTTGTAAAATTAGAATTTACTGTCTGGCTAAGAAAACTGTATATACTCGTAGATTAAAAATAACGTAAATAAAACAAACTTCTCACTTCAACTTTATAAAAATGGTGATTTTATTTTGTGTAAAATGTTTTGTTTTTATGATAATTTTTTGACATACGCAATTTTTTATGTCATGAGAGTTTTATCATAAATGTGTTTGTTTACAAATTTAAGAGTACAATAATCTATGTTTTGTTTATTTTACATTTCATTGAACTATTTATAATTTAACAACTTTTATCAGCAACATTCTCCCCGCCGTGAACAAAGTTCGCAATCATTTTCCTGTTTGTACTGGAACACCCATTGGCTCGATCATCTGCTACAACTTCATGCAATGCTCATATGAAAGGACATCAAATATTTAAAATTATCTTGCAAAAAGGACAGACAGCACAAATACACTTTGGGCCACAAACGTAAGAAGAGCACCCCTATACGTAAATGGCAGAATGCGTATCCAGATGTTTTGCTATTAGTGTCGACTGTATAGTGTTGTCCTCTTTGCACTACTTCCTTTAATTGTGTAGTTGAAGACGAGTGCGTGATTAAATTCTGATGACTGTTCATTGACCAGTTGTGCGTAAATAATAATGGCAGCCATGGTGGATCTTGTTTGTTTAAATTCAGTTTTTAGTGCGGGAATTTGTTGTTATAATGTAATTGGTGAATGGCGTTGGCGTTTAAAATTCAGATGAGTGATGTTTTAATATCACATATTTTTTTATTATTTTTTTTTGTTTATTGTAGTGCGTTCCGCATCGCGTTTTGTACGCATTTTACCGGTGCCATTTGTTTTTTGTGTTGATTAATGCTTGTTTTTTTTTTGTGATGTTGAGTAATATTTATGATTTGTGTTAACGTATTTTTTATTAGAATAAATTTTTATTTCATTATTTTGGAAATTGTGTTTTGATTGATTGCTATGTGTTGTGCGTGAATGTATGTATAGTGCGAAAATAAATATGGCGGATGATATGTGTATGTTTATGTGTGAATACAACGTATTCGAGAAGAGTTGTGATATATTTTTATTTTGATTTCTTGGCTTTAAGAAGATTTATTTAGTTTAATTGTTGAAATTTTGAGCTAGGATATTGAAGGATTAATGGAACCTAATCTGTGTGGTATATTTTCTTTAAGTACTACGAGTATTGATGAAAGGTTGAAGATGAGTGATCGGAATCTGTGTGATTATGGATTGAAACTATTGTTTATGTTTTGAGTTGATAGTGATGGCATGAGATATTTATTGTCTGTTATTCTATGAGAGATTTTTTTTTGTTTACTCTTTGAGTGTTTTGGTTTTATTTTAATTTTAAACTTATTTTATTTATAAATGTTTAAATAATTTGCTGTTCTTGTGTGGTTTTGTTCGTTGGTAGGTAACACAGTTTTGTTATTGGTCTTTTCAATGTTGATGTTTTTGTTTTCAGTGTGACGACACGAACATGTCCGTCGTTTCCTGGATGCAACTGAGTTATTCGCGCAAGCATCCACTGTGTCGCTGGCAACCGTTCTTCTTTAAGGAGAACCAGACCGCCTATTTTGGGTTATTCTTCTGATCTCGTCCATTTCGGGCGCTGTTGTAGACGTCCATCTCTCGATGCTGTTGATGTTTTTGTCGATGTGGTATCGCGTTTAGTGTTTCACCGATTAGAAAGTGCCCCGAAGTGATCACCTCTAAGTCTTCTGGGTTGTCGGAGAGAGAACACAGAGGTCTTGAATTCAGGCATGCTTCTATTTGCGAATTCTTCGAATGTTAACTACCGGTCTCCTCTAACTCTTCTTAAGTGGTGCTCAACAGATTTCACCCCTGCTTCCCATAGTCCACCGACGTGTGGGGAAGATGGGGGAATGAAGTTCTCTTCGTACCTTGGTTGCTTAGGGTGTCTGCGATTTCTTTCCATTCGGATTTTGCGTCTTGCATCCACTTTTTCAGCTCATTCTAAGCCCCCACGAAGTTTGTGCCACAGTCACTAAATATTTGACGACAGACAAATGCCCGTTCGCGCCTTGAAACGTCTAAATGCTGCTAGAAAGGCTTGTGTAGTAAGATCACTCACTGCCTCCAAATGAATTGCCTTTGTTGCGAGGCATATGAAAATGGCAAAGTAGTCTTTTAGTGTTTTTGCACTTTTTCCCTTCCATGTTCTTATGTCTATTGGTCCGGCGTAGTCGACCCCCGTATTGGTAAATGGTCTTGTTATCCGAAACCGTGCCATAAGCTGCGTCATTGTTTTAGCTTTGTGTTTGAAACACTTGACACATTGGTAAATGGTGTGCTTTACACTCTGTTTTATTTGGATGATCCAATACCTTGTCCGAATATATGCTGTCATTTGCTGGATACCACCGTGTTGTGTTTTTTCGTGTGCGTCTCTCAATAGCGTTTTGGTGGAATGGTGGCTCGACTTGAGGATAATTGGGTGTTTCTGGTTATATGCCAAGTTCGAGTTTTGAAGCTTTCCCCCCATGCGAAGAATTCCATCTGCGTCTATGAAGGCATTCAATGATTTAAGTGTTGATGTTGCCTTTAGACCTCTGGCAACATGTCTTTTTGCACAGATCTTATTGTCATCTGTGATGTGGTGTTCAATTCTTCTGGTTACAAAAGGCCAAATTGTTTGCAACCTGATCTGCAGTTGGAAATAAATCGTTGGCAATACGCCAACACGCGTAATATTGTGTGCAATCTGGAGAACTTGGTGATAATTTGTCGTACTATGTTTTGGTGTGTCCGTGTTTGTGTTGTGGCGACATGAGTGTTTATTGTTCGCACTTCCTCTTCCGTGTTGATGTTTGTTGGTTGCTCTGGGACTAGGAAGTTCCATTAGAAAAAAAAAACTCCTTCTTCACTCGACCCCAAAGCTGGATGTTTTCCCTACTTCATAGCGGCGGTCTGCTCGTCTGGTGGTGTTTGCTAAAAAATGTTAGTGCGCAAACTTCAACGTACCTTCCATTGGCTGATAATACCTTCACAATCACAGTTGTTAAACATACCTTTGAATTATACTGTTATGTGTGGAAGTGTGGAAAGTGTTTCGAACTTGTCTGGATCCAGAGGGATGGTCTTCTTGCGTGGGATTAAAAGAGTTTACATTTGGGTTCATTGGCGTTTCTTTGTGTTGTTTATTTATGTTATGTTCTTGAAACTGTGGCATTGTTTCTGTCTTGTTTGAAAAATTGATGTGTAGTAAAGTGTGGTGCCATTGATGACAGAAGTAATAATTTATATTACTTGGACAGTTTCGGGTACTATGACTGTAAGCCAGACAGTTGTCGCAGACCTTTGTTTGCCGAACAGTCTGTTGTTGTTGTTGAAATCACTTACATTTGGGGTGGCCGTGGTGTAGTGGTACTAGCAATCGCTTCTCACTCGGAGGGTCAAGGTTCGAATCCTAGCCACGACAAAGTTTTCATTTGTGTAATTGGAACTCAGTCAGAAAAATCTGCGTGTGAAGGCATAACACTGACATGTAGATTTGGCTGTTGTAGGGTTTTCAAGCACAAAACAACCGTTAAAATTCACAACCTGAATCATTCCGAGTGAAGAAAATCTCTCCGTCCTATTCGGACTCCCACCCTTGGAGAGCCAATATCGAAACCAAACACACCTGAGTTTCAAACCATTACATCACAACAATGCTTTCCTTTCTCCTCCTTCTATCTTTCCGCCGGCGCCCTGGCAACAGTAAAAGGGTATCACAACCCCTTAGGCGCGCGTAAATTATAAAAAAAAAGCATTATCTTAACGAGTGTTGCCCGTTGTTGCATACCTCGCACTGGAATTGATTAAATTTTGTTAAAGTGTGGTATGTCTTAGCTGCTGGTTGCGGTTTCGGACATGGCTTGGCGATAGGCCTAGATTCCCCTTTTTCTGCTATTGCTTCTAGTGTCCGGAAGCGTGTTTCTAAAAAATCAGTGAGACCTTTAACGTAGGAAGATCCTTGCTGTTGCTCAGTTTTTCTTCCCATAGTAGTTGCGTTGAGGTCGGCAGCTTTTGTGTCATGATATATTTGATGATTACATACCACTAATCCACTGGGAAATCGAGATTTTTGAGTGCGTGGACACTCTCTAACGATGTGTCCATGAGCGTTTCACCATCTCATTCGTTTGTGTGCTGTTTGGTTGAAGAAGAGCTGAAGCTGCGAGCTCACTAGAACTTGCTTGTGATCGTATCTTGCCTTCAAAAGCTATAAAAATGATGATTTTATTTTGTGTAAAAGTCTTCCTTTTATGTTAATTTTTTGATATATGCATTTTTTTATGTCATATCATAAGTGTGTTTGTTTACAAATTTAAGAGTACAATATTCTATGTTTTGTTTAATTTACATTTCACAATTAGTGACTCATCATAATCCAAAATTTACAGCAGCTGTTAGTACGGCCGTAGACCCTGTCAAAAAAGAGAACCTTTTAAATAAATTATCCTATAAAAATTGTGTTTTTTCAGTCAATCATATGTACAATAAACTTCTACCATTGTAAACTCGAAAAGAAAATCTCAAAAAAGCCTATTTTTACTGCCTCTAGAGTGGCCTAACCCCTTGATGAAACCTGGTATCAAAATAAACTGAGCGACGTATTTAAATTAAAACTGTAAAGTAATACGAGTATTATATGAAACTTGGGCCAAGAGCATACATCAATGAGACTGGTATCAAAATAAACTGGGCGGAAGTACATTAAAACTGTGATGATTTTGTTCGTTTATATGCATATAATCATAAAAAGCGTAATACGTACATACAGTGACGAGCAAAAGTTTGCAAATGTTTTCATGTATTTGAAAAAGTTGTCGAAATACAAGATTTAAGGAGAAAAAAAAATATACTGCAAAATAACGGAAATTAATAAATCTGCAAATTTTTGTACTATTCCAATTTCACACGCATTACTCTCAGCGAGAATAAAAACGGTTTTGTCAATAAGAGTGGCTCCCACGTTCTAATATATTTTTTTTATATGTAATTTCAGAAGTAACAGTTAACATCATCACATTTGTACACCATTTTTTTTAGATAATTGATTGTGTTAAGAGCTTTTTAAGGGGATCATAATTAAAATGAAGTAAATTTTTAAAAAAAAATTGGGGAAAGAGTGTTTTTTTTTTATTAAAAAGTGGTGAAACATCACGGGAAATTTCAAAAACATTAATAGTTTCAAAAACTTCAGTGCAAAGTACGAATATAGAAGTTCCCGTTATAAAAAAAGGACGAAAACGATGGCTCTCTAACCCGGATACAAGAAGGATGGAAAGAGAATTGAGAAGTTGCGGGGCCAAAGCTAGTTAGTGAATCGGCTGCACGCCGGGCTCTCAAAAAAATTAGATTAATTGCGAAGGAGAAACTTCTACTTTCTGTGAAAAATTTAAAAATTTAAGTCACAAAAACTGGAGCATTGACCAATGGAAAAAAGTAATTTGGTCTGACGAGACAAAGGGCAATCGAATAGGAACAGATGGCAGATCGTATTATTGGTCACGTCTTAGAGAGCAACTTCAGCAATATCAATGTCATAGGACAGTGAAACACGGTGGAGAGTAAAAATCTAAGAAATAATGAATAAAGAAAAATATCTTCACATTTTACAAAATAATTTACTAACACTTTTAGCCACAACTGGCTACAGGGAGTATGAAAGCATTTTTAAACAAGATGGAGACCCCAAACATACATCTAAAATTGTCAAGCAATGGCTCGAAAATCAGGAATTTCAGATGATGACATGATCAGCACAAAGCCCCGACCTCAATCCAATTGAAAATCTTTGGTCAATTGTGAAGCGACGGTTAGGGCATGTAGCGTCAGTCTTTTAACCAAAGAAATAAATAAGTTTGGTGGTGGTGTTCCATTTGTGCTGCCTCACTGTACCAAATCAAGGGAATTTACCCATTTTCCAAAACAGACCTTTTCCCCTCCCAATATATTAGTTTGACCTACTCTTTCCCAACTCACGATAAAACCTGACTGTATCAATCGTCCCTCTATTTTCGAATCCCCTCATTTCACTTGATTCGTAGGCTCCCTCTCTCCATGTGCTCTTGTTCGTATGGTGAATTTGTCTCTGTTGTCCTAGAGATTGTTGAATATTTCGAATTCTGGTGGAAGAAGTGGAGAGCCTTGCTAAGGTTACAGATCGTGTGGAAGTAGGCTAGATCTGAATGTTTATATGTAGGTTCTGTACTGTGATGAAGAATATAATTCAGGCAGGAACCTGTTTTTGCGAGGAAGAATCTAAAGTAGGAATAGATTGTATGAGTAGTAAGCGAAAGAGGTAGGAAGCGAGATAGGAAGCGAAAGCGGTAGAAAGCAAAATAGGAAGCAAAGAAATGGGATTTTTTTTTAGAGAACGAGACCAATTAGAGAGGTCAATAGCCTTTACGGGTTTTGATCAGCTGATCGAACCAGCAGACGAGATGGGTTTTTTTTTTTTTAAAGTGTCTGTGGGTATAGCGGCAAGGTCACATTGGATGGGAGTTTTTTTCCTTTTTTCGAGTTGAAGTAGGGACAGTTGATGTTTGGAGATAGAGCAACAAGGGTGCGCGGAATTCGAGTTCCTTTTGTTTTTTTGTTTGATACGAGTCGACTCGTAGTCGGCGTGAAAAGTAATTAAAAGAAAAAAAAAAAACGGAGGGATTGTAGGCAGTCGGCGCCGCGAAAGTTTCAACATATCCCTAATACGCACCGTTTCTCCGAGTTTTTTTTTTTTTTCTCCCCTGCAAAACAAACAAAAAAAACACACAAAATGACTGCCGCGGAAAAAAAAAAAAATTAAAATAAAATCTGAACTACCCCCATCTCCCCCTCCCCCTTAAAGCTACGCATAAAGGTGTCAACCCACTAATAAGCTTGTGGGCAAAAAGTCTTTTTAGTGCGGAATTAGTAAATCATAGTGCCGAAAGAGCTACATCCCCCTGCAAAACAGCAACATTTACACCTGCATACATAAATAAAAAGACAAAAAAAAACAACAAAAAGTTAAGGTAACAAAAAAAAAAATTGGAAATTTTGAAAAAGAAAAAAAATTATTATATGGATGTTTTTTAAGACCTTGAGAACTTTAAATAATAATACAAGACAGAAATATTGCTGGAATTCGATCACCTAAATTTTTCACTACTTTTTCAAATAAATCTGGGTATATGCCGTCAATGGTGGCTTGAATATTGGCTTCTAATGCTTTAAGAGTTGCTGGTTTGTCGGCATAAACCAATGACTTAACATAGCCCTATAAAAAGTAATCGAGAGGCGTTAATTTGCACGAACGAGGGGGCCGTTAGCAGGACCAATTCTGGAAATAAGGTTGACACCAAACTGATTTTGCAATAAACTGATGCTTAAACGCGCTTTACGGCAAGTTGCCCCGTCTTGTTGGAGCCAAATGTCGTCGATGTTTAGCTGATTAATTTTTGGAAACAAAAACTCAGTCAGCATTGCTCGATAGCCCTCGCCATTCACCGTGACGGCAGGTCCTTCCTCGTTTCGGAAGAAATAAGGACCAATGATGCCGCCAGCGTGTAAACCGCATCAAACAGTGAATTTTAATGGATGTAATGGTGATTCGTTAACAGCTTGAGCATTGTCTTCGCTCCATATACGGCAATTTTGCTTGTTAATGAAGCCATTTAACCAGGAATGAGCTGCATCACTAAACACAATTCTTCGATATAAATGCTCATCTTCGGCCAGTTCAATCAGTAAAAATGCGACGTGAACGATTGTCATTTGGCTTTAATTCTTGCACGAGCTGTGTTTTATAGGCACATAAGCCAAGACCCTTACGTAAAATTTTCCACGTAGGCGAAGGACGAAGGCCAACAAGTTGAGAACGGCTACGAATCGACATTTCGGCGTCTTCTTCAACACTTCGCGCTACAGCAGCAATATTCTCTTCGGTACGCACATTTCTTTGTCTTGTTGATGGTTTTGAATCGAGAAGAGTAAAATTAGTGCGAAAACGATCAATAACTGCACGCATTGCCTGCTCACTAGGCCAATTATGTTGACCGTAAAATTGATGAAGTGCTCTATGAACTTCACGAGCAGATTTATTTTTTTCAAAGTAAATTTCCACGATTTGGAAGCGTTGTTCTGGCGTTAAAGGATTCATGATGAATTGCCGAAACTTATTGAACACCTTTTATATTAAAAAAAAATATAAAATTATAAAAAAATTATGTATGTGTATATATAACTTAGTGAATTAGTGTAGTAGATACATATCCAATACAATATCCAATTTAGATTAAGCTATATGGTAAGTACATACATAGATTTGAGTTTTTTTTAAGGTTGTTCTATGGTTAGGGTTAAGAGTTTTTTTTTCTTGATTTAATTTTTTTTTATTTTTCGAAATACTGGCGCCAGAACTATGAGGGATCCTCGAATAACCGGTAAGTCCTACGTACTCGTACTATATATTTAAGTTTCCTTTTTTTTGGCTAGAATAAGAGTAGCCTTACAGTAGACTTTTTTTTTTTAAAAAATTGAATTCAAAAAAAAGCTCGTATCCTTTTCTGAATTTATTTTTTTTAATAAGCCCATAGCTATTGTGTCATGAGTTGAATTAAGTTTTTTATTAAAATGATGGAGTAAGCCTAGCGCAAGTGGTGTGTGGATGGGCAGACCGACCGTTCTTCCTTTTCTGAATTTATTTTTTTTTAATAAGACCATAGTTATTGTGTCATGTTGAATTAAGTTTTTCTTATTATAATGATGGAGTAAGCCTAGCGCAAGTGGTGTGTGGACCGTCTTTCGATGGGGCCGACTGTGACCGGACGTGATGTACAAATGATGACGACATAACGGAAGTGACGTGACTGACTTTTCCCGAAGTTTTTTTTTTACAGGTGGCGACTGGGAGGAACTTCGTTAGGGGATACCATTCACGGTGTTGGCCAGAATGATAGGATTTGGTCGCGTTTGAGTGCGATAAGGGTGGGTTGGCCATCCTCAGCCAACAACACCCGGCTTGTTTCAGGTCGTAACGAGCTGTCATCCCTGTATTACTCGCTGTAGAGTACATAGGGTTAAGTTCTCTTTAGGTTTGTTATAAGTCGTTATTTAAGTTCGGTATTTAGGGATTAGGTTATTATAGGTTTGTTAGTTCGTCCTGGTCTTGCACAGTGGTGATGGCACACAGACATGATCTTGCTCTTTCATTTCCTCTCTTTTCTATCGCCTCTTTTTCTCCTCCTCTCCTTTAAGTCCGTCCGGAAAATAACGTATTTTTTTTAAGAACTTAGCACTCAAGTGGGTATGAATACACTTATAATGCCTCAGCATGTGTTAAGTTTTTTGGAAAATGGGATAGAGAGAGAAAGAAAGATGTTTGGGCTCAGTGGTTATTTCGCTCCATGGGTGGCATCCAACATTTAATGGGAAGACTAAATTCTTAGTGAAGTTGGCTTGATGTTGATTTCTAGTCAATTACTCGTCTTACTTGATTTTCGTTAACTGAAAAAATGGATGATATGTCTTTCGGGCGATTCTTAAATATCCTTCGTTCTTTTTGATTTTTTTTTGATATTCTGGGACGAGATAAAAGGGTAAGTGAGTTGAGGTGCACGGGGTAGTGGCAAGAACCAACCCAATCCAACGAACCGAGCAACCGCGAGCGTGCCACTGTCATCTACTCCTGCATCATGGATGCCTCCGTGGCTGACTACTCTCCTTACATGCAGTACGAAATTCATACATCCAATAATAATGAGCTTTAGGATCGAATTAAGTTGGAATGGAGTCGGATTCCCGAGCAATCTCATCACAATTTGGTAGAAAGTATGTAAGGCGTTGTTTACAAGTAATAAAAAACAAAGGCTTATGGACTAAATATTGAATCACAAACCTTATTCCGAAACGTGCGAAGTTGGCCAGGTCCAAGAATTCAATATTTTTCTTTTTTAATGTATGATATAATATATCTTTTTAATTTGATTGAAGAAAATTTAATGCACAAAATAAAAAATATAAAAATTATTCAGCGTTTTAAACGCTGAGTTTTAATCAACTTTTTAAATAAGTGAAAATATTTGTCCACTTTTGCTCGTCACTGTATATGTTATTGGTATCAAATACAAGTTGATTCCACTGTCTTTTGAATGACGTAAAAATCATGGTTCTACAATTTTCAGTTTTTAAAATAGTTCAATCTAACTCCGAAGGCTTTGAAAATAAAGTTTTTTTCGTTTAAATCATTAATTTCTGAAAAATCTTCGGCGAGAGGGTATTACTTTCTTACTGTTACGTGAAAGGGCATCATTCAAGCTTGGTGTAATTTGGTGAATAATAATGTACAATAAGATCCAGCCAACACTAACCAAGTAAAGCACTATGTGTTTTTTTTTAAACAGAAACTTGAAAAAAATGTAGCTGTTTCTTTTTTGCAATATAGACCTAGTATTACTATGTAACTGACTACAGCTAGGTAAGAACAAACATATGGATGATTGTCACTTTCTACGCAGTCTGCTTGTAGTGTGCATACGTTTGCTTCTCTTTGATATTCGTGTTGTTAAGCTGTGTCGAAAAAATCTAAATATGGAAGTGAATTCCGGTATAATTAATGTTTTAATTGTTTAATATGATTACAATACTACATGCGTATTACTAACATAAGAGAGCTCCTGAGTCCTCCGCGTTATGTCTTAAGCAATTAGTTTTCTCTACGGAGGTAGGTAAGGTTAGGCTAAGCAGGGGTATGATGGATATGCCTTCACACAGACACCTGGCAACAAAACGGGCCCATAGCGATATTTGTGGAACCAGTTGAATTTGTCTTCGGATGGCAAAAACCTAAGCAGTCGTCCTGGTGAAACACCCAATTTCCCTGCAAAAGCCAAGAAGGCCTTTGAACTTCGTGCCGTCTATTTCCTCTACGTTTTCGAAAAAGGATTTCCCTAAAAATTTTCTTTGGCTACGTGATATTGCCTCGCATCTACACAGTATGTGTTTTATGTCCTCAACAACTTGCAGATCACCGCACAACTTGCAAATATCCGTATCTCGCAATTTGTATCTCTTTGCGTGTTGCCGCAGGACGCAGTGTCCTGGCAGGATTCCTATTACTGCCCCTATTACTTATCCCTGTTTAATTTTATTAGCTTCCTAGGTCTTTTTCTGTCAAAAAGCGGCCAAAAAGTCTTGGATATCCTATGTTCTTCAAGACTTGACCATCTTAGGTTCCCAGTCTTTGTGATTTTTTCCTCGATAGTGCCCCTCACTATGCAAAGTGGTGGTTTGATGTTGGCAACCTCACTATTGTCGAGTAGCCCTTCTTTTCTGGCAAGTTCGTTCGCTTGTTCATTTCCTTTAATACCCAGTGTCCTGGTACCCAGCACAGTTTTACCCGGTTCTGACTGCACAGTGCCTTGAGCATTATGCGACAGTCCCTGACCGTGTCAGAGTTGACGTTGATTAATTCCATTGCCTTGAATTCGGCCTAGCTATCGATGTAGATAACTATATCTATTTCTGATACCGATCTCATCTGCATTAGCTCAGTCGCCCTGAGGACAGACAAGTCTACGAGAAGTAAGGTCAAATATATTTTTTCTGTTAGTTTACGAGATTGCATGGTTCAGATTTGAATTGTGTGAAGGTACCTCTATGTGCGACATGCTTCCGTACGTGTACGCTCTACATATTGTAAAATGTTTGTTTGGGTACAAATAATAGAACTTATTCCTTCCAAATCACTTTATTTAATACAGTTACAATTTATAATCCAATCGCTTTTCTCAACCACTTTAATCTCTCACACACACCTCACCTCACACTTCAAATTCCACTTTAGAAGTGATTTGCATATCTTGGGGGATGCAGATATTTATACTTCCCTGACATCTTTCGAGAATATTCTTTGTCCTGCGTTCCATACAAATTTGTATTTGCTAAAAAATTCGATTCCATTCTCCAGTCCCCAATGGTTAAGCCTTCTGCAATTCAAATATGGAAATCATCTGCATTTCAAATATACATGGGTGATGCTGTTCACATTCCGATATCACACTGCTCCCTACTTAAAGTTGTTCGTCTCGAACAACTTCGTTGAATTAACGCATTCTATCCAAATGGACCACCTTAATTTTTCCTCGATCTCCACGCTTGATCCTGTAGACAACGTCATTAATGCAGGTTATTACCTTGTATGGAACTTCCCAATTCTGTTGCAATTTTGGTGATTTGCCTCTCTTACGCAGAGGATAATACAGTCACACTAGATCTCCATCGTTAAAGCCGGAAGATTTCGCTTTGATGTCGTATCTAGTTTCTAGTTGCTCGCTGGCTACATCTCTTCTCGGGTGTTTTCATGCTCCGAAGTCAATATTGCTAGCATGTGCGTCCACGTTGAACATTTTTCCGGGTGTGGAGTAACCCAAGATGGAGCATTGCAGATCTGTGCCGCTTGAGTTCTCGGAATGCTTTTTCACACTCTTCAGATCACCTGAACTGTAAGCCTTTTTCCGTAAGTTGATAAACCCTATTTGTCAAACAAATAGGGGATTTTGTCAGAAGAATCCTTTACGAACCTTCTGCAGTACGAGACAAGCGCCAAGAATCTTCTCAGATGGCGTTTATCTTTTGGACAGGCCAGCTTTCTACCGCTTCGATTTTGTCAGGATCCGTCCTTACTCCTTCCGCTGGTATAATGTGACCTTGATATTTTACTTCCGGACGGAACAACGAACACTTTTCTCAAAGGAGCGCTTTGCAGTCTCTCAAACACTTGTTTCAGGTTTTCTCGATGCTGTTCTAACGTCAAAACGTCAAAACAAAAAAGCGTTTTGTCATTGTTTCAAAAAGCTGTAATGGGTCTAAAACTATTGCAGTTGACCCTCGTCTAACTCAAATCCGAGTGGAACACGAAAAACCTCAGCGCCAGTGGAGGAAAAAGCGACTTCCTGCTCCGACTTCAGGACACTTTAAACAACGAAGGACATAATCAAGTTACATACTCCTTTAATGTTGAGGAGGAAGAACAAATGAGTACCGGCAATGACACATCTCTTTTCAAAAATGGACGAACAGAAGAACAGTCTCGACGAACAAAAAAAAAAATCTGAAAGAACAAAAAAATAGCCTCGAACAAAAGATGGACCAACAAAAGAAAATCTAGACGTACCAAAGAACAGCGTGCAGGGCCTTCAACGGAAAATAGGAAACCGAAGAACAACATGGTTCTTGTAAGGATTCTACATCCAAAGACATTCAATGTAAAGGTGAAAAAGGGAGAGATAGTAGGAAAATGTAAACGTATTGACGCTTAATTGACCACAACGGGAACCATTGGTATCGATGATGAAAGTTGAGGGACAGATTAAAGAATCGCAGAGTCCCTGTGCATCTCCAGTGGTCCTCGGGAAGAAGAACGGCAGCACGAGGTTTGGTGTAGACTACCGACATCTCAACTATGTTACTAGAAAGGATAGCTATCCACTACCAAAAATTTATGACACTTTGGATACGCTGTCTAGGGCGAAATAGTTTTCAACTCGTGACTTGAAGAGCGGTTACTAAAAGATAGAGATTAATCGTAAGGATCGTGAAAAACTGCCTTTACTACCAGAAGCAGTTTTTGGCAGTTCGCAGTGATGCCTTTTGGCATGGGCGAGGACTCACGTGGAAAATCTGCCTTGCGTATCAGGACGATGTTATCGTCATAGTGTTGTGGTAAATTTTCCCGCAAAACGTTTGACTCTCTTTCCCTTGTGAAGTCCTTTCGGTCCATCTTTTCTTTGAGTGGAACACCGATCTCTGGCGGTGATGGAGGGCGGCCATGGTCCCATCAGCCAGTTATCCACCAACACCAGACCTCGGAAAACAACCCATATAGGTTTCACGGGTAGTTTTTCCCACAGAGGAGAACGAGGGGGTTCGGTCGGAGAAGCCCTAAGGACAGTAAGGAGACTCACGATGAACCAGGAGCCTAAGGTGTGACAAGATGTCCACCAGGAACACCGTTGTCGTAGCCAGTAGGGTAGACGGGAAACTCGCAACGGGCTGCATCAGACAGAATCTCTGAAAGTCGCCGACGGGTGGGGACGGACGGTTCTTTCAATCCTGACACCCTAAAACGATGATGACGGGTGAGGGAAGATGATTCCTAGAGCCTACACTCCCACAAAAGCCAAATAACCGGAGGCTTAAATAACACCACTTCCTGCACTGAGCCAATCGACCGATCTCTCCGGCCGTGGCCAGAGGGCAGAAGGGCCCACGAACAAAATAATAAAATAAATAAATAATTGTATGGAGTGACACGCGGTTGGTCAGTCCCCATTCCCCTCAAATCTGAACGCCGATCCACCGGAGTAGGTAGTGATCCGCGGGACAAAAAAAAGTTACAAGACGCACTGTACTTAGCTTTTACTAGGTGTGGCGGCCCAGAGGATGACTGAATCAAGATACAATCCCACTCCAGCTATCTTCTCTTCGAGCTTCCTTTCTGCTCCGCGTTTGTTTTATTTTGAAATAAATTTTGTTAACGTAATTCGATCGAGGAAAAATGCCCGTGCATCCGAAAATGAAGAAACACTGCCTTTCGCAAGTTCCACATCGATGTCTAGTTTTAGGATCCACAACTTCCATAAGCTTTCTCAGTGGAGATCCCAGTTATCACTGGAAGTGGGAGCGAATCCCGAGACTGGGGAGTTTGTTATGACTTTGTAAAATGGAATGAATGAGAGGCATAAATGGACACGGGTGCACACACTAGCAAAGTTTGCTAGCAAAGTTTGCTAGTGTTGTAGTGAGTAACCTCGTCGTTGGGTTTACTAGAACCAAATGAATGTGTGAGCGAACGTGTGTGTGAATTTGTGTGTGGTAGGAGTTGTGCAAAGTAAGATGATTTGGATGTTACCTTGGTAATGACCAGCAAGTTGTGAGGGTCGAAAAAAAAATATAAAAAGGCTATAGAGTTTGTGCCATCAATTTGAATTGCGAAAAGCATTTTTTTTTTCCTTTTCATGTTTTCTTTTGTGCTAGAGTAGAGTAGACTTTGTGGGTTTGGCTTTGATGAGAGAAAAAAAAGACAAGAAAGCGGGTCACTATATCGACGAGTGCACTGCTAGTTCAACCAAAAATAAATCGTCGAGCCTTATAACGTTCTGCTAATTCGGTTTTTTTTTTATTTTTTCTGGCTTTTCTTTTCTTTTTTTTCTAGCTAATGCAGGGAGACTTTCTTTCTTTTTTTTACGCAAAAGTTTCGTGATTCCTGTAAAAAATCACGTGGCGCCCATTTGCGTTTACCCAGGTTTAACGGTCATTAAATCATTAAAGCGCTTCCTGGAAGAACCCTCAGCTGGGATTTAAATTTGGTTCGGGACATCGCTCTATCGGTGGCGGATATTAATTATAACAATAGGTAGGACGTATCATCAAGACGAGCAAAAGAGAAGGCTCGAATAAAAGCTGGACGAACAGAAAAACAGCACTGAAAAAAAATTCGATGAGCAAAAGAAAACCCTAGACGTAAAAAAGAATAGCCTGCACGGGCTTCTACGAAAAATATATGAACAAAAGAATAATCTAGAAGAGCGAAAGTACATTCTACAGCAAAAGTTTGAAGAGATTAACGACAAATTTGAAAGAATAGAAAAGAATCTCGAACAAATGTACAGCAAAGTTGAGCAACTAGCAAAGGAGATCGACACAATGCGAAAACAGAAACTTGAACGAGGGAGACGTTAACTGTTTTCTCCTTGAACCACTTAGAGATGTTGGTTCGATGGCCAGACGTCATAGTTTACATATAAGAAATAATTTGAAATGGCTACTTGTGCGAACAATTAAGACAATGAGGAGAAGTGCTTTACCCTGCACCAGAATTGTTGTAAACAATAGACATCGAAAAGCAAAATATGGCTTTAGTACAGGCAATAGTTGATGGGAATAGTTACATGCAGGAGGCTTATAAAGCCCACTTGCAAAACCGAATGCAGCAACGAGAAGAAACAATACAACAGCTCCAAACAGACGTCAGTACACTGGCACATTTGTCATACCCCACTGGCACATTTGTGATCGATGAAATGGCATATATCGGGGAAACCGCAGATTCGAAGCTACAATCAGCAGTAAGGACGGACAGTGCTGAAGCACTTGCTTTCGCTCTGGCAATGGAGGCAGCCAATCAGGCTTCCAAGGGAACACATTTCGTCAGGGAGGTAGCATCTGTTGAATGCTCCTGTGCACGACTAAGTGCCGAAGAACGAGATACACCGCAGCAGAGACGAAGAATGCGTTGCTGGAACGGTGATAAAATAGAATATCTTGAAAGGCTGTGTAAAGAGCCGATACGATGAAAAAACTGCCTGTGGTACCAAGTAAGAGAAGAAGAAAGTGGCTGAAATGGCTACCAAGAAGTCTGTCAATCCTTCCGAAGCCATTAATCGCGAAATTCTTAAGCACCAACTTTGCTGGACAGAAGTTGGTAGCAGGAGTCGATGGCTCCAGGAATATCATTTAAGTTTCGCTAGCAAAACGATGCAATGAGGGTCTTCTGGTAGGAGTAGTCAGCGATAGAGAGAAATAGATTGCAACAATAGACGCCGGTGCCATGGCCTCAATAATCAGGAGAGATCTTGTGGGGAGATCCTGGTTGCATAACACCAGCAGTTACAGCTTGAAAACAGCTATAGGCGCAACGATTAAAGTGTATGGTGAAGTCTGCGTGAAAATCCAGCTGGCTGGATAACCTCTCTCACGTGTTTTTGGTGGCTGACATATGTGACGAGTGCATTATTGGAGCAGACTTCATGAAAGAACATGGACAAGTAGTCGACTTTAGGGAACATGCCCTGAAATACAGAAACATGGAGATGCCAATGGTATACGAAAACACCACACTTCTGTCTTACAAGTCGTAAGCCTACGTCGGAAGCAATTGTTTTGGCAAAAGTGGTTGGTCCTGGTAACCAACGATTATATTTGATTGAGACAGAAAATACGAGAGACTTCATTGAGGGAAAAACCTTTGTGGAAACAAAGGACAACATGGTCCCTATAAGGGTTCTAAATTCAAAGACATTCAGTGTAAAAGTGAAAAAGGAGAGATAGTGGAAAAATGTGCCTCTATTGAGTCTATAGCGACCACAACGCGATCGAATCGTGCAAGACCGGTCGCAATGTTGGCATCTCCAGTGACCCTCGTGAAGAAGACGACAGCACGAGGTTTCGGGTAGACTACCGACGTCTGAACGATGTCACGAAAACGGACAGCTACCCACTACCGAGAATTGATGACGCTTTGGATACTCTTTCTAGAGTGAAATGGTTTTCAACACTTGATCTGAAGAGAGGTTACTGGCAGGTAGAGATTAATCGAAAAGATCGTGAGAAATCAGCCTGCACTAGAGGAAGCGGTCTTTAGCAGTATACGGTGATGCCCTTTGAACTGTGCAACGCGCCGGCCACCTTCGATTGATAAATGAAACGAATATTGCAAGTCCTCTCGTTTAAAACCTGCCTAGTATATCTGGAAGTTGCTATCGTCATATGCAAGACGTTCGAGGAGCATCGCCAAAATCTAAAAGAAGTGTTTAAGAGGATACGAGGCACTAATTTGAAGTCGAACCCAGAAAAGTATGCCTTGCTCCGTCCGGAAGTAAAATGTCGGATAGATCCCGACAAAATCGAAGCGATGAAAAGTTGGCCTGTCCCCAAGAATTAACATCAACTGAGAAGCTTCTTGGGACTTGCCACGTATTACAAAAGATTCGTAAAGAATTTTGCTGGTATTGCATCAACTTACGGAAAATGCCGATAGTTTAGGTGGTCTGGAGAGTATAAAAAAGCATTAAGCGTTCGGGTGAATGTTTTTCTGGACGCACAACTTATTTGAATAGCAAAAGTATGCAAGTCAGTTCAACAGTTGAATTTGAAGTGTGAATTAGGAGTAGTGATATGCGATTTAAGTAAAAGATAAAGAAAAGTAAAAGTGGTGGTGATAAGAGATTGAATTGTGAATTGTAACTGTATTGATTAAAGGATTGTATTGAAAGAAATAAATAAATAATTTGTACCCATGCAAACATTTTACAGTATATTACACACACATTCTTGTTAGCAATTAGGAAAATTCTATCAAGACTTATTATTGGAGTTGTCTGGTTGATGTGTGAACTGTTGGATGTCGCTTTATGTATTTTGTGTTAACGTGGGTATGTTCATCATCAAACAAATATAGAAATACCACCTGAAATTTGTTTGCATAACATTTTATTATATGACCAATCTAATGAAGAATACTTTAAGATTGCTGAGGTTATACCTATTTTCAAAAAAGGTGACTCGAAGAATTTTAATAATTATAGGCCTATTTGCCTCCATCCGGTTTTCTCCAAACTGTTCGAAAAAGTAATTAAAGTCAGAATTATCACCTTTCTAGAGAGATGTTCGTTTTTGAGCAACAATCAATATGGCTTCAGAGCGAGAAAGTCAACGGAAGATGCGCTTTCAAAATTTTGTAGTCTTATCTATGAGAGTTTAAATACTCGTAAGAGACATACTACTGCGGAAGTTTTCGTCGATGTTATAAAGGCCTTTGACACAGTAGATAACGCTCTGTTACTGAACAAACTTGAAAAAGCTGGCTTTAGAGGTTTTATGATGAAGTGGTTTGCTTCATACCTTAAGGATAGGAAGTAACGGGTTAAGATAGGTAATGTGTTTAGTGAGTGTCTGGATATTTCAATCGGTGCTCCGCAGGTGTCTGTATTGGCTCCCATTTTATTTATGATATTTATTAACTCAATTTTTAGCCTTGATTTTAAGAGTCAAAAAACTGGATTTGCTGACGACATAGGATATTCTTTCTCAAGTAATTCTGTACTGGACTTGGTAGCAGATATTAACCATTATCTAGAAATTGTAAGGCAATAGTTTGGCATGCATAAGCTTGTTATAAGTAACAAAACTAAACTTATGTTTTTTAATGAATCCTCTTGCTATTTTCACTCCCCGAATTAAATTTTTCCTAGTTTTGATTGCAATAATATGTGTTTTAATTGTGATACTTGCAATGCGAACAGACGCCGAACAACCTTCGATGAGAACGTAAGTTGTTCTTTAAAATGTTTTCCCATTAAAATTGTGTCTGTTTTTAAGTATTTGGGTTTAAATATAGATAATAAACAGAATTGGCGTGTACATACCTCCTAATTAAAAAAATATATTCTATCAGCAACGTTTATTCTGTATCACCTCAGACAGCTCTGTTCTTGGAAGCTCCTTGAAACAATTTATTATGGTCTAGTTAAATCCAAGTTGCAATATGGTCTCGTATGCTGGGGCCGCACCTTCGCGAACAACCTGCAACCCACAATAATCGCGAAAAAACTCATCCTAAGGAAAAAAAGACGTCGTGATCACAGTTTTTGTCTCTTTCTCAGTACTAAGATACTTCTACTAAAACATTTATACTTCTAAAAAGTCTTGAAAATTGTTTATCTAAGAAGTGGCAATAGTCTTAATCAGGATATAACTGCTTATAGCCTTCGTAGTAACGTAAGTCTTAGCTTTTTAAATTTTAAATTTTGAATCGCTTACCATTTGAGCTTCGCAGTATCCGTATATATTCGGCTTTCATCAAGAGTCAATAACCTAATGAGAATAATAATGATAATAATAAATTAAGGGATCAAATAGTTTTTTTTTTCTTTTTTTTTCTCTACTAAGTAAATATATTTAATAATCTAATTGGTGTTACTACTTTTGTAAAATCGCTATCAGCAAACTACTCTATTTGATGAAATTAGTTCTTGTAACTATAGGATGTATCTAAAAAGTTCCTTAATTTGAAAATTCTTATACACGGTTTGTTAAAACTTATATGTTATACTTATAATGTAAATTTGAATATTTATATTGTATGGAATAAAAAACAAAAAAAAAATTAAAAATTGGGTCAGTGAAGGTCTGATTTCAATGACCTTGGTTCGCTGGGTGCATTGAAACAGCATCGGGTGTCGTTGGGGATGGTGCTCGCTGCGGAAGTTGACGCTGCGCAGGAGCGAGCTCCTCAAACCACACTCGAGGAATCGAAAAATCTTCAAAAAAAACTCTGTGCGTTTGGTGGTAGCAAAGCGAGCCATCTGACACGGAGGACATCCTCCGAGGCCCTATCGCTAGCGAGGCTTCTCATCTGTCTGAGAAATTCAAATGGCTTCTCATCATCTAATTCGAGTTCGGTCAGAGCCTTGTGTAGTTGGCGATCTGCTGAATCGAAGAAACGACTTAAAAGATGAGCCTTTAGTGTAGCATACTTATCTTCGATTGAAGGAGCTCCAAGAATGTCTGACACCTCTTATAGTTATTCAGATTCCAGGGCGCTGACTACCAGATGATATTTGGTGGCATTGGAGGTGGTATTTTCCGCCTGGAAGATGAATTCTGCTTGGAAAAACCACAACTCAGGGTTTCTCCTCCAGAATGGCGGTATTAGTTTAGTTAGTTAGTTAGTTAGTGACTTTTTATTATCTTCATGTAATTTTTTTCGTTTACAAAAAGTGAAAACAAAGTCGGTTATGGTTTGGCTTAAGGCCGTCCACCAGATTGACAATATATCTAGTATACTTAAAAAAATAAAAAATATAAATGTAATAAATACTATGCATAGTAATTGCGTTCAAAAAAGTTCTGTTGCGAAAGTCAGCAGTAGAGTAGTTGTATTGTATAAAACTTCCCACCCATGACTACCGTTCAATATATTGACAACCTCATCTAAGACTAGCAAAGTGACTCCGAAATATCTCTCGCTGAATTCTCATAAAATGGGACATCTTCCGATGAAATGGTAAACATCCTCCACCTCTTTAAGGTTTCACAGGTCACAGGTAATCGGAAGATCCGGTCGATGTGGAATAAAATAAAGATTTATTAATTCTCCCCGATGTTTAAATATAGTGCTTATCATATGGAGGGAATAGCAGTTAAGGAAATACGTAAAAGCCCTTTCAATGAGGTTGTAATTCAGCCTACTCTAGATCAGCCTATGTTGTGAAGAATTACACTTCAGCTAAATATCCGTCGTATATGGCATTGCCAGCTTTTTTCAAAATATTGGTGAACGTAGAATTTAACGTTGAATGTTGCATATCAACTGAAATATTTAAATTTATGCCATAATTTGCCGCCACCTCCTCCCACTTTTGAACCAAGGGCCCTGTTGCCAATGTTAAATGTTTCAATACAATCCTCAGCAATCTTCTTTCTTCATCTCGACTCCAGTTTCTAAATGCAACATATAGTCTGGTGTACATGTTGGAAAACGAAAGATTCGCTTCAGAAAGTATCTAAGGAATTTATTAACTTCCTCAAAAAAAGAATATCCCCAAATTTGGGTCCCGTACAGCAGTATAGAGGCCGACTTTGCACGAAATACATAGATTGTTTTTTGATGTGTGATCGATAAACTTGTTGCCGATGCAACCCCCAAACTGATGAAATAGCTCTTTTAGCTGATGCTAGTTGACATATGAAATATTTTTTCATGCTGAGGTTGGATGTAATTAACACTCCTAAAAATGTATAGACTTTCACTATTTCAACGCTTTCACCCCGATAGGACCACTTTTCGCTGCAGGAGTATCTTCCTCCGCCATTTCTAAAAATCATCACCTTTGATTTAGATAAATTCACCGCCAAATTCCATTGGTTGCAGTGGTTTCAAGCCAGTTCATCACAAGCTGCATCCCTTCTATTGTCTCAGACAAAAACACTATATCATCCGCAAACTTTACCTCCTACTTCCTCTACTATATCATTTTTAAATAAAATGAAAAGTAAGATGCTTAAGATGCACCCTTGCTTAACTCCCATTTGCGTTCCAAATTCTTCCGATACAAACTCTCCGTTCCATACATACGCCACGTTGTTGTTATACATCGCTTTCAATACGTGCTTATAAAAAAAGAGCTTTACGCGCTATGGAATCAAAAGCTGTACGAAAGTCAACAAAGAACACATATAGCTTTTTACTAGGGTAAAAATGTGATCCAGTGTTGAATAATGTTTTCTGAACCCCGCCTGGATTATCTAGCTCGCCTTTTTTATGGAGTGGGAAGATTATCATCCTTTTAAAGTTTTCTGGAACTCTGGCTGTTCCAAAAATTCTATCAAATTTCCTTGTAAGCGCAGTGAGAAATTCAGGGGAACTGTTCTTGTAGAATTCCTTCCTTGCTTTAGAAGAATCAACTATGCTTCTTACTTCGGAAAAAGTGAATGGCGTATCTAAGAGCTCGTCCGCAAAGAATGGCGCTGCATATTGCGGTAATGGAGAAAACTGTGGAGTGTTGAGTATATTTCTAAAATACTCCCTCAGCTCTAACACTTGCAAAGTCGACGAGATCATATTAGTTCTTCCCGTTACAATTTTAGCTGCCTTCCAAAATTCATCTGCAGATTTTGATGAGTTGAGAATAGCTATGATTTGCTGGTTAAATTGTTTCCTTTTTTCAATACAAAGGCGTTTAAGATATTTGTTTGCTTCTACATGCAGTTCATTGGAGTAGGTGGAATTTTCTTTCCTCAGGCGTCTTATTAGTGTCATTGATCTTTTTCTTGCCTTCAGACAGTCACTGTTGAATCACTTCTACTTTCCTACCACTATAAGTCTTGTATTAGCGCTAAGCGGCACAAAACTTTTTATAATTTATGTTATAACGTCGATGTTGAGAGTTGAATTGTTTTCCATCAGATTCAAAAGCTCGGTGTTCAAATTATTCTGATAAGTGGAACGAAAACGGTCATTCCAAGTCAACTTCGGGAGAAGAGCCAGTTGCTTTGAGTTTGCCGTAACTAATGATTTCCAAATAGGGCATGGAATTTCTAAGGGCATATGGTCGGAGAATGTTTGAGCAGCTATTGAAAAATCGCTGACTATTGAGCAGCAATTTCTGGTCATCAAACAATAATCTATAACAGAGCACGATGTTCCACGGATGAAAGTATGTTCACCATCTACGTCACCTTCACAACTACCATTTAAGATCTTGCGGTATTCTCCAGTTGTGAATTGCCTAAACATCGTGAGTGGAGGTGCTGTCTCTTCAGTTCGGGTAAATGAAAAAAATGCCTGCCTTCGGTTGATATCTGGTGAAACTGGTGGTTCGCCGGGGAATGCGTGGCGTGATGCATCGTCTTGTTCACGTTGAGATGTACACTGAACAGACACAACGAATAGTGAGTGATAAAATGCATCCAAGTCGTGTATCAGCACGATGATAAAAAACAGTTTAGACTGCAATCCGTCCCACAAATATACAAAGTTCCGGGACAGGTCTAACTCTTTATTTCTTTTGTAATTAAAACTCAAATATAGTTTTTTTTTTTTTGGAATTTATGATTTACGGCTGATGTCCGTATTGTTCTCCGATAAAAATATATCGACGCTAGTATTTATACTCAGTGACAACTTTCGAGAATATTCTGTAATTGTCAGCTATCCATACAACTTTCCAGATTTCGATATCAGTTGCCAAAGGGCTTTCATTTATCTTGCATTTGATGTGGACTTTAGTAATGGTAAGTCTTCTGCTCTTCGTTGATGTAAAGCGCTATTCATAATGAGGGGTTTCAAGTTTCAACAATATGTGATATAAACCAAAGAGCTTTGATGTTTAATGTGACTCCAGGATTTAGCTCCAGAAAATCGTCATAATTTAGCTCTTTAAATTAATTTTAAACAGCTTCGAGGCTTTAATATAAAATTCAACTTAACGGCGCACACTGGCCGATTTAGTATAACACTAGCTGGTCATAAGTGAAAAAAAAAATGTTGTTGCTATTAAAAAATATACCGGCAGGCTTAAAGTCAACCACCCAAATAACGAGAAACAACAAAAAAAAATTCTTTAATTCCGTTACTTTATCAATGAGAAGCATCTCAATGCAGTGCATAAAGCCTCACTTAATCTCGATTTTGTCTTTCGCGCCTTAACAGGTGTTTATAAAGTGTTATAGTGAAATGAAAGTGAGATAATTATTTGTAGCAAATATATCCAGAGTATGCTGTTGGTAAATATTTTTAAATTCAGAGTATTTTTATTAAAATATAAGTAAGGCTCTGTCACTATGAACTAAACAAACAACACTATGAACCATAACAACATCGTGAAACTTTTTTCATTTAAAGACTGGATTATTACCTTTAAAATAATGCTTAACTAGAGTGCCGAGACTCAGCGCAAAGTTCTTTTTCTTTCTCCTACAGGTATCAAGTCGCCCTTTTCAGGGCGACCATTCCCTTGACGTCAAGAAGTTTTTTTGTTCATTCAGAGTGAAAATCTTTTTAAGTCATCAGTAACGGTTTGTGCAAGTGCTGTTTTGCAGTAGATAATGTCAAAAAAGTCAATAATCGTTCTTCATAAAGCTGCAGTAAAACTATTGTATCACACTTTTACAAAAAGTATAAAGGAAACAAATTGTAGTGTACCCACCAAAACAAAAGAACATACTTCTTACACATTGTACAATACACATTTCAACAGCACACGGCACACGCCAAAGTGCTGATACCATAAGAAGACAGGCAGAAAGAATTAGAACATAAATATTACAATGTTCACTGCCCAAGTCTATCGACAGATGTGTGTCATAAACGGCATACAATGTCACGCTGCATTACACTTAGCGTGTCATCTGAGAAGAAACTCTTTGTGCGGATACAATGTAGTGAATTAAATGTTTGAGAGTAGGAACATAGCCAAAACATGATATTTGATATCGATATGCATTGGGAATGCTTAAAGGAAATATAAAGATCAACCTATTGAAAATAAAGACAGATTCAACTAGACCACAAATCGACTTGTGTCTCTTTCCTTTGGCAAACCTATATGGCATTCGTGCCCTGCCAGGTAGTTAGACTTAGATTTTCATATACCGCACTGTAAACATTACAAAATTTCACCAGAACGATTTTTAAAAGCTGAAGAGTCTTGGCTTCAAAAAGAGGTCCTAATTCCATTGCCTGAAATTCATGTGCCAGTAACTTCTAGACTAGGAAGACCGGAAAAGGAATTCCAGAAATGTGGAAACAGTCATAAAAGGGTTATTAAGTATTCTCCAAAAACACATAAAAAGCTTAAGAAACCCGAAACTCCGAATACGATCAAGCCATATACACCTGAAGAACTGCCAGCTCTTATAACCGATTTGAAACTGACAAAACATCAGTATAAGCAGCTCCCAGAAAGCGCAAAAGAAGAAATGCTAGTATTTACCTAGCCTACGATACTATTTTAGAAGTAAAACAAGAATTTTATCCAACGAGTAATTTTTTGACTACAACCGAAACCTTATACGAAGTTAAACTACAGCCATTGTTGGACTTGACACTACAACTTTTGTCTCCTGCCCACCTTGAAACTTCTGAGAACCAGTTAGAAAACGGTGATACTTGGTATCATGGTATGTTCATGGAAATAGGGCTCTGATGGTAGTGGAAGTCACTCGCGTTATAAGCAAAACTTGTTGGTAAATCCTGCGGCAAGTGATACTGATAAGTAAAGTTGGTTCTGAGACTGAAAATATCTGGATAAATGTTTCTCCAAGATACTGGCCTCCAGTACGTTTCGAGTTTGCAAAGGAAAATATTGCGACAATAAGAAGAGGGTTCAACCATATGGAAGACGAAATAAATTGTGTGGAAATTACAAGGATAACCTTTAACTACAAAACTATTTTAGTTAATCATACTTTGTTCAAAACAATGGTACATGGCAAAACATGTAATGCTGTTGTGGAGAACTGGGCTAGCTCAGTTTACTATATATGTATGGTATCTCCTAAAGACATAAACAATATTGAACTTTGCTTACAAAAACCTTCTGACACCACTGACTATTCATACGGCTTACATTGAAAATGAAAATCTGGCTGGCAAGAGGAGCTGAAGAGAAACTATGTAGCAATTTAAAATAGAAAAGAATTATTACAAAATTAACTTAGATCTGAATTGAGAACTTAGTAGAATTGCGACATATACCAACCCGACAACACAAGATACCACCCCCTGAAGTCATGGAAATGATTTTAAATTGATTTATAAAACACATTTCCAATCAAACATAATAAAAAAATTAAATCCGAATTAAGTCCAGCTAATGATTCTAAATCGACCACTGTGCCCCGTGGTATTCCACACGTAAAAAAGTGCGACAAGCGGAAGACTGAATGGACGCCAGACTAGGAACCTTGACTCGAAAAGTGCAAGAACAGCGTTTCTTCCGCCGTTAGAGCTTCCTTCCTGTAACCGTCTGTACCTCTAGCTCTCTCAGCTGACGCTTCGGACATTACCATTGGCGCCGCACTCGAACTGCTGGAAGACGTCATATCAAAACCACTTGAATTCTTTACACGGAACCTCAGTTCATCAAAAAAGCGCTACAGTAATTACGACACAAAACTTCTCAGCATCTTCGGAGGTATCAAGTTCTTCGAGCACATTCTCGATGGTCGGTCCTTCGTCATGAAGACAGATCACCGACCTTTTGTGTACGCATTCTAGCAGCGGTCATGCAAAGCTCCACCTAGACAGATCCACCAGCTAAGCTCCATCTCACAATTCAGCACAGAAATAGTCTACATTAACGGTGGAGACAACATTGTCGCTGACGCTTTATCCCGCATCAATGACATCTCCATACCCAATACCTTGGATTCAGAGACTATTCGCGTAGCTCAACAGGGTAATGGAGAGCAGCTCGTCATCGATGAACATCCTCTTTACCGTAACATCTCTAGCGCCTGGTGTCGCCCGTGCTTTTGACGTCGTGCATGGTCTGCCTCATCCACGGCATGGCCGTGGCTCAAGTAGTAGTGTATTGGCTTCCCAATCAGATGGTCCGGGGTTCAATACCAGCCGTGACCGAAAGAATATTTTTCAGGCGAGATGAATAGTTGCCTACATACAACATCAAGTCAATTTACACTAATAATTTTGCCTCCCCATTAAATGTTGGATTCCACCTATGGAGGGAAATTGCCATAGAGCCCAAACATCTTTCGGTCCCACTTTCCGAAAAACTTAACAAGCTTTGGCATCATAAATGTAATCATACCCACTTGAGTGTTAAGATCTTTGAATAAAAAAAAAATGCTTCTTCATTCTGCAGGACTTGTATACCTGCTCGCATGTCTTCCTCAGAGTGGATGGTATCAAACCGACACTGGATCCTCCTTACTCTGGTCCGCATGAAGTCATCAAGGGTATCAACGACAGAGTGTTCATCATCCGCATCAATGGCACCGAAAAAGCCATCTCTACGGACCGCCTCAGGCCGGCTTTTATAGCTAAGACTGATTCAACTCGACACAATTATTCATCAACACCGAAGTCATCCAGCGTTCCAGAAGAAAACTCATCAGCAACGATAGACAGACCGATGATAACTTACTCGAGATCCAGAAAGATAGTATCGTCCCCCTTCTTTTCGAGTTATGTCACTGGAGGGGGAATGGATGTGGGGGACATGTCCAATACAAGCAACACTTCCACCACCTTCAGGGCTAGGAAACTTCCATAGAACTCACTAACACTCTTTCACCAACAGCGTAAAGAAAACTTTTTCTTAAATTCATCGGGCATTACATTTTTTACCGGAGAACGACACGGACGTCAGCCAATTTTCCAAATATTTTATAAATTTCAATTAAATCGTACTTGAGTTTTAATTACAAAAGATATAATAAAGACCTGTCTCGGCACTCCGTATATTTGTAAGCAACTGCGTATGGGAAATATATCACCATCCCCCAAAATTTGCAAGTTAGTTATAAAGCGAAATTTGAAGAGTGAATTAAGAGAGTAATTAAGTGGTTTAAGTAAAAGCTAAAGTAAAGTAAAAGTGGTTACGAATAGCGACTGGATTGTAACTGTATTAAATTGAATAAGTTCTATCATTTGTACCCACAAAAATCTTACAGCATATATTTAAAAGTTTTCTTATAATTCTGGGTGCGACCAAAGCGTTGTCTTTTCTTCGGTGTTTGCACACAGTTTGGACGAATGAAAATCAAGGAGGAAAGAAATGGTGATATCAACGTACGTGACGTTGAATGTTTGCACGATACAATGTCTACGAAATAAAGAGGTAAGCGAGTTTTACGAGTTAGAAAATAATCGCGATATGTGGTAGCATATCCGAAAATGGCTTGAGGCTAAACTGATGAGCACTCAAAGCGTTACGGGGTTTACGGTTGTAGAGATACTAAGAATACTACCGGTAGTTTCGATGTACCACTAATTATAAAAATAGCGATATAACAAGGCAAGATAAGAAACATTACGTCGATGCTCGCGAGTGCCAATTAACTCTGCAATATTGGTAGCTTAACCGCATGTTTTTGAATCGTGCAAAAACGTCTTTGGAACACATGATCAGCTCTGGGCATTATATTCCAATTTTCCAATTTTGGGCGAACAAATACCTCATATACTCGTAGTTCCCGAGAGTTTTTTTGTAACAAATTGTACAACAGAATGTTTTGCTCACGTTTGAGGAGTAGGAATACATTCTCTTTTAAATTAAAATCTCACGGGAACCCTTTTTTGTAAAATGTGTGTAAAACATCAATGACAATTAAAAACAAAACAAGAAAGAAAATGCAAAAAGTAGGATGATTTTTTGTTAATTACATTAATTTTCTCAAAGATTAAGACTTTACAAAATATAGTATATTCGTATACGCACCTTGCTCAGAGATTTGATATTTAAATTATATTTTACATCAGAAAATTTTTATTTTATTTTATTATTTTTTCAAAGGATACAATACAATAAATTTGTTAAGTCCGGGATTTTAAGCCGGGACGTTGTCAATAGCATGCGGTATTTGTATGTTTTAATTGAGGAGAACAATTGAATTTTCCACAAGATTGGATTGACAGATAATAGGCTTAAAAACTAAGGGAATTGTCAGGTTGGGATGCAAGTGGGTTTATAAATGATTTCACATTATAATTAAAGAGATTTATTGTAGGTTCATAAATGCATAAATTAATTAAATAACACAAGAGAAGAGAGAAAAAGAAATTTAATGAGGATAACATGAAAATAAATAAGTCTATAAAATTAATAAATAACAGCAAAGTAATATAAATAACGTATGAATAAATGAAAAAATAAATAAATTAATAATAATTAAATAAATAAATAAATAAATAAATAAATAAACAAATAAATAAACAAATAAATAAATAAATAAGTAAATAAATAAATGGGAAAATAAATGTATGAACAAGTAAATAATTATGTCAAGAATTAAAAATATAAATTAACATGTTTATGAATAACTAAAGAACAAAATAAATAAGTAAATGAACAATAACATTTTGATAAAAGCTTCATAAAAAATTATCGACTTATTAAATTTTTTATTAACATCTGAATCTGAGTCTTTAGTTGAAAATTTAAATTTTCTTTGCAACTGGTAGTTTCCCAGTTTGTTCATGTACAATAGAAGTTGTATCAAGAAAACCCGGAGTAGATTTACTACCGTTTTTAAAGATTTAATATGTGAAAATTGAACTTTTTGAATGTGTGTCTTTCGCACAAGCATAACGGATGATGGCTTGAAAGATGAGTTTATATGTAGATTATGACCTTGTTAAATCTACTCAGAGGTACTTGTACTTATTTTGCTAAGTGTATTTGTGATATGGTCCCGAAAGGTTTATATATTGTCTAAATATATATCGAGATATTTAACAGAATCAACCCAAGGTACTCGTATATCATAACTTTTAATTTCTAGCTGACCTAATAGAAGAGCACAGGCTTTCCTTTTCCTAATGAAAAATGTGGCATGGGATTTGTCAGCGTTTAATTTAGCTTTCCGCAATATGTAGGGCATGCTGCAAATTATTTTTAATTTCATAGCCAACAAAGTTTGAACTATAAATAGCAATGCCATCTGCAAACATTGCTATTTCGCAATTCTAAATTTCTGGAGAGTCGGCTATATATGTAGATTAAATATAATAACGGGGCTAACACTGTTCCTCGGGATCTCCGGCTGTCATATTTTTTAGACAGGAGTATATGGTGTTTAAGTTTACTTGAAATTTTCTATTTGCGAGAAAACTTTGTATAACCTTAGTGAGATATAAAGGACATCCAGAGGATTTCAGTTTACGAAGAATACTGTCATGCCATATACTGTCAAAAGCTTTTCCAACGTTCAAAAGGACAAGACTAGTACATTGTTTTGCTAATTTTTTCTTGAATGTTGTTGCCGATGGTGAGCAGTGCTGTGCTCATTTAATTCGAAATTTTTAGTTTGGGATAACGTTATAGGACTCAAGAAAATCAAGTAGTTTTTTCTTAATAAATTTTTTTAATATTTAAAATACGTTACTTAGAAGACTTATTGGACGATAACTGTTTGGATTATTTACAGGTTTTCCTGGCTTTGGAAAGTATTGTAACTTGAGACAAGCGTTAATAATAAAGCATATAAAAGTAATTCCAATAGTTGGTAGCAGAGCATTTACTATTTAAACCCTGGTTATTTATTGCTACGCATTTCACATATTATGAATTGGACATCTTCGTTTGAAACAAGAACGTGTGTCGGCAAGGTGGAATTTGTACTATTTACAATATTTACTGACCCATCTACTGTTTTTAGCCGAGCTGGTTTCGGTAATCAATGGATTGTTAACATTTTTTCCAAAACTGCAAGGGCATTTACTTTATCTTCATTTGTTATTATAAGAGAATCATTATCTTCAAATTGAGGCATAAACCTGTTTTTGCTTTTCAACACCTTGGGTATTTTCCAAAATAGTTTAGAATGTGAATCAAGGGAACAAAAGTCATTATATGTATATTTTCCAATGACTTCTAAATCTATTTTTTTGTTTAATTAACTTAAAGATATATCTTGGAAGAAAAGTAGTCCCTGCCATTTTGCATTTCTTTGGCATGGACTCATCTACACCTTCTAATAAAGATTTAGTAAAATATTCAACTTTTCCATAAATTAGTTGGTGGCCTATATTATCATATCATAGGATGAATTACGGAGACGCTGTTTGTCATTGGTACTAAATCTATCCCAATTTGCATTCCTAAAATCTAATTATTGCATATATTTTCTTCTGCTCCTTAGAAGAATATCACAATTTATGGGAATATGATTCGAATCCAAAGCGTTTATGGCCGCAGGCTGTGTGGCCAGGTTTCTGGCCAGTTCATTATGATCAATTCCAGTGTCGAGACATTTTGTTCCCTGGGAAATAGATTGGGCCGTTTGGATAGAGCAAACTTACAGAATACCTTATAATGATATCCAGTAACAAGTTTCCCTATTTGTTTGCTCTTTCAGAACCTAAATCACCCCCAAGTAAAAATGTACTCGAATCGTTGTTTGTTACAAGTTTCCTTAAATCACCTTTAAAGAAGCCAACCTTCTGTGCGTTAGAAGCTCCGTCAGGGAAACATACCGACATAATTTTAAATGTAGTGCTATCGTTAACGTCAATTCAAACCAATTGTTTCAAAAATACTAGTTTTGATATTTGGTACTAACTTCTTTCGACTAAATGCATTTTGACAACGATGGTAACTCCATTTCCCTCATCATCATCCTTAAGTTCCATTCACATTCCTATGCACCCAATAAATCAGACAAGAAGAAGGGAAGGATAATTCTTTACTCTTATGAGCAAACTAGATAAAGATTTCGCGCGATTTTTCATATACCTACATACTTTCGGATGTAATCGGAAAAATTTGATCAAATATTCCATCCTATTGCACAAGATTTAAAACCAAAATTTTTAAGAGTTAGACAAGATACGATAAGTGCACTAGAGAAGATAGTTATAACTTTGAGGTAAGTCTGTTGGTTTGAAATTTTCGTTTTCAAATTACGTCACTAAACTCTTTTTTCTCCAGATTTCTAGCAACAGCTGGAAGCTTTCTGGACTAGTCATTTCGTTTTCTAATGGGAGTATCAGCAGTGAAGAAAGTTATTGATCAAACCATCGTCGGACTGATCTCAAACTGCCTTAAAATCGCTATTCCAATTTCATATTCAGAAGAAGACTGGACAGTAATTTCCAATGAATTTTTGTGTCTTTCGAACTTTCCCAATTGCCTAGGGGCGGTAGACGGAAAACATGTCCTTACACTTGCACCAAACAACAGTGGAAGTCTTTATTTCAATTATAAAAAAACTTTCTCTGTAAGTTTAATGCCTGTGGTTGACGCAAATTACTGTTTTTAATGGTAGACGTTTGTGCATATGGAAACAATGTTGAAAGTGCTGACAGTTTTTCCAATGTCCGATTTTAGAAGCACTTGGTTGAACAATCTCAAAAAATTAAATATTCCAGAAGATTCGCCACTTCTACAAACTATAACAAAACTACCCTATATTTTAATAGGAAACGAATAAACAATTTTGAGACCCTTTTTGGGATATTCAATTAAACATTAAACTCCACTTGCATATTTACTCATGTATGTTATACAATTATTGCATTTTTGTAACGCAGGTTGTCCAGAGAAAGGAAGGTGATGAAGAATGCTTTTGGAATTCTCGCCCAAACTTGGAGGATACTTTTAAAACGGTTAGAACTACAAAAGGACTCAGCCAACAATATTGTTCTTGCGTGCTGCGTATTACACAATTTGTTAGGAGTCAATATACCCACAGCTCAAGCTAAACAGGAGTTACTAGTCCATACTCTCAGTCCACCGGAAGTCTACAGTTCCCAGCTTCAAGAGGATATGACATACGAAGCCAATTTTCAGAATGGTATGTGTCAGAAGATGTAGAACTTCAACACAGATGTAAAATATGTATGTATATTTAAACAAGGCTTGCTAAACAGAAAACAAAGCTTCATTACAAATTCATTCTACTCGTACATCTCAATTAAGAATTCTTACTTCTGTAATATTAAAAAAAAAACCGAACGCTGACTTAAATTAGTCGGTTCACGTTGTTCGATGGATGAACAAGGGGTTGGGGTGTGTAGGGTTAAAACTTTGTCTTAAATACATGTAGGGTAACAAACGGGTAGAAAATGTGGATTTAAAAAAAATACGTCTTTTCTTCTTTTAGTGTACCAGCAAAAAGAGCTATAATTTATTCTTCCAGAAATTACATCCGTTTTCAAGTTTAAAGTGTTATACATACGTATTACAAATTATAATCTTATGTTACGTTTATTTGTTTACATTTAGATTAAGTTTCAATTTAATTTAGCTTGGTTTTAATAAAGATTAGAATTTCAATAAAGAAAATAATTAGTTAAAATGAAATATGGTATATCTTTTATTGTATTTCTGAAGACGATAAAATATTTTAATTCTTTTTTCCTCCGAACTGTTCGCGGTTGGATTCAAACTGGAATTAATTCCAACTTAACATAATTACGCTCGCCACAACATTTCCTCTTAGATTCGGGTGGACCCTATTTCCAATGCACGGGCAACTCATTCAGCAAGGTATCCACCGGATGCATGTGTCTGTACCTACCTCATTTGCCTATGGTAGTGTCTTTAGCTCATTAATTACCCTGTTGATTTCACAGTCTAAGAGATTGGTATTAATTAAATCGTTTTTTGTCAATTGATATGCGTAAACAATTTCGTTGATCTCCTCTTTGATGATTGAAATTTGGTTAATAATTGGCTGAAAATTTCGCCAAGTTTGTACTAGATGGAGTGAAATGTGACCTCCTTGGGAATTAAAAAATTTTGTTATTTTAAATGTTTTTTTATATTATTCAATATAGTCCTCTTTTAGTTTGATACACTTATTCCAGCGATTTTCCAACTTTTTGAACCCGTCCGAAAAGTAATTTTCCGGAAGGTCTGCAAAATACTCCTCCGTGGCGTCGATGATTTCCTCGCGTGAGCTGAATTTTTTATTGATGATCCATCTTTTAAGGTTTGGGAAGAGATAATAGTCCGAGGGATCCAAATCCAGTTACCAATCGACGCCAAAAGTCTGCCCGATTCCGCATCAGCAAGTCCAAACACTCTTTCGAAGTGTTCTCGCGTTCGTGTTTTTGGTCAGGAGTGAGCATTCCCGGCACCCAACGGCAGGATAACTTTTTCATATGCAGAATATTGCCCAAAATATGGCGTGTGCGGTCAGTACTAATCTTTGTAGTATCTGCTAGCTGGTGCACCTTCTCTTTCCGGTCAGCCAACACTATTTCATGTACTTTTTTGACATTGTCCTCTATAATCGCATCGGAGGGCCTGCCGCTGCGGACTTGATCTGTTGCGGCCACCACGAAACTCTCGAAACCAATATTTGACGGTGTAATCTGACGGAGCATTAGCCCCATAATATTTATCTAACTTTTCTTTTGTTTCCTTCGCCGTTTTGCCTTTCAAAAAATAATGTTTTATGAGAGAATGAAAATCGCGTTTGTCCATACTCAACATGATGCCAAACACGTCAACAACAATCAGCTGTCAAAACAAAACTAAAGACAATATCGCACTGAAATTTGGCATGTCTGCCTAAATATGAACAGACTTCAAGGCACCATAACCTTTTTTGCAGTAGCAGCGCATTCTGGCGGTCAAGGAGGTCACTTTTCACTCCATCTAGTAAATCTTATTTCGTTGCTTGATACTCAGGTGATTTTCTGGGTGATGTCTTGATTGAAGCCCGGGTCAACCCCGGACAGTTTATTGAAATGTTTAATACAAACTATGACATATAACTGAAAACTATTTTTTTACTTAAACTAAGGTCTAATTTCGGGAAAAATAGTTCGTCAGGGAATTTCGAAGTGCCAAACTACTGCAGTGGAAATCAAACACTTGGTGTATCTTATTTGTTTCAAATAGCATTCCAACAAAATTATGTAAAAAAAAAAGTAAATATGTATTTTATTGAAGATAAAAACATTAATACTTCCGTTCTGCTTGCTTTGTGACCAAAATCCAAGCGAACGAGGCAATCTTTGATGAGACATCAGGAACCATTGAGTGACCACAGACACAAATGAAATTTATACTCGTACCCACACGATGCAGTAAGTATGCTGACCAGTGGTCAAATAAATTTTTGCCTCAAAATAATAGTGTGTGTGTGTGTGTGTGTAGAAAATCATACCACGGTGGACTGTTGTTGTACTGCAACTGTACAAATATGGTACGATTCTGGTCTGATTATGATGTGCAACATTTTGAGTGGGACAATACAGTGACTAACAAGAATTTTTGTGAAAGCGGAATTTCAATATTAAACATGTCGCTGCGAATAACAAATTTTTCGGCGGCTGCTTTTCCTCTAGTCTCTAGGGTAGCAGATTCGCAAATGTCCTGTTGAATAACGAAAACAGAGTCAGGCCAGTTTTCTTCAGGTTTCGAAAGCCAAGGGAGACCTGTCCACCATAAAGAATGCTGTACAAGTTGTGATGGAAGTACTCTACGAGAGCCACAGTCAGCTTGATTCGATGCCGAGGCAATATGGTGCCAAGAATTTCTCGGAATAGTATCGGGTATAGCGGCTGTCCTATTGGCTACAAATGTGTGCCAATGGCGAGCGGGGGGGGGGGGGACAACCAGATAACAATCTCCGAGCGACGATTCGTGATATACTATTTGGTATTGAAGCCTAGCTAATAATAGGTCATCACATAATTCAAGTCGTGGAATAGACACTGCTTTCAGTGGTGCAACCTTGGTTTTAGGAGCTATTATATTTGTTTTAAACTCACCTTATTTAGTTTTGAAGCGAGCGTACGCCACAGCAGCATAATCAGAGTTAATTGATGATATATGCCTGAGTATCTGAATTCATTCAAAGTGATGCAGTTCTTGTCTATATTTTGTCAATCTTTTAGCAATGCTGGAAGACAGCACGTCATCCCAGCTTAATTCTAGTTCTGACGACCAAAGCTCCTGAAATAGAATTTTAAATAAGACAACGGATACACAAAAATTCCAATGGATCGAAAATACGCATATTTCAGACAATAAACTCATTCTCGTTGGTACAGAAGATTGAACTGATTTCCCCAGTTGAAAAGAAAATTGTTCGATCGCAGGGTTCTAGAACATTCCTAGAATTTTTATGATTTGTGATTGTTCTGGATCAATCCAGGAGAACCTACGTCCTTCCTTTGGGAGGAGAGATAGTAAAGTAAAACAATTCGATATCCATTTGTGGAGCTGGACTTTAGCATTTGATAATAGCTCAACGAGTTCACGCTGTAATTTAATTAAGTGCTTTACTGTATCGGCACCAGTCATAATGCCGTCAACATAAACATCATTAAGTATTGTAGAACGCGAGAAGAAATTGGATATTGGACTTGATAATGTTCGACGTGTTGTTTCAAAACCCTTAACGATAAAAATGGAGCAGATGCAGTACCATACCCTGCGCAGCTGATAATGTTGAATCTCATCAGAAGAGTTTTTTCTTTGATAATTCATATTCTCGTCATCAATCCAAATTTGTCGATACATCTTTTCAATATCTGCGGTGAAAACAAACCGATAACGACGGAAACGTAGACAAACACCTAAAAAATGGCGTTGAATGGATGGACCGACTAATAATTGGCTATTTAACGACTGACCATACTGAATTCTTTGCTGAACCATAAAATACAACTCTTAATTTGGTCGATGAGCTATCAGGTTTGAAGACTGCATAAATAAAACTGCTTCCCGGGTGGGGTTTCAATATTCTGCGATGAGGTACGCTTCATGTGGTACAATGAGAGATATTCTATACAAGTCTGCATTCGTTTGGAATCGTTTGGAAACTGCAGATTGAAGGGTATTTCTGAAAGTTGGTGACGAAGTTCTAAATCGTAACCGAGCTATATACCTTCCATCCGATGACCGAGAAAATGTTTCTTGAAAGTGATGTTCTGTTGGATCGGTGTATTGATCTTTCGATGGGCCAATTTCCTCAAGTGGCTAAAAATTTTGTATCAATACATCAATATCTAAAATCGACTGGAACGAAGAAAGAGGCACGGATCCTGATAGATTTTGGTCGAATATTTCCTCAGTGATAACCCATCCAAATGTTGTGCTTTGAGCTATGGGTGTACCTATAGAACCTTTAATTTGTTCTATTTCAAAATACTCCACACTTTATCAGCACCTAATAAGTTGTCAATACGACTAGGCATATTGAAATTGGGATCTGCCAACTTTATGTTGAGAACTGTGACCAAGTACAAGTATCAACCCGTTGAGAACGAAGGTTCGAAGCCAATTTATTATGGATGAATGCATCAAAAGTTACACTAGCTGAAGTATATCGCGAGTAGATTTGTAACGAAATGCATCCCTTGGTGTAGCCTGCGTCTGTTGTTGACAGGCTGAGAATAAGAATGCGAACGACGAAGGCCCAATCTCTGAGCAAATGATTCGACGATGAATGACGCCTGTGATCCGGAGTCCAACTAAACCCCACAATTCACGAAATTCCTTTGGTTGTCAGGAACTTTTGCCAAAATAGTCGGAAGGATAGTTTCTTTTCGATGACAGGGTTCAAGCGAGGGATTGTTTATAATGGAGTGATTTTGACTGTTTGGGGCATAGTTATGCACGGTAGCGATAAATTTTGGTTTACTAGAGTGATCAGGTACAAGTGTTTTCTCAGACTCTAATGGGTGTACCAATGAATGATGATGCGATTTGCACGAAAGGTTGACCGGCATTTGTTTGCAGCATCCCCTACGCGAAGACAATTAAAACAGAGTGCATTACTTTTCATGAAATTTCGACGCACATAGATATCCAACGACTTGAGAGCACTGTGGTAATATATGATCTTCTTTACATTTTGGACATTGTGTTTTGATTGAAGATGGTTACGAAAGATGTGACTTGATATGAGGCTTGTTCCGTGGAGTCACCAGACGAATGAGCGATTGACATGGCTCTAGGGCATCACACCCCGATTTTAAAAAGATGAGGAAGTCTGAAACACTGCGGTCGTCCCGCGTAACAGATATGCTCAGCCCATGATTGCTTCGTACCGCCGTCCGCTTTGTTGAGCAATGAGTGTATTAACCACGGATCCCGCCCGATCAATAAACCGCATTAAGTCCCCTGAGGACTTCTTACCACCAACAGTCAATTTATGAAGCCCTTGCGCGTTGCTTGTCTGAATCGACGGCAATGACAAAAAGGATTGTATATACAAAAAGGATCAAATGCACGTAATTGTATCTGTTTTCTAATCGCTCCCTTCTTGTGTCTGAAATCATAATGTGTTTTATTAAGCTAGCCGCTTCATCCCGTAAAAACGATTTCAGGTAATGAAACTTTTGTGTCGCCGAGAGATTACTTCTATTACCAATAGAACCCGTAAATAATCGCGGAAGGATGGCCAGTCTTTGCAACTTCCCGAAAAGGGTGGCACAGTAATTTTCGGAAAATTTATTGAAGTTGCATTTGACGCGGAAGTGTTCAGCGATTCTAAGGAGGCAGCTTGCTGATCTGCCAGATGATCAACTATAGATTTATTTGGATCATTAACTACCGACTGTCTTTCAAGACTAGCCTTCATAACACTCGAACATGCTTTAAAATACCGATCTTCGTAATCTCTAAACTCATTTTCAAGTTCTTTAACTTCTTCTGCAGTTATTTCCCGAAGTACTCGTACTTCATGGTGCAGCATAGAAAAGTCTGTCCACGATTCATCTAATTTTTGTACAGGAAATTCAAGCATTTTTATCAGAGTTTCTGTATTTATTGTATCTATGAAGTTTGTTGCGCGAGTTAGCCGACCTTTTACATTTCCACATTTAAGTTTAAGGGAACTCATTGTTAAAAAATCGATCCACTGGTTATTGATTAGATTCGAAAGCATTAAACTCAGTTTAATGGAACCCCTAGCGAAGCAAAATGGACGAGTAAATTCGGATAATTACTAACACTGCACACTTTGTCTATGTCAGATTAAAATGTTCTTAAAAAAGGGGTTCAAAATGTAATCCGGACTAGAAGGACCAATAAATACCTATGTTGAATATCGAACAAAATTACGTAAAAAAAAAAGGAAAATAAAATAGATATCGAGATTTTAGAAATTGTGTTATAATTATACGTATTTTATTGAAGATACAAATTTTTATACTTCTTTGCTTTCTTTGCGACCAAAATCCAAGCGAACGAGGCAATGTTTGATAGGACATCAGGCGCAATTGAGTGGCCAGAGACACAAGCGAAATTCACACCCACCCGATGCAGCAAGTATGTTGACCAGTGGTCAAACAAGTTTCTGCCTCAAAATAATATAATATATACCATACCATATCATATTATACTCATGCTGCAAACGCACAAATATTGTACGATTCTGTTGTGATTATGGTATGCAACATTTTGAGTGGGGCGATACAGTGACTAACAAGAATTTTTCAGTCTTGATAACTGACGATAAGTTGTCCTGTGATTATTCGGAAGAAAAAGGTGGATAGATCTTAAATCACACAAGTTGGTATAGACTGGGATTTAGGAGAGTATTGTGGGACAGTCAATGATGCCGGTTAAGAGCTTGTGGATGAAGAGAATATCGGCGGGCTCCCGACGTTTTCCCAAAGACAGGAGACCGGGTAGTTTGAGTCGATTAATATAGGGGGGTAGAATATTGTGGTCAGCCCATGGTAGCCTGTGTAAAGCTAAACGTAGAAATCTCCGTTGGACAGCTTCCATACCCAGAATATGTATCTCGCAGGCATACTCGAGAAGTTAACGAATAAAGTTTATGTACAGGGATTTGATGACAAAGGGGTCGAGGAATTCTAAAGACTATCGTTTGACAAATTTAAGAACGCAGTTAGCCTTGCTAATTACGGAGTCAATATGAGTGCGAAAACTGAGCTGTGTATCACAAATGACACCCAAATCCCGCATTGAAATATCTCTTTGATTAGATAAATAATAGGTGCGGGTTGGAAGTGTCTAAGGCCTCCGGGAGTAAGAAATGGTTTGGCATTTTTTTAAGTTGAGCTCGCGCTTATGCTTATGGCACTATATCCAGAACTTATTAAGATCATCTTGTAAAGATTGAGAATCAGAGAGGCTTGAAAGCTATTTATAGATTTTCATATCATCGGCATAGATAGATATGTAGGATTCTTCCATTTATTTTGTACTGATGGTTATTATTATCGACAAAGTTTTGCTCATTTTGGAGAATCTTGTCCCAATCAGCCGCATCTGGATTTCCTGCTATCCACTTCCATGCGGAACCTGCCCTTATGTGCTGTAATGCGTCTCCTTATTTGGCCAAAATGGTTCTCGGCGTTTTCTTTTCACGTTCTTTAATATCAGCTTAAACTACTATACGGCGCGGAAAGTGACAGAGTGTATATAACAACTGTTGGATAGTGGGTTGGGAGCGTGAATTTTGTTGGTGCACTGTTCTATTCCTGTAAGGGCATAATACCTGCAACAATTTGGTTCGGTGAACCAACATCAGAATTTTCATTTCGCCATCTTATTAGCATTGTTGATGTTTGTCTTTCTTGTGTTTGTTTTTTCTTTATAATGGCTCGGGAATTTAGAGCCAACACCTCTCAAATCACTCTGATGTGAAGCTACCTGTCTACGAACTAGTTTCACTATTCTTCTCTCACGGCGGTCTTACTATTTACGTGCGAGTGATATAGCGTGCCAAACTCATATTCCAATCCGCAACTAAATTTGATCTGGTTAAAATTCCATTTCTGCTTTATGGACCTCTAGCGAGTTTGATGCGCTATCTGAATCCATTCAAAGAATTGTATCCCTCTATCCTCATATTGAAATCGTCATTATTGGCGGTTTTAATATACACAATTCTGTGCGGATTCTATATTCAACATCCGACGTTGATAGTCATACCGCCAACACCCTGGAATGGTTTTTAATTTCTTACCTTGATAAGTACACAGTTGATGTGTTTTCCCCTCTACGCTCGTCGGACTATTGTGTCAAATCAGCTAATTTCTCGTACGCCGACCACACAATGGAGCAGACTTAACAACTTCTTTAGGCATTTTAACTGGTTGTTATATTTCCTCGATAATGACGTGGATGCCGCTGTTGATATGATCACGGACACTATTCTCTTTGGAATGAAAGTTAGGAATAACTGCAACGTCTTTCCTAGTCGTGCGAAACTACAATATGAAAAAGAACTGAGGCAGAAACTATTACGATGTCACAAAGGTAGTAAACGCTTTTGGTCGTTCGTCAAAAACATCAGAAATGTTGCCTCATCCTCCATCCCAACGCTCATTTACAATGACATCCCAGCTGTCATCTCTTTAGACATGGCCAATCTGCTGGCCGCACACTTTTCGGCCAGTTCAACATTGACGTGCCTGTTAAAACGTTGTTTCTACTCACGGTTTCCGTTATGGAACCATATTCACTTGCTGTTTGCATTGCTGAGTCATGCTCCATTTACCTGGTTTGTAAACCAACTCACAGTTATACTCTACAATTCTGACTTTCTAACGCTTAAACTTCACATTATAATTCCTATTTCTAAGCGCAAATGTTAAACGCTCGTGGTCAATGAAAGTACGGTTTTCCTTGTTCCATATACATATGATCGAAGGCTATCCAATTCTTTCTCATTCGTACCATAGCTTCTTCCGTTTTGTTAAGAGAATGAGAAATGTAAGTAATAGGTCTATCGTTCCCAGAATCTCTCTGTGATAGCACTGCTTCTATTACATTTTTTGATGCATCAGTGGTTAAATGGAACGTCTTTTAAAAGCCCGGAAGTGCAGGGACCTCTGAGGAAATAAGGGGTATCCATTGAAAGCTTGACATGCTTCTTCATTCAATTTGATTGGTACTCGTCTCGATTGGTTTGCTTTACCCACCGCGTTTTCACCTCTAGTTGGTCAGTTGCTTAGCTATTTTGGCGTAATTACGTATAAATTTCCGATAGTAGGACGTAAGATCGAGAGTGGTGTAATATTTGGCCTTCCCCAGACTTGCTATAGTTACGTTAATATCTGGAATAAAATAGGCATCGGCGCTGGCGACGGAGCTAAGGCGCTTAAAGTCAACGTATTGAATAATCCACATTCATCCTCGGTAGAAGACCCAGCGCTTCAGTTTGGTGTTCATTTCTATGAGAATAAGGGAATTTATCGAATTTATGCTTGTGGTGCCTCATACGCCTCTCTGGTAGAGTGGGGGCCCTTTTTCGTACTTAAATGATTGATTGACAGGAGACGTAACCGTATATGTAAAATGATTTCTGAAATTCGGATTCTAAATTTCCAAGCACGCCGTATAGGCCTCAGGGAGGCCTGTATTCTTAATAGATCGCCATTTAAGCCACGTATAAATACATCTAAAGCGCGGTTCCGGTGTGTCTCTACCAAAGCCACCACCGTTTCCTACGAATCAAGTTTACAGTAGCGTAAAATTCATCCAATCTCGAATCCCTCTGTACCACTTGATTAATTGTAGCTGGATCCCAGCTTTCTTATATCACGCTTGTCTGCATATTGCAGAGACAACCATCTTTTGGTTAGACCTAATCGTTATCGAATATATGATAAGAAATCAGTGCGGTTCCCGCATTCTGCCTTATGTGCTGCAGAATGGCTTTATACATAGGTTTACATTTAATAATTTCGATATCTTTGAGGATATACCCAACAGTGTGAATCTAACAGTCAGACAATCTACTTATAAATCGTAGGTTTGCCTCAGTTCTTGGACCACAGAGGAAAACGGGTTGAGTGCTCGTACTAGCATTATCTCCAGTAAGCCTGCCTTCAAGCTGCTGAAGGGGAATTTCGAAGCCGTTTAATTGAGAATTGCGTTTACCCTACCAGTCAATTCAGTTAATGATTTTTCTACTAACCCCATTAAAATTAAATAAAAAAAAAACAAAACACTTACCTGATCTTTCTTTCTAAGCCTAGTGAATTTTGGATAATTTTGTGATTTCTTATATCTTTTAACCACAGATAATAAACTCACCCAGATGTCGTATCCCCATACAAAAAAATGTTGATCTTTTTTGAGATGAGCAAACAACGATGGGCAAACAAAAATCTTTTCTGCTTTGCAAAGAAAAAAAAACGGAAAATAAATTTTCTGTGCAAAGGCCCTTTCTTTTGCTTAGCGAAAAGCTTTCACCACTAGGTGCCACCAGCGTAGAGTTTGTGACATACTCACAGCGAAATATATTTTTTGTTATGTTTTGTTTTGTATTCACGTATTTTTTGCCGTTGCCTACGATTTTGGCACGGTGCGGAACGTATATTAAATTAGGGTAGATTAAATAGTATGTACTGTAAGTATTGTAGGCTAACTTTATTTTACTTTACTTTATTCATATATATGCAGCTACGTACGTATTATAAGATTGAGACTGAGACAAATAATTATGTTTATTTATTTCCTAATTGTTGGAATAAATCTATCTTTTACAAATCCTTGTGGTACACCTACTCTCATTTAGATTATGTTTGATGTTTGGTCCTTACATTTTACATAAAAGAAGAGGTCTGATAGGTAGCCATAGCCACTCTTTTAGTTTTTTGTTCATACACGTTAAACAGTAGGAAACAAAATCAACTCTGCTCTTAGTCCAGTTTAGTTAAAGGCATTTATGTATGTGAAAATGAATTTGCAAAATATTTTTGTGTTTAGACATCTACTTAATACATATTAGAAGTATGATTTTTAGCTATTCACAGTGCCTTAACCAAGGTGGTTTCCAGGGGACACGAACACGAACGTGGCAGAATATTGACCCCCACCACCTCCCTTACCAAACCACCGCCTTAGTTTTTTTTTTCAAATATTCATACATTATGTACATATGTAAATATTTATTTTAGTTTACATATTCCTTAAATGTTGCAACTTTTTGATCTTTTGTTTTGGATTCATTTTCTTGTTTATACTCTTGTCAATAAACCACTTACAATTTTTCCAAAGCAGAACGGACGGTTCGGGGTTCAATACCAGCCGTGGTCGAAGAACTTTTCTTCAGGCAACTAAAAATCTTGTGAGATGAATGGTTGCCTAAATACAACATCAACTCCAATTTACACTAATAATTTAGTCTCCCCATTAAATGTTGGATGCCACCCATGGAGCGAAATAACCACTGAGCCCAAACATCTTTCTCTCTCTCTCTCTATCCAATTTTCCGTACTCCGGCATTTTACGAGTAGTAATACCTCCTACTACCACAAGGAAATTGACTGCATCAATTTTGTGCGAATAACATTCATTTGTCGTTTCAAACGATAGTGGAAATTTGGATGGTGCAAATTTGTTTTTGAGATACATTGATAAACTATATTTTCTCTAAGATTAGATGCAAATGGGCACTTCTGAAAGCAAGTGGTAAATACTTGTATATGAAGTTGACATATGTCTGATAGCCAGACAAGTATCGGATTTTCATTCGAGTGTTCATATTCTTTCAATTTGATCAATATTTCCGTTACATCGAAATTGTTTTTGTCCTTTGTCATTTCTTTGACACAGTTCAAACCTGCAAAATACCTTGCGGCTATGTCATTCATTTCTGTCATTTTTATAGAAATCGTGTCTTCATCTGGTAATTCTATTGCTAGCAGTTCGGATTCGCAATATTTAGCTAGATCGAATATGTTTTCATTTTTCTTTTGCTCCTGTGTTAGGAGAATGTTTGTTTTATTTTCAGTATCCAACACAGCATTCCAATCTACAATAACTGTAAATATTCAGAATCTTCCTCTTCGCAATTAGAAAAATTTGACTTAAACAAAAATTTTAGAACCATAATTTTGGCCAGTAATGAGTCAAATTCAGACGCGTTTGGATTATTTTTATTAAAATTTCTTGCTCTTGGAAAAATTCCAAAAGTGGGTCCTGATTGAACTTGTTAACATATACATATATAATGTAACTCACAGTAATCATTGAATAATTCTTTTTTCATCATTAAAATACTTTCAATTGTCATAATCAGGCCCTTAAAGCAGAAGGGTTTACATTTTGCATTGATTGGCTGAATTTGTTTTAAATCTGGTTGCATTTCTTTTAAAAACCCAATATTTGAGTCATTTCGAATAAGTGCAGGTCTTCCATTCCATAAATCAAATATTTTATTGAATTTATTTGTAAATTCTGCTGTTGGTTGCGCAAACTGTGCAATTTTCTCTGGAAATTTATTCAAGCGCTGTAATGCATTAATTGCGCAAGCCACGGATCTGCTAAGTGCTTGTGCCGCTGGTTTCACATTAATTTTTTGAAATTTTGTGGGATCTACATATATGAGCATATTTTAGTTTTGGACACATTTTTGTAGTATTATTTCTTTCTGTGTTATAGATATTAAACGATCAAACCGACCTTTTTGATTGTCAACTTCGAATATCTTTTCCTCGTATCACTAATACGTTTTATTCGGGTTGATTTACGAGTCTATGGCATACTGAAGATTGTGCAACCCGAGCAAACGAGCGAAAACAAGCGAAACGAGCGATAGCGAACAAATGAAAAAGCGAGGCTTCCACCAGTGTGGTTTTACAAAAAGGAAAAAACTGTTTATTTCAACGAGATTTTTATAGGTTTCTTTGAACAACAGTTTTTATGAGCTTTATTTCGTCAACAATTTTATAATTCAGAAAAATATGGCGATTGGTATAATTTTTGCGAGAAATTTAAAAGTTATACCAATTCTATCTTCTCCAACATTCCGGCCCCTTTGAAAGCACTGCCTTTCAAACTGGCAATGCTGCTAATTTGCATACTGGACGACGCATGGTACCTCTGGATGTCGTTATATCTGCCACTCAAGCTCTTCCATCCTGGCTTTCGATGACGTTGCTGATCCTCCCCATCTGCCACTTTTGAGGAGGGATGTTGGGATGACCGCCTCGATTTCGACTAGTGCTGTTGACAACTCTTCGAACGTTAGTTCGGTATAAAATTGAAATTTATATTTCTATTAGTGCAAAAATTAGATATGATTTCTTGTGAGGATTTTTTCATCAACATAACAGAAATGTCCACATGTTTGAGACGTCCACCTACCCTTAGCAAACACATATTGTTGACCTTTTCAACGAACGAATTAAGCCACTTTACGCTGCCCTTCAGATTTCCGTTCTTCTCGATGGATACTATTTCTTCAGCGAAACAAGAAGTTTGTACCGCCGAGACCACAAGTAAAAGTGCTTCGCTCAAATCCGATGGAGTTAACATGCTGTTGACGTGACTTGTTTTGTTCCTCAAATGACTGCAAAATCGAACAACATATGCAACAATTCGAATAAGTTTTGTATATGAACTACAACACTCTACTAATTCCAACAAAAAATTTTGCTTTGGTTGTATGCAGATGAGAACTGATTTTCGCTTCTGTAGCGTAAGATCTTCTGGGGAGAGATTTAGTTGAACAATCGACGGCCAATTTTCTTCCTGTTGACGTAAGTATCTAGGACCCTGAAACCATATGGAGCTTTTTAATTCCCCTACTGTACAGCCTCTAGACATGATGTCTGCTGGATTTTCGAGAGTGGGAACGTGTCTCCAGATTATGTCTCGCGATTCTCCTGTATCTCTGCCACTCTATTCCCTACAAACGCGCTGAGCTTCGACGTATGAGTTGCAATCCAATACAAGACGATTGCCGAAAAGGTTTTTGCCGGAGAGCTTCCGAAAATATTTTTTATCTTTCTCCAGAGTCTGGATAAAAGATGTGCAGCGCACAGTTCCAAACGAGGTAGCTGCTTTTTCCGTATTGGCGCTACTCGTGATTTTGCCACTAGTAAGTTTACCGGACAATACCTAACGAATTTGTAGCTCTCAGATATAAACAGCACCCATATGCTTGCATAGAAGCGTCCGCAAACCCATGAATTTGATACGTACATCTATCTGCTATTAAGGCATGCCGTGGAACATTCAGGTTTTGCAACGACTGCAGATCACCCACGAACTGTTGCCACTCGGAATCGATACCATGTGGGATTGGTGCATCCCAGTCCAGTTTTTCGATCCACAATCGTTGAAAGATTATCTTTGCCCGGATGATTACCGGACTCATAAGTCCCATAGGGTCAAAGAGCGAGGAAGCTAACGAAAGGATTGATCTTTTTGTGTACTTAGTGTAGATCCGATGTGGTTTGTAAGAAAAACTAAACTCGTCAGAAGCAGAGTTCCAAGCGATTCCCATTGTGAGATTGTGAGATTAGATTCCGTGAGATTAATATCCTTCTTTTCACGATTTGAAGTCTGAACGATCGCGGGAGAGTTGCTATTCCATTTAGCCAATTCTAACCCTGATGATTTCAATATTTTCGAAACCTCTTCTTTTATCTGCAATACAACTTCTAGATTATCATCTCCGGTCAGCATGTCATCTACGTAAAAATCCGTGTTCAGAACACGGAAACCCAATGGATAGCTGTTCCTACTTTGCTCACTCAAGTAAGCAAGACTACGAATGGCTAGATACGGCGCCGAAGACGTACCATATGTCACTGTATTTAACGGATAGGTTTGGACCGGCATGGTCTCGTTCTCCCTCCACAAAATGTATTGAAATCGACGATCAGACGGGTGAATCAGGAATTGCCGGTACATTTTTACGATGTCTGCAGTAATAGCATACCGATGCAAGCGAAATAGAACAAGGATATTAAAAAGATCGTCCTGAATTGTTGGACCAACCATTAAAATTCCGTTAAGCGAAATTTACAAAGATGTACGGCAGGATGCATCGAAAACCACTCTTAATTTTGTTGAAATACTATCTGGTCTAACTACGCATTGATGAGGCATGTAGTAATGTGGTTCGTTTAAATTTGGTTCCTTTACCAGAGTCATGTGACCTAATGACTCAAATTCTTTGAGAAACGCGACATACAGAGACCGTAGCAAATCGTTTTTGGACAGTCTGCGTTCAAGTGGTAAAAACCTTTTAAATGCAATGTCGTAGGATACCTCTAGATAGCTCGGATCCTTTTCAAAAGGAAGTCTAACCTTCAGTCGACCACTGGATAAAATTTCAACATTTTGCTTGAAAAAACTGTCGCACTCCTGCTACTCCTATGTCCAGTTTGATTTGCGCCCTGAACGTCCTCCAGCTGCCAGAATTTTTCGACATAGTGCTCCAAGTTGCCTTCTATCAACAAATTTATACAGCAAGATTGATTGTCCTTCTCTACCGTTGTTTTGTATCTGCCCGACACTATCCAGCCCAATAACGTCCTTTGTAGCGTTGGAAATCCTTCGCCGAGCTTAACTTGCCCTGTCTGCAGCAAGTCGAAGAATGTTTCAGCACCTAAAAGCAAGTCTATTGATGGTGGTTGATTGAAGTGTTCGTCTGCCAACTCCAGATTACAGGGCATGTTCCAGTTCCTCACATTTAACGTTTTTTCTGACTGATATCTGGTTATAGATGGAGCAACGAGCAATTCTAGAGACAACTCGAAATTGTTGTACCTCGAGCGAATCGTTGTCTGCATTTGGAAATTAATTATTGTCTCACTAACCCCAATTCCAGCAATGTCTACACGTTTTCTCTCCTTCTTGAGATGAATACTATTTGCGAATCTTTTATTAATGAGATTAACCTGCGAGCCTGAGTCAAGTAGAACCCTAAGTGTTTGGAAGCAACCTGACGAATCCTGAACAAGAACCAATGCCGTTGCCAGAATAACTTGCGTGTTTTGAACCTTTGTATTTTCAACTGCTGCGTGAACTGCTGCTGATGTCGATGGCCCGTCGCTTCTGTCCATATTGCGTGACCTAGAAGTTTCTTCGTTCCTTCCAGTGCTCTGGTTGGGTTGTGTCCGGCGTAAGAGAGTGTGATGAGGTTGTTTGCAGTTCTTACATCTATATGTAATTCCTAGACAATTAAGACAACGCCCTAGTTTTTTAGCGTTTTCGAATCGATCCTTGACAGAAAGAGTATTGAAACTGGAACAACTTGAGATAGAATGGCTACCATCGAGACAAAAAAACATAAGACCGTTGAGTCATAGTCCATGATGTTTTGGAACGATAATTCAAACTTCGACAAGCTGGTTCCGATCGAACTTGTTTACTTTCCCTCACTTCAAGATATTGACAACGTTTGCTGAGTATATTGGCGCATTCAGACCACTTAAGCAGGGTTGTATAATTCAAGTGTTCATCCCATTTTGACTGAGACTCAGAGATATATTGCGATATATATAATAACTGCGTTATATATATCCTCAGAAGAACCTATTGATTGAAGCGAATTGTAGAGAACTGAAATATTGTCTACTAAGCTTCGCAAGGCATTGGCAGACGACTTTTGAACCTTCGGTAACTCGAAAAGCTCTGAGATGTACTCTAAAAAGATTAAACAGTTATTGTCGTATCTTTCTTTGAGTGATGCGATAGCTTTTGGATAGTTCTCCTGTAAAGTTAAATCAACTTCAAAAAAGACAAGCGCACATTCGAACAATGGCATGCATTCATATTCGTAGATAATAGAAAAATAAATTATCTCATAACAATTATTCGTCGTCATATTGCTGCAAATTCCACCGAATAAATTTAATGTTCTCCGCGTCATTGACGACTCTACTTGTTCTTAATCGTCCAAAGTTAAAGTTATAATTCACAAAAGGTCTTACGATCCACAAATTTGTCGCCAATTTCTCCAACGTAATTCTTTCGCCTCTCGTATCAAAAAGCTTCGCTCATAGAAATTTACGAAGGGATATTACATTCCACAACTTTTCGACACTTCCTCTCACGCAACGCTTTCGTCTTTCGCTCCAAGAAGCTTCGCTCATAAAATTGCACTTGCACTGTTCGTCATGTTTGCCTATTGAAAAATTGTAAAAGCTTTCTTCTGCAATAATCTTAATTTCGCCCATTCCTCCATCACTCAACAGAAATTCTTGTCGTCGCCGGAGAGTCAGCTACATCGATGGTATGCAGAAGAATAACTTTCATCTCGTCTTACAGCAAAATAGCTTCATTCGAAATCAACGCTATTATTCGTCGAAATAACAAAATTAAAGTTTAATCAATTTTATATTCAATTTATTGGTTATTTACAATCCATAAATCAATAAAATCATTGCCAAATTCACCGGGTAAGCAGAAATTTTTCGCCGGGGGAATTATTTTGTCAGTTAGGAGTTTTGTTGCCGATCATTATTCTCAATAAAAATTAGTTCAATTTGAATTGCCGTTTAGCCGTTTTTTCTGCTGCAAAAGTAGAATCTATTGATTTTCATTCAGTCACTGTAGCATCAGGTGCCTTTGAGTTTATTGTTGAATTGCACCAATTAAATTACATACGTAAATATGCCGGATGAAGAGCACACCATTGAAGAGTTAAAAAAGCTCCGCTCATCAACCAAGGGCAGTATTATTCGAATAAGGAATATAGTAGACACAAAGGAAAGCACCCTTTCACAAACCGAATTGGAATGTCGTTTGGGTATTGTGGAATCGTACTTTAAACAACTACTAGCGTATCAAACTCAGATAGAGCGACTAGTGCCATCCGAAAAAAGTCGAAAGGATTTAGAAGACTTGTATATCTCTACAAAAACCAAAATTCTTTCTCTTTTGGGATCTAATCGACGTCTTAGTGTTGCAGAGTCAACATTTTCTCTTCCATATTCAGTTAATCATTTACCAAAATTAAAGTTACCTCGATTTAACGGTAAATATTCTGAATACAAGAATTTTATTCATTCGTTTACTACTTTGGTGGACAGCGACCCATCGTTAACAAAAATAGAAAAATTCAACCACTTATTGACATGTTTAAGTGATAAGGCATTAGGAACAGTTAGATCACAGATCACATGATAAAGCACATATACCACGAATCATGAACACGCAAAATGATTTCGATCACAAATCTAATCTTTGATTTTCTCCATAATCAACGAAGCCCTCGATTATGTCTTTATATTTATTGTATGTCAAATTCGCCTGGATACTCATCTCATCGAAAATTAAAATGGATTCTTTGTCCAATGTTAAAACATTTTTTTGTATTTCTTCAAAAACATTTTCGTTTAGACCAGGGGATAAACTTTTAAGTTTTATCCATCTATGCAATGAAGCTGGGTATGGCAAGTGCAATTGCAGCTGATCGCAAAGTAAATTATATTCAAACGGCGAGCGGAAGAATATACATTGGCAAATCCACATTTCTTCTTGGGTAAATTGTCATTTGTCTTGTGATAAAGTGAATTTGCAAAATGTTTTCGTATTTTTATTTATATCATGTAAGAAATCAATTTTTTCTTCTATTATTTGCTATTGATATTCTCTAAGCTGTGCTTTATCTTCTTTTAGCCTGCGGACTTTAATTGCCAGAATATTTCTGAATTTTAGACTTTTTTCTGCTCTCTCTTTGAGGATTTTGTTAATTTTATTCAGTCTACTTATTTTTTGAATACAAAAAAGTTGCTTTTTTGTTTTCTTCCATACAGATCCTATGGAATCTATAGATGTGTTGCAGTCTATAAGTGCTGAAGCTTCATTTAGTTCATCAGTGGATATATGGTACTCGTTTGCACTTTTAATCTATTGCGATTAGAGTAGTTTATTTTGGCTTTCTTAGGATCAAAGCAAGTTCATTGTTATTAGATTCCAAAAACGTTTCACTCCTTTTCATAAAAGTGTAGGAACAGCGTCGTGTTTTAATTTTTTTTTTTCCAACAAATTTCAAATCGAAATGTATGGCCGTTTATGATTTTCAACATTATCACGGGATTCTTCTGCCTGTGCTTGCCAGTCATTATATTTTTTGGTTTCCTTTTTAGGAAATCTAAGCATTTTCCTTTCTGGAAATTGGGCAGTTGTTGTATTGCAGCATACAATAGCGCACTTTATTCGACACGACGTTTCCTCTAAATCGATTTTTTTTGCAACTCATTTGTATTTGCAAGTACCAAGGTACCTAATCAACCTGAAATAAACTTTTATATATTTTACCTTTCCTAGATTAACTCTTCAAAATTTTTACTGACACGCACAATTTATATACCACCACACTACAGATCGAGACTGCGGTCAATATAGCAAAATGAAAAGGGAAAATACGTACCTATACTATATATGAATATATATACATACGCAGTCGCTGGTCGCAGACGGTACAAAGAGTAGCAAAAGAAAAAAGTAAAAAAATTTATTTTGGATTTTTTTTTTAGCGAAGCAGAAAAGCTTTTTGTTTTCCCATCGTTGTTTGCTCATCGCAAAAAAAAACAAAATTTTTTTGTATGGGCCGTGGCCGAAAGTCGTTTTTTTCAGGCAACGAAAATCTCGTGAGATGAATAGTTGCCTAAATCAAGTCAGTTTACACTAAAAATTTAGTCTCCCTATTAAATGTTGGATGGCACACATGGAGCGAAATAACCACTGAGCCCAAACATCTATCATTCTCTTTCTGTCCCATTTTCCGAAAAACTTAACATATGCTTTGGCATCATAAGTGTAGTCATATCCACTTGAGTGTTAAGTTCTTTAAAAAAAAACTTAGGCATCTTGTTATTTTCTTTATGAATTATAATTTTTTTCTCGTTTTTTTTTATATATCACATTATACATATTTTGTTTATTTTTTATTGCACACTTACGAGTACAAGTTTCGCACTATACTCGTAGACAAAAATGGTTCTACATTCTATTCGTTTTTAGATACAGTCATTGCTAGTGGAATGATATTACTACATATATCCTCGTTGCTTAACTTTTTTTTTTCTTAATCATTGATTTCGTACTTCACTTATAATACGTATTGTAATCAAATATTCATTGTAAAAGGGAAGTTTTTTTCTTCGGATTCGGGTGGGAACAAGCTCTTTTCGGAAGAATCGTGTTTGTCCATTTTAGTTGTCAACGTTTATAATTGGTGGCAACCTACTGATGCACGCTGGGCTTCACACGTATCATTTAGTCTTTTTGTGGTCGTCAACGTATTCCCACGGGAGCAAAGGAAGTAGCAAAATTTTTTTTCCGTGGGTAGGTAAAAACCTTCATAGGTACCATAAGCACGCGCTAATAAGAGCACCACCACAGCAGGCACCATAAGCACGAGCTCCTACTGCCTACCACAGTGGCATAGCAGCGCCCAACATAAGCACGCCCTCACAGTAGTGTGAGATTCTTACTCGCTGAAAAACCTCCCATTTTCCATAAGACTATGACTAAGTTTCCTTAACAAGTAGATTAAGCTTCTGTAGTTTATCGCGTTTGGTAGGTAGCTTTCCAGCGAAGGCACCTACTATTACCGTTATTTCATACGGTTTTTCCTTAAGGCGCTAAGTCGAACGGTCTTATTTTTTGAAGTCTCCGCACAAGATTTGTATCGGCCAGTCTCCGGATTATTTCCTGGTTGCAATGATGCACAAGACGAGTGCGAAGTTTACGAGCAAAGCTTATTACTTCGTCTTTCACGGTTGCAATTCCCAGATCGCGGTGAATATCGCTATTCCTTATATACCATGGAGCATTCACGATTGCTCTAGCGCTTTGTTCTGGAATGTCTGTAGGACAGACATATTGTTTGGTTTGGTACAACCCCATAGTTGTATACCATAAGTCCAGGAAGGTTTTAGCACTTGCTTATATATGCACCTTGCTATATGTGCTTAGTTTAGAGTATCCTCCCGTAATCCAATTCATTTCTCTTAGCCTGATTTCTTCACGTTTCTTTTTTACGTGTTATTTCTACTTCAGTTTTACGTCTAGGGTCATTCCCAGATATTTTGCCTCGTTTGCATACGGTATTTGTACCGAGTTGATGAATAAAGGTAAGTTGTTTATCTTTCTGTACGTGAAATTGACGTGTGTTGACTTAGTCTCGTTTAGGACGATTCGCCAACTCTTCGTCCACTCAAATATTTTGTTCAGAGCTCGTTAAAGTTTTGCAGTCGAGGATTCAACTGTTTGTCCTGTGGCGAGGATCGTCGTGTCATCCGCGAACGTGGCTACCACAGTCTCTTCATCTAGAGGTATATCTCTAGTATACAGTATGGTCTCAGAACGCTTCCTTGTGGAACGCCAGCTTGAATTTCCTTGAATTCAGAGTATTCAATCCCATATCTAACCCGAAACAGTCTATTTTGAAGATAAGATTCGAGTATTCTATTCATTTCTCTCGGTAAAATTTGTTGTAGCTCATACTTCAAGCCTTCGTGCCATATCTTGTCGGGGGCTTGCAATACATCGAGAAAAACGCTTGAACATATCTTTTTTACTATAGCGCGTTTTCAATTACATTTGTTATCGAATAGACCAGATCGATTGTGGAATGTTTGACCCTAAAGCCGAACTGGTGATCCGGGATCAATCGTCTTTCTTCAGTTATCGGTTTTAAACGTTTAAGCAGAAGAATTTTGAAGACTTTTGAAATTATCGGCAGGTGCGAAATGGGTCTGTAGATTTTTTGTCGTTTGGACTTTTCCCCGGTTTGGGAACCATTATGACCTCTACGACTTTCCATTGGCTTGGAACGTATAAAAGTCTCATGGAAGCATTTATAATGTGGAGAAGCTTGACAAACGCTTTTCGAGGTAGCTCCGTTAGAATTTCACTTATAATCAAATCGTATCCTGGAGCCTTATTATTTTATTGGTTTTTATTGTTTGCTTTAGCTCAGACAGTGATACAGATTTTATATTGTAGTTGTCGGATCCTGTTCTGAGATTAAGTTCTTGGGCCATCCTTCGAACGGTTTGAAAGTTTCTTCCAAGTGGTCGGCAAACAAATTCCCTTTCTCTTTGTCTCCTTTTGCCCATTCGCCGTTGACTGTTTTTATCGGTGGCAATTGCGTAACAGGTAGCGAATAATTGGAACTCTTGTCCGCAGTCAAGCCCTCGAGGTATTTAGAAGTCTCACGGTTCTTATATTCTTGCAGCATTCGTTTTAGCTTATTTGAAAGGCGGTTCAAATAGGATTTATGCGGGGGTGCACGTGATTGTTGCCATCCCCTCCGTACTTTCCTTTTTTCTCATAGGAGGCCTTCTATATCGTGCGCGTATATTTGCTTTCCGTGTTTTATTCCTCTTGTTCGAAAGGAAGTGTTGTTCCACGCAGCTCTTTGGATGATTTCCACGAACTTGCAACTTCGTTTTCTATTTGCAACGGCGTCGTAAGTGGAACTCTTAACGCAATATTTCCCTTGCAATTTCTCCTGAAGCCATCTCAATTTATTTCCCTATTCGTCAATCTGAGCGGTCTTTCGGTCCTTGCTATGCTCCTGCAGATTTTAAAGATTACTAAATTTATAATGAGAAAATCGGTATTTTATTTGTGACGGTGGGCCAGTAGGTTGGCTTGCCCGTCGAAAAAAAGTCCAAGCCACGTTTCATTCTTCTTTGGTACAGTAGCCTTCGTCGAATTGAATCTTGAACCCCAAAATGTATGCTTTGCGTTGAAATCACGACCGAGAATAAAGTTTGACCCAAGTTGGTAAAAAAGGCGATCGAGGTCGTCGTCTGCCATCTTATATCTCGGAGGGAAATAACAAGATGATATATCATTGTCTATATGATTTATGTTTACGGAAACTGAACTTATTTGCATAGATTCAAGTTCTATTGTCACGTTCGCGACAGACTTAATGCAGTCTTTAATATAAAGTGAGGATCCACCCCTCGCGTTTTCGGAGGGTTGATGTGTGTGATAACCAGAGTAACCTCTTAACTTGGGTTTAACTCTCTTTTTTAAGTGTGACTGCGAGAATTTGAGGCAGCGAATCTGTAGTGGCCGAATCTATTTTATTGGCTTTTGACGCGACCTCAGCGTATGAATTCGCGCGGACCGGTAGAGGTTTTTTAATTGCACTTGATTCGGCAACGTTTTTTTGAGCAGATTTATGCTTTTGCGTTACCGGTTTCTTCATTGTGACTCTCTTAGCTGTCTTGGGCTCATCGGTTTTAGGATTTTGCCTTTAAGTACGGATGAAAGAATTTCGTGGGACCTTTTCGCCTCTTTTGTATTTCTTTGACGATTTCGCAACCTCGGTAATTAGCTGGGTGATTTCCTGTGCAATTGGTAAAAACTGCTGGGATTTGATTATTTGTTTTGTACTCTTCCGAGAAGTGTTTGCCTCCACATTTTACGCATCGTGGATCTTTTTGACAATACGCCCGCGTGTGGTTAAAATCTTGACAGCGTTTGCATTTGATTATAGTTTGTTTGCCCTTACGCATGGGCTCGATTTTGACTCGGATATTTAAGATAGATTTAATTTTATAAATATCATCGACTTTCTCGTTTCGATCAAAAGTAAACATGAAAATAGGAAGTCTGCGTTTGACTACGGTATCTTTGTCGCTATCCGTTTGTTGCTTTACCTTCTTGAATAAAACCTTGTACTTGAACGTCTTCTATTCGTCTTCTTTTTTGCACGACGGGTGAAGTCCCCTAGCGAATACTCGTAACGGTTTTTCAAACTTATTTTCATAAGTATGCCATACCATATACCCGTAACTTTCCGTAGTCCGCAATTCCGACCACATTTATTGCGGGTGGAGGGCGAGGTTTCGTTTGAGGTTTTGTCTTGGTTGGTACAATGAGATGAGCCTGCCTTACATTTTTTGCTAGGCCTTTTCACGAGTACCGGATTGGTTTCGTGATCAAGTTCTTCTTTGTCCGTCAGGTATTCCACTGAACGGTTCGGCGTTGTCTTACAATCTAGAGATAAACGAGAGTTATTTAGAACCTCGTTTTCTTTTCGAAGAGAATCTACTTCATTTTTAAGCTGGTAAAAGAGTCGTTGCATTCCATTGAGTTTAGTTCGGAGTTCATTGTTCTTCTGTTCGAAGCATTTACTTTTCGCTGAGTCCTGATTAACCGGCGGACTTGGTTTTCCGGAAATATGCGATCTAGATGGTGGAGATCAGAGTAAATTTGATGTTTTTGCAAAGGGATTTGACAGCAATAAACGGCTCTCTCCAGAATCCTTAGAGCTTACCTCCGAAGAGGGTGGATTTGCCAGTGAAACTGGATTGCCACCAGGGGTATTACTTCCGTTTGTTTTGTCCATTGCATTTTTTGTATGCCCACGTACTCGGCATATAGAAATAATCATAGTGTTACCATGATTGTACCTATGTTCACCCGAAAGAGTATTTCAAAGTCTTGTTCGGTTAGGGACGTTTGCTTTTAGAATCAAGAAGAAAGGATATCGTTTCAAGAACCTCTCTCTGCTCGGGCGCTAATTAAGGATTTATAATCCTGTAATATTACAAAATTATATTAAAAAAAATGCATTCCCAATGCTCGGTCCGCTGATTCAGCAAGGTATGCGCGGATGCGCGTGTACAGCTTTATTGTTGGCTTTGGAATCATTCCAAACTGATGATGTATGGTGTGTTAACTTCACACACGCCATATAAATAAATATTAACTCAAAAACAAACCGAGAATGTCTTCTTCTTTTGGTACACATATTTTCATATTTCACTTTACAGCACTGAAAACTATGTAATAAAAAAAAAAACAATATTATTGAACTCCAAGTTTTTGGACAAGATGCTAAGGAACTGAAAAACTAGTGACTATTCCGGATGCACATTCATTTCAGCTAGGGCTGCCTAAAATCTATCTGGGCCGGTATCTTCACAAGTTCTTGCTGGTAAAAGGGAACAAGGTTCCTCTGAACGATGGCAAGCTTTCGGAAGCCTGCCAAACATGTTTTGTACGACCGCGTCGTATACCCCTATGGACTCGTTGCTTCCCTGGGTACGATGCCTGATTTCCTCCAGTAGAAGGTCATCATTGTTGGGGGGAAGAAACTCCAGTTTCAGTTCTGCCCCCAACTCTTGCCACGAAGAGACCGACAACCTAATCGCCCTTTACTACATTAATGCCTTCCCTGAGAAAAGTTCGACACCTGCCCTGAACAAGTGAGCTTCAGTCACCCCGAGCGCTTGATTGAGCTCCTCCACCCGCTCCAAAAATGAATTCACCGATGCACCACAACGTTCCCCCCTGAACTTGACATCCCACTTGGATAGATTCTCCTCCCTCGCATATGGTATGCGCTCGCTGTGGTCGCCAGTGGTTGCGTAGAAACCAGTTTCTTCCGCAACGGCAGGCGTCACTGGTGATCTCACAGCGCGGACTGGTGTTCCGCCCACTGCTTAATGCTGCTGGAGGGTAAACCTTTTTTGCCTACTTTGCTGCTGCTGCTTCTCGTTGTCTTCACCCATCGTTGGCTGTGTTCGTCGGTCCTTGACAAGCCTCGTCCTCGTAGCCTACCTCACCCTCATCATCCGACTCCTCTTCCGTACCTACTCTCCGGCCAGTACGATCAACCTATGCTTGAGTTTACACTTCTCCTCGGTTTGCTCAAGAGAAGTGTCCCTCGCCCTATCTAACCTACTAAGAGCCCATTCTATTTTGGTAAGAACCTTCAGGTATTATTTCGACTTAAGATTACTTGGAGGTTCTTTCAAGAGCTCTTCAATTTGCTCTATTTTTGCCCGTACGGCATATCAGTCCTCTACAAATGTGAATTTGTAGGCCGAGTCTAAGTTTAGAGACCCTCTGCGTTCGAGGATACGAGCGGATCTCAACGACTTCCTCATGGCATCCAAGGTGGCAATGGGAAGACCGCGAGCCTCCATCTTGTACGCCATCTCTTCGACAGCGAGCCTATGAATCTCCATCATAGCTAACCAAAAGCTAATAAAAAAAACTACAAAGCAAACGAGAACAACTAGGACCGGAAGTAACACCCACGTTGACGAAGGAAAAGCTTTAAAAAAAACGGCCAAAAATGAAAACTGCAGTAAAAGAAAAGAAAACGCTCATGTGAAAAAAAGCGCAAAAGCAAATGGTAACTCTGATATCAAAGGAAACACCCACAAAACGGTGGCTGTTCACACTGAAATCTTCAAACGAAAATCCCAAAAAAAACTAAACGAGAAATAGAAATAGAAATAGCTATTTATACTTAAATAAATTCGTACCAAATCAATCGAATATATGTATTAAATATATATATTTTTTCTTATATATATATGGATATATCAGCATAAAATATTTATGTTTATATGTAGTATAAGTATATTTTAATGGGAACTAAAATTAAAAAAACAAAATTGCCGAAAATAGTTTCTTACACTAGAATATGTACGTATGTGTATGGATGTGTATACCTATAATTAGTTTCAAGGTATAGGTATATATACTATATGTACGAGTATATATTTATGTATAAGAGTATCAAAAGATTCACCGAAAAACACGCAAACAACTTCCCTACCTATTATCAAATTTACAATAAACTCCGCGAAAGACGAACAAAATTCGACCGAAGAAAGAAGAAAAAAATAATGAAAAAGAAAAAGGCCGGCAAATGAAGTTAAAAAGCCCCACATTGGGCGTCAATTTGGTATGTTTAATTCCCGCCACCGATAGAGCGATGCCCCGAACCAAATAATAATACTTTTTCTCTCTGGGATCCCGCTATTCCAGCTGTGGGTTCCTCCAGGTAGTTCTTTGATAGCAGCTAAGTCTAGGAAAACGAAATGGGCACCACGTGATTTTTCCCGCGGAATCACGAAACCTCTCGATAGAAAAACACGCACAAGGAAAATCTTCCCCGAATCAAAAAAACCAACAAAAAGACAAAAAGGACGAAATAAAAAAGCTTCTTTTCTCCTCAACGTTATAAAGCCCCGTTGGGGCTCGACGTTTTATTTTAATTTTTTTTTTCTTAGCGGTACACACGTCTATAGAGTGACCCGCTATTTTCACAGTCCCGATACATGCCAAACGCTAGACAACGGGTCGCGTGTCCCGTCTGTTCTCGGGAATTCTCGCACGCGCGGCCCACCGGAGGCTCAACTTTCAAAAAAAGAAAACGAATTCCTATTTCTACACCCTTTTTTTTCACTGCACTATACTTATACGTTGTTCCTGGCGGTAATGTGCCCCTTTCTGGCACTGTTCCTTAGACCTTTTGTCCCGCTAGCCAATTCCTCGTTCCTGTCCTGCTATTTTCCTTTCTCCTTTTCCCCTTTTTTTTGTTTTGCCACAGTCAAAATTCGCGAATCTACGTTATCAAAAAAAAAACTACTCTACTTTATTCTTTTTTTTTAACAACCAAACGCAAAGAAAAACAAATTGCTTTTCGCAATCCCAAACCTCTCTCTATTGCTGTTCGTCACCAAAGTGACTTCCAAATCCTTTTCGTTCCACTGCTCCCGCAGACACACATTCCCAAACACATTGGCACGCACGCTCTCTCATACACTCATTTAGCTCTAGCGGACCCAACAACGGGGTTTTTAGCTACAACACTAGCATATTTTTATCCGCGGGTCCCTAACTATTGCGGTGGATCGGCGTTCAGATTTTTTTTTTGGGGGGGCGGGATTGACCAATAGCGTGTCACTCCGTACAGTTATTTATTTATTTTTTGTGATTGGGCCCTCCTGCCTCTCTGCCCTCGGCCGGTTTTGTAATTTGTACTTTTGGTAGTTGGTTCTTGTCGTTGGAGTTTATTGTTGTTGGTTGTTGCTGTTTGGTGTTGTTATTTGTATGTTTTTGTTGGTTGATGTTTAATAGTTGTGTTTGTATATTCCCTCGTTGGAGGCTGTATTAATACTTGGCCGTCCGCCTACACGCCTCTGCTGCTCCTTCGGTGCTCCATCGATGGGGTGCTGGCTTAAAAGGGGTCGTCATCCCTCCACCCATCGAACCTAACTTTTACAGCTGGTGCGTCGTTGGGGTGTGCTCGGTTGTCTTGCCCGTCCGCCTGCACACCACTGTTGCTCCTTTTTGCTCTTTTGTTGGGGTGTTGCTTCACCCATCGATCAATTGGCTCGGTGCTAACTCTGGCTAGCTGCATCCACATCAGTTTGGAGTTAAAAATTTATTTTGTTATCAAAAGCTGTTAACAAAAAACTAATGAACGTCTTATCTTTGAACCTCAAGGAAAGGAAAGAGGAAGCTCATTATTTCAAAATATATTTCTACTGTTTTTTATTTGCAGATACTCTTGGCCCACGTAGAATATTTTTTGTTTTATATTATTTTGAAGATTAGTTTTTTCCCTTCCTTTCTTACATATTTTTACTAAAGTGTCAATAGTTTTCAATGTAATATAATAGAATGATTTATTTGCCAAGACATTTCTTTTTTTTTATTGGTCGGAATATATTATGATATCCGTTTTAATGTGAACAGGGCCATCTACATACATTTCAATAGTAGAAAATTCCAACCATTGGTGAATCGGATTTTCTAGCAAAATGGAAATTTGTATGGAACACTGTTCGCGAAATATGTCATTGGAGTATAAATATCAACACCCCCAAGGTATGTGAGTGAGGTTATCAGTTGAATTTGAAGTGTAAATTAAGAGAAAAGTGGTTGAGATAACTTTTACCTGTGAACATTGACGGAAACCATGTCTCGTTCCTAGTTTCGGAAGAAATATGCCGATGCCGCCATGCCATAAGCCGCAACAGTCAATCTTTGTGGATGCATTCATGCTTCGTCGAACACTTGTGGATTGTGTTCCACCCAGTAATGGCAATTTTGCTTGTTGACAAAGCAGCAGAGCCAAAAATGGGCCATCGCCCCATTAGCGAAATCACGGCGTTTTCTATGGTCGTCTGGCTTCAATTTTGCATCAGCGCAATCTTATGATGTATAGTATGTCCAAATCCAACTGCAAAATAAGTCACTTATAGACTATAGAATGATTCCTATTTTCGAAAATGTTAAATTTAAAAAAAAACACACAGGTAAATTTAATATTATTCACAAAATAAAAAAAAATAAATAAAATATAAGCCGGGTGTTCCACGGCGATGTCCCATTCAGCTTATCGGCGCCGAATCGACACTTTTGGGTCTTCTTGGATACTGGCTGCTACAGCGGCTATATTTTCTTCGTTTCACACCAATCCCTATCTGGTTGCTGACTTAAAAACCAAAAGAGGGTATTCACGTTCAAACTTTTCCATCCTGCCACGAATTGCCTGAATGTTGTTTTTTTTTTTATAATCAGCGCTCGCTCAAGGGGTTTTTGTACCCTTAATATGTTCGTACACAGCGCGGGCGAAGGAAATTTAGGGGGAAAGAAATGTACATTGTTTTTAAACGACAAGGAAATACAGAGATAGGCACGGCATTCCATAAGCGAGTTGTACGGCTTAGAAAAGAATCACGACATATTAGAGTACGTTCGAAAATGGGCTTGGGGGTATACTGATGAGCATTCATAGCGAGATGGGTGTTACGGTTGAAAGTTTGAATGGGCGGAGTGCTACTAGTGATTTCAATGGAGCACTGGTGGTGGAAATAGCGATAAAACAAAGTGAGACACGAGACATTATGTCGGTATCGAGGGTGTCAATTGATTGACTGATATTATTGAAGTTCGGAAAGGTATTCCTGCGACCATCTCTTCCAAAATTCGTGCTTGAGATACGAAACCAAGTTCCGTATAGTCACAAGAGTTTGTTTCATCGGGACTGCGTGCGTGTCGATTTGAGCAGTAATTGGTGATAATGCTGTTAAGTCGTTAGGGTCACTTGGAAAAGGCGTGAGTGGTCTAGAGTTTAATATAGCTTCGATATCAATTAGTACCCTTTCCAACTCTTCATAGGTCAATGACGCTGTTGATACACTCCTTCTTAGCAAGTGTTTTGCTGATTTCACTGCTGCTTCCCAGAGACCTCCAAAATGTGGAGCCCTTGGAGGAATAAAGTTGAAGTGTACCGCATTATTATTGCATTCCCTTATAATAGCAGTACGCGCCTTTTCTGAGTAAATAACGTTTTCCAATTCGGACAATTTATTATTTGCTCCCACAAAATTTGTTGCGTTATCACAATATAAGTGCTGGCAATGTCCTCTACGACTGATGAATCGTTTTAGCGCTCCAATAAATGATTCGGTAGATAAATCGCTTACAAGCTCTATATGTATTACCTTTGTGGCGAAGCAGCAGAAGATTGTCACATAAGGCATGAGGTCGTTTAGCGCGAATTTTATAATGTATCCAAAATGGTCCGCAGTAATCGACTCCTGCATTTACAAACCGCCTCGCTAGCGTTATTCTTGGTGGCGGTAAGTTCCCCATAACTTGTTGAAGTAACTCAGGTCTTGCTCTGCTGCATTTCACGCAGTATGTACTATTGATCGTGCCATTATCTTGCCTTTGATTAGCCAAAATCGTTGTCTCATCTGCGCCAATAATGTTTGGGGGCCACAGTGTGTCTATGCTTCTCATGGATTTCTTGCATCAACAGCTTCACTAGAGAATTATTGTATGGAAGAAGCATTGGATGCTTGGCGTCAAATGGCAGTGTTCCAGCCTTTAATCGGCCTCCAAGTCGAATTATTCCCTTGTCATCCAGAAATGCAGAGAAGCTGTTGAAGTTACTCTTCTGCCCTGATTCATTGTAGGTCTGCAGGTCACTGATTTCTTCCATGAAATCAAATGCCTGAATTGCTCGAACTATGACGACGAGTGCATCTTCTAGCTCCCTTGGCGCCAGCAGTATACCGTTGGGCGTTGATGCATCTGGAATTATTACAAAAGCGTAGGATATATCCAGTTATCCTTTAAAGAGTTTTGAACGAATTGTGGTGGTTAATCTTATAAATCATTTCTTGGTTGGAACTATAAGTAGCTGTTGCTACAGTTGGTATTTTTCGCTTTCTCTCTGTGTCTTCTGGAATTGAGAACTCCTTAATATATTTTGATGGCCAGATAAGAAAAGTGGACCATAAAACCAGAGTGTGCATGATGGTAGCTTATCTGGTTGAAGGCCCCTTGATAATACATCCGCTGGATTGTGTTTTGACGATACATGTCGCCATTGCTCGGGAAGCGTAAGTCCCTGTATAACAGCAACTCGATTGGCTACAAACGTTGGGAACGATGAAGAAGGGGAGTTAATCCAAGCGAGGAGAATTTCAGAATCAGTCCATAAGAATGTGGGTGTATCCGTGAGTTTCAGGTCCATTTTAATTCTGGCTGTTAAATGAGCGCCTAGAACTGCAGCGCACAATTCTATTCTTGGCAAAGTTTGTTTTTTTAGTAGAGCAACTCTTGATTTGGAACATAACAATCTTACGATTGTTATCCTTCATAATTGTTCTTAGGTAGATAACTGCTCCATAAGTCTTTTCAGATGCATCGCAGAAGGCGTGGATCTGTGTTACTGTTGGAACACCATTGTTAAACATGTGGCGTTGAAATTGAAAATTGTTTAGTTCCTTTAAGTTATTTCGAAATGTAATCCATCTTGTATGTAGCTCATCCCATGATAACTGCAATAGCCATAACTCTTGGACGAATATTTTTGCTGTAACAACTACTGGAGCCATCACACCCAATGGATCGAATAATCTAGCAAGATCTGAAGTAACAGTTTTGTTACTCTACTTGTCGCACATAAATTGGTTTTAACACAAAATGTATCAATTTTCGGTTGCCATGTTAGTCCGAATGCCTTGATTGACGCACTGTTTTCGTTGCTGAAGTCGAGATCGATTTCCTTATCCTCTGGTGCGATGCCTTGTAGTAGACGGGGATGATTGGCGCACTATTTTCGAAGTTTAAATCCTGCACTCTTTAAGATGGTTGTGAGTTGATTTTGTATTACTAATGCAGTTGATAAATTGTCATTTCCAGTTAGGCAGTCATCGACATAAAAATCGTTGTGTGGAGCGCCTAATGCCAACCTTTCGCTATTTTCCTTTGCTAGTTGCTGCAAGCACTTCGTGGCTAAATATGGTGCTGCTCTTGTGCCGTAAGTCACCGTATTTAGTTGATAGTAGCGTAAAGGTTCCTTTACATCTGTTCTCCATACGATTGTTTGATATTTTCGATCGTCGGGGTGAATGAATATCTGTGCAAAAGACATATCGTGGTAACCGAAATCGAAGTAATAATGAAAATAATTCGCCCTGTACCGTGGGACCAGTTTACATGATGTCATTTAACGATTTTCCGGATGATGTCTTGCACGAAGCATCGGAAACTACTTGAAGTTTAGTGGTGCTGCTGTCGGCCATAAACACGCAATAATGAGGAATTACGTAGTTTGGTGCAACCATGTCATTAAAGTCAATTTCTGTCACGTGACCCAATTCTTCGTATTCCCCCATAAAGTGAATATACTGCTCCTTCACTTCCTTGTTTTTCTCCAAACGTCGCTCCCGGGTCAGGAGCCTGTTAACTGCTATTTATCTGGATTTGCCTAAAGCTTCCGGATCTTCATGAAACTGTAGTTTCACAATGAAGCGGCCATCACTATTTTTGAGTGTGTTTTGCACGAAATGAGCTTCGCACATGTTTTCGGTTTTCGATAGATTACTACGTTCTGGTTCAACTTCGTCGAGGCTCCACAAGCGTTCAATCATCTGATGCAGGTCATTGTCATCATAAGTATAAATTCCGCATGTTGCTGTGATTGATCCGGCTTCAGCTATTTTACCAGCCAACATCCAACCAAAAACTGTGTTTTGGAGGATCGGTAGATCGTGTGCCAAACGTATCTGTCCGATTAGAGAGTAGTTGATGATAAAACTCTGCACCGAGAAGTACATCGATTTTGTCTGGATGATTGAAGTTAGGATCTGCTAATGGGATATTGTCTGGTATTGGCCATGACGAGATATTAAAATGTTGCGAAGGTTGTGCTGCTATGATATGTGGCAGTACAAAGGCTTCTAGACGAGTAGTGAAAGCAGTTGTTCTTGAGTGTAGTTGTACATTTACGCGTTGATAGGATTCTTTCCTGCCATCGCCAATTCCTTGGATATTCATTGAGGTATTTATTGTATGAAAGCCTAATCTCTTCACTACGCATGTGGTAATCAAGTTCACCTGAGAGCCGGAATCTGACTCTGCATGTCAACTTCTGTCCATTGATTGCCACCAATTCAACATGACTGTACTGAGGGGGACGTAATGATACCTTTCTGGACCTTTGGATGCGGCTCATATAGGATCCTTATTCCTTGGTCTAGTTTATTTACTAGCAAATGAAGCAGAAGAGGATCCCATGTTGAAGTGTCCACGCCGATGTTGCATAATGCCATCAAACTTTCTTGCGTCGTATCGTGAAGGGTTTTAATTGCTAGTGCTGATGGTTGAGCTTGCGTTTGCCTTAGTTGTCCAATTATTTTTTGCACAGGGTTGACGTGAGCACCCTAATGTTGCTGTATCGATCTTGAAGGATTGCCCATGTGGTTCTGTAACTGACCTCCGTGAGTGATAAATGACGGATGAGGTTCTCGGCTTCTCCGCTAAGATGAGTTTTGAGATACCACATCTTTTGTATGCTGGGTATTTGTTACTTGTCAACCATTTGGGAGAACATATCAAAGAATTGTCTCCACGTTAAATAGTCGCCATCAAATTTTGTAATTGTTACTTTTGGTAAGGTTAGCGAATTCTGAATTGTCACGCTCGTTGAAGGGGCATCTTTGATATTTCCATTCTTTTGTATCTTTTCTTAGCCTTATTGCTAAACCAATAAGGTTTTCTTCCACCATTGCTTCCATGGTGATGAATTCTGATTGACTATGCCCAACTGCTGCAGGGTCGTCAGTCAACTCCCATATTGTGTAGTTCAGGCATTCTATCTGTTGCCAGGACTGTTCAATTGTTCTACGTTTCAACTCATAGTACTGCATGGGTTCGTCTTGCCTTAAAGACAATTCCTCGATTACTATTCAGAGGGAGCATATGATTGCCCTTTGTCTTCGTATTGCACCACTGATTTTTGGTGGATTTTTTTTCACTGTTTTGGTCGATGCCTTCAGTGGATCAACCCTTGATGTGGTTGGTTGGTTGTAGATATCCGATATCGACAGTATCGCTTCTTGGAAACGACATTTATAATCTTTTGGAGAAATATTGATTGACGAAGTAATCATGTTCGACAGAAACGTTCGGTAATGAATTTATCTTCGAATCTGTACTCTTGTAGACGTTGGAGTCATTCTTCAAAATTTTTAAAGTTTTTTATATTTCGTTGGGTTTCTTGGCCAGTTGCCAACTGTGTCACAATGAGTTCTTCAAATGTTGTCATCTTGATTCCGGAACAATCAAAGTCCGTATATGTTGGTCAGCCTTGTCTGCTTTCCTTTGATAGTAGAAGATGGATTCGCGGTAAATATGATCTGATACGTTACGGGTCACGTCGGGGTCACCAAAATGATCAGAAGCGTTTTTCTGAATTGATTTATATCAAGCACATAAACTTGATATTGTGTTGAAGGTGTGTATTGTGAAACGAGCACTTAAACCTGTTCACTAAAAACCGCTGGTAGCTGAAATTAAAAGAGTGAATTAAAGACGGATGGTATCGATATTAATCAACACCGACTTTATTCTTGATTATTTCACGTCTTTTATACAAAAATATTGCTTATCCTAACATTTACAATAAAGGCTTAAAATTAAAGTCATTGGCGGTACTGCAGCGTCAGCATAATAGGTCGTTGGCTTGACCCAATATGTATTGTATTCATGTTATGGTGGCGTCAGCACGATGGTTGTTGTTGATGTGAAGTAGCTGCATTACGTTGACTTATATCAGGCTATGTGCGCGTCGTCAGCACACAGGTACTTGAACTGAACAGTTACAATTCTTTGAATTGAGTCAGACAGCGCATCAAACTCGTGAAAGATCGAGTTGCTGTCCAGTTTGGGGCTTCTGTAAATAAAGCAGTAGTGGATAATTTGCTTACGGAGATGGAGTTTTAACCACATGAAACTAAATTCCGGGTTGGAACAGGGACTACATTGTGGTGGAATTTGGTAAGCTACATCACTACGCACATAAATGGCGAGACCGCGGTGAGAGAAGAATAGTGGCACTAATTCGTAGCCAGGTAGCTTTAGATCAGAGTGATCTGAGAGGTGTGGGCGTGGATCTACCTGTGTTTCACTAAGTGTCAAAACAGCTGGTCGGTACTTAGACGTGGACGTACGCAGAAAAGTGGATGTAGCCCGCGTATATTGACTACATCCACCCTGAATGCCCTAGTCATAATTACAAATAAACATAGCAAACACAAACACCGACGATACTAAGCAAGGCTGCGAAGTGAAAATTCTGACGTAGTTTACCGAATCAAATTGCTGTAGGTGTTATGCCCATACAACAATATGAAACAGTGCACCAACAAAATTTTCACACACAACCCGCTATTCCTTAGTTGTTACATACACTCAGTCACCGCCCGTACCGTATGATAAATACAGTAACGACTGTGACCGAGTGCAAGCAACAGTACTACGACCAGGAGCGGGAGAGGTGGGATACCCGCACTGTTTAATATGTTTGTTTTTTGAAATTGCACTGCACTGTTTTAGTTTTTTTTTTTTTTGTTTTTTTGCACATGCGCGCGGTGGTCACTGTGGCTTTTTTTTTTTTTGTGTGCAGCATGGAAGAAATGACGAGTGCAGTGGGTGAGGTATGCACTCGTCGGTGGTCGACACGGTACTCAACCGATCGGCTTGTGAATTGTAACTGTGTTAAATAAAGAGATTGTATTGAAAAGGAATAAGTTCTATCATTTGTACACACACAAACGTTTTACAATATAGGATCCTTATTCCTTGGTCTAGTTTATTTACTAGCAAATGAAGCAGAAGAGGATCCCATGTTGAAGTGTCCACGCCGATGTTGCATAATGCCATCAAACTTTCTTGCGTCGTATCGTGAAGGGTTTTAATTGCTAGTGCTGATGGTTGAGCTTGCGTTTGCCTTAGTTGTCCAATTATTTTTTGCACAGGGTTGACGTGAGCACCCTAATGTTGCTGTATCGATCTTGAAGGATTGCCCATGTGGTTCTGTAACTGACCTCCGTGAGTGATAAATGACGGATGAGGTTCTCGGCTTCTCCGCTAAGATGAGTTTTGAGATACCACATCTTTTGTATGCTGGGTATTTGTTACTTGTCAACCATTTGGGAGAACATATCAAAGAATTGTCTCCACGTTAAATAGTCGCCATCAAATTTTGTAATTGTTACTTTTGGTAAGGTTAGCGAATTCTGAATTGTCACGCTCGTTGAAGGGGCGTCTTTGATATTTCCATTCTTTTGTATCTTTTCTTAGCCTTATTGCTAAACCAATAAGGTTTTCTTCCACCATTGCTTCCATGGTGATGAATTCTGATTGACTATGCCCAACTGCTGCAGGGTCGTCAGTCAACTCCCATATTGTGTAGTTCAGGCATTCTATCTGTTGCCAGGACTGTTCAATTGTTCTACGTTTCAACTCATAGTACTGCATGGGTTCGTCTTGCCTTAAAGACAATTCCTCGATTACTATTCAGAGGGAGCATATGATTGCCCTTTGTCTTCGTATTGCACCACTGATTTTTGGTGGATTTTTTTTCACTGTTTTGGTCGATGCCTTCAGTGGATCAACCCTTGATGTGGTTGGTTGGTTGTAGATATCCGATGTCGACAGTATCGCTTCTTGGAAACGACATTTATAATCTTTTGGAGAAATATTGATTGACGAAGTAATCATGTTCGACAGAAACGTTCGGTAATGAATTTATCTTCGAATCTGTACTCTTGTAGACGTTGGAGTCATTCTTCAAAATTTTTAAAGTTTTTTATATTTCGTTGGGTTTCTTGGCCAGTTGCCAACTGTGTCACAATGAGTTCTTCAAATGTTGTCATCTTGATTCCGGAACAATCAAAGTCCGTATATGTTGGTCAGCCTTGTCTGCTTTCCTTTGATAGTAGAAGATGGATTCGCGGTAAATATGATCTGATACGTTACGGGTCACGTCGGGGTCACCAAAATGATCAGAAGCGTTTTTCTGAATTGATTTATATCAAGCACATAAACTTGATATTGTGTTGAAGGTGTGTATTGTGAAACGAGCACTTAAACCTGTTCACTAAAAACCGCTGGTAGCTGAAATTAAAAGAGTGAATTAAAGACGGATGGTATCGATATTAATCAACACCGACTTTATTCTTGATTATTTCACGTCTTTTATACAAAAATATTGCTTATCCTAACATTTACAATAAAGGCTTAAAATTAAAGTCATTGGCGGTACTGCAGCGTCAGCATAATAGGTCGTTGGCTTGACCCAATATGTATTGTATTCATGTTATGGTGGCGTCAGCACGATGGTTGTTGTTGATGTGAAGTAGCTGCATTACGTTGACTTATATCAGGCTATGTGCGCGTCGTCAGCACACAGGTACTTGAACTGAACAGTTACAATTCTTTGAATTGAGTCAGACAGCGCATCAAACTCGTGAAAGATCGAGTTGCTGTCCAGTTTGGGGCTTCTGTAAATAAAGCAGTAGTGGATAATTTGCTTACGGAGATGGAGTTTTAACCACATGAAACTAAATTCCGGGTTGGAACAGGGACTACATTGTGGTGGAATTTGGTAAGCTACATCACTACGCACATAAATGGCGAGACCGCGGTGAGAGAAGAATAGTGGCACTAATTCGTAGCCAGGTAGCTTTAGATCAGAGTGATCTGAGAGGTGTGGGCGTGGATCTACCTGTGTTTCACTAAGTGTCAAAACAGCTGGTCGGTACTTAGACGTGGACGTACGCAGAAAAGTGGATGTAGCCCGCGTATATTGACTACATCCACCCTGAATGCCCTAGTCATAATTACAAATAAACATAGCAAACACAAACACCGACGATACTAAGCAAGGCTGCGAAGTGAAAATTCTGACGTAGTTTACCGAATCAAATTGCTGTAGGTGTTATGCCCATACAACAATATGAAACAGTGCACCAACAAAATTTTCACACACAACCCGCTATTCCTTAGTTGTTACATACACTCAGTCACCGCCCGTACCGTATGATAAATACAGTAACGACTGTGACCGAGTGCAAGCAACAGTACTACGACCAGGAGCGGGAGAGGTGGGATACCCGCACTGTTTAATATGTTTGTTTTTTGAAATTGCACTGCACTGTTTTAGTTTTTTTTTTTTTTGTTTTTTTGCACATGCGCGCGGTGGTCACTGTGGCTTTTTTTTTTTTTGTGTGCAGCATGGAAGAAATGACGAGTGCAGTGGGTGAGGTATGCACTCGTCGGTGGTCGACACGGTACTCAACCGATCGGCTTGTGAATTGTAACTGTGTTAAATAAAGAGATTGTATTGAAAAGGAATAAGTTCTATCATTTGTACACACACAAACGTTTTACAATATTTTATTTGGCTTTTGGTAAATTGCCTCAACCACAAAAATTAATATCTCATCGTATTAAATTAAAGTGACAATTTCATAAATGCATGCACTTTAATGTTTATTTAGTATTCTTACCTTCTTGTCAATAATAAATTAAAAATAGTGATTATTGTTTTACCAAATGCTTAACGTAACTCTGACCAACCACCAAGAACAAAACAAAACAGAAGAATTTTGAGGTTAGATCAGATAGATTAGATTAGATTGGGAGGTGGTATAATGAATCGAGAGATCACTGTGACCACAGATGGGCCTATTATGAAGTACTCCATTTAGAGCTCATCTGTAATGCCGCAATTTGTGAAAAAGCCGGGTACGTCTTTAGGTGAGCTGGCAGCTATGTCCGCCGCTTCAAGGTAGAATTTACCTAGGTAACGTTGACGTGTTTTAGTTAAATCATTGCAGTCACATAGTATGTATTGTGCTGTTTCCACGTCCTCGTTGCACAGTCTGCATGTGTTGTCTTGCGCTCTGCCCAAGGGCATCAGGTGTTTTTCCACGCGACAATTTTGTGGTTAAATTCGCGCGAATTATTTGACAGTTCGTAAAGAGCATTCGCTTATTCGCAGAGAAATAAGCGAATCGTTGATTCCGTGGCAAAAACTAATTTGAAATTTATTTTATAAATTAAATTAAGCTCTGTGCTTTTGGAATACGAGGGTTGTCTGAAAAGCTTCCGACTGAACAATGATACAAGACATTTCCCCTCAAATTTTTTTTTATTTTTCTACATAGTCTCCTTGTAACTCTATACACTTCTCCCAGCGATGCTCCCATCTCTCTAACCCGTCCAAATAGTACTTGGCATTTTTCTCTGCAAAATAATTGTTCACGAAGGTGATTGCCTCCTCATTTGACGAAAATCTCTGTCCTCCGAGCGCCGTTTTTAGATAAGGGAAAAGAAATCATTTGGGCCTAGATCTGGTGAATAAGGCAGATGGTCAAGCAGTTCAAACCGTAATTCATGGATTTTCGCCGCGGCAACCGCTGAGGTGTGAGACGGCGCGATGTCTTGGTGAAACAGGATTTTTTTTTTCTTCAAATGTGGCCGTTTTTCCGCAATTTCTGCCTTGAGCTTGGCAAGTAATGATGCGTAGTATGCTCCTGTAATAGTTTTTCCTTTTTGAAAAAACAGTCGCCATCACTTTCCCAGCGGAAAAAACAGTTTTTGCTGTTTTGGGCGCGGCTCGACCTTTGCAGTCCATTGTTTTGACTGAATTTTTGTTTCGGGCGTATACTGGTGTATCCAAGTTTCATCTACAGTAATTAATCGGCACCAAACTCGGATTTATTGCGCCTAAACTGCGCCAACAGAGCGTTGGAACACGTTTTTGGTCTGACGTAAGCGAACGCGGCACCCAAAGGGCGGACAGCTTTCTCATTCCTAAATCTTGATTTAATATGTAACAAACACGTTCTTTGGACTTTTTCATAACCTGTACTATCTCTCTCACTTTAACTCGGCGGTCGTCTAACACCATTTCGTGAACTTTAGCAATGTTATCATCAGTGGTTGCAGTTTTTGGACGCCCCATCTCGCAAGCTCTTACGGCCACGTTTAAATTCAGCTGCCCAAATTTTTACTGTGGTAAATGATGGTGCAGAGTCCCCATACACAGAGTCCAACTCATTTTTAATTTGCGTAGGCGTATTGCCTTTCAAAAACAAGAATTTAATAACAGCTCGATACTCAATTTTTTCCATTTTCGCAAAAAAACACTTACATCGACTCACTCAAATGACTGTCAAAATGACTGAAACTTCGGTAAGTAACTGTCAAATGATGCACAACTAGTATTCACTAGGTTTTATTGACGAGTGTCGCTATCTTTACAGACAACCCTCGTAATTAAGGAACGGAAAAACTCACGTTATTTTGGGCTCATCTTGGGCTTTTTTTTTGATTGAGCGTGAATCAGTGTTAAATTTCTTTTGAGATTTGTATTGCTTCTTATCTCGAGGTACAATTGGAAATTCCTATAACTGTACATTCCACAGTCTTATGAGGTCGAGAGCAATTTGCACAATATGCTTGAATACTGCAGTTCCTCTCACCATAGCCATACACTCGGCAATTATGGCATTGTGAGATTTTATTTTTTTAGTCGTCGTCGAACTCCCAACAAACTTGAGTGTAGAAAACGTAACGTATGTTTTTCCTTAAGATAGCAAATTGTACACTTTGTTTTTTCAAGAATTGCAACATAAAACACTCATAATTTTTTTTAACCATTTTAATGTCCTTTAATTGTAGTCCTAACTTAGTTAATTCTGCCTTGAGAGTAATTATATTTACCTCATCTAAACCAAAGAGAATAACTTTGAACTTTAAAGTCGTGTTTAAAACACTGACACTTTTTATCTTTTAATGCCACCCACACCGAGTTAAATGAGGTTATACATTCACAAAAAATGTTTACACCGTTGGATATTTTTTTAATTGAATAGTTTTCGATTTTTATTTCTTTTATAAATTCAGATTCCTGAAGTAATTTTATGGATGTGGCAATGACTTTAGAGAAATTTCCTGTAGGCTGCCACTAATTGCTATTGGAGATCTTTCATTGCTTTGACATTACGCGAATATACTTTTTTATGGAAGATCCAGGATCTTCGTTGCTAAGGCTTCATATACGGTTGGGAATTTTTGGATCATATCGACACGTTGAGACGCGACAATATTTTTTTTCTACACACTGCGGCAGAGAACACTTTTTGCAGAATTTCTTTTCACCATTTTTAAAGTTTTCTCAGATTTTTTATTTTATTTAATTTTTTTTTTATTTGATTGACAATTATTACGTAGGGGCACTAGTATCCGGACACTTCGTCGTTTATTGTCAAAAAATAAGAGAATTTTCCGGTTTTAGTGTGGAAAATACATTAAAGAACAACCCTCTATGTTTCTTTCATACACACACGTAGTTTCCAATAGATACGATTACTGGTTTGCGAATTATGCATCAGTTAGCACATGGTAGTCGTGAAGTGTGCAGTTAAGTGCGTTTTTTCTGTACAAAAAATAGTGACGCTATTTTCAAAATGTATATATTTTAAACATTATTTATTGCATTTGTACATCAAATTAGGTTTAACTTTAATTAAATATAAATAAATTCTGTGTTCAATTAAAAAAAAATAAATTATTTGGTGTCCGGATACTGGAGTCCAAATTTTATACTGATTTTAGTTTCCGGACAGAGTATCCGGTTATTGAAACTTTAATGCAAATTTTAAATTCATGTTTTAATACTTATAAACGATACCTATGTGTATTTTGCTTAATTCAAATAAAGAATATTGCATGTTTATTTAATAATTTCAGTATGCGAACAGTGTTTTTTTAACTGAGAAACCGGCTGTCCGGGTACTGAGAAATTAGATTTAGTATCCGGACAATTGTTTGTTTTACGTAAAATGTTAAAAATGTCATATTTTTAGATTTAATTACATAAACATGGAGGAAAGCAGTTTAACACGGGCTTTAGAAGATATTCGGACAAATAATTTGAGTTTAATAAAAGCAAATGCCAAATATGGTCTGTATCGATCAACTAAAAGGTAAAAGGCAACAAAAAAGGAGACAGATCCTTACGTAACACCTGAAGAGGAAAGTAAAATTGCTGAGTGGTGCACCGATATGTGCAAGTGTGGATTTCCCTTAAAGACTGATGACCTCCTTAATATGGTGCAAAAAATAATTAAGGACTCAAAAAGGGAAACACCTTTTAAAGATGGTCGACCATGTAAAACATGGCTCAATTCATTTATGAAAAGAAATCCTTCTTTGGCTACGAGAGAAGCTGAAGCGTAAGTAAAAGCAGGATCACGATCCTAAGAATAAAAGAAAATATTTTAAAATGGTTTAAAGGCCTGGAAGACTATTTAAAGAGCATAAGCCAGGTGAAAATAATGCACGACCCATCAAGTATCCTCAACGGCGATGAAAGCAGTTTTTGCCTTTGTCAAAGAATAGCACCAAAAAAAGGTTATACAAATATTTACCAAATATGTGCTCGCAACCAAAAAGAAACGTTAACCGTACTAATTGTTTTCTCGGCTGATGGAAAACTGGAAAACTCTTTGAACCTATGGTAGTGTTCCCATACTTACGCCCTCCAAAGGACATTGTTGAAAGTATGCCCCAATCTTGGATCCTAGGGAAAAGCGAGAGCGGTTGGATGCGCAGTGAAACATTTTATGAGTACGTGGCTAATTGTGTACCTAAACGCTTACTGACAGACCAAGTAAAACGTCCAGTTATATTATTTGTTGCTAGTCACAAATCCCATTTGACTGGAGTTAAGCGAATTTTGTAGCAAGGAACAAATCATTTTATATACATTGCCATCCAATGCAACCCATATTATGCAAACAGCGGACGTAAGTATATTTAAGCCCCTTAAATGAGATTGGAAAAAGACTGTTCGTGAGTGGCAAACAAGAAATCTAGAACAATCACTCACAAAAAAAAATGTTTGCCCTCTTTTCAACGACTGCATAAAGAAAAAAAAAGATATGGCAACAAAAATCAAGAATGGCTTTCGCAAATGCGGTCTTAATCCACTAAATCCAACTGCTATCAACTTTTCTAAATGCGTTAAGAACACCGTTGAAAATTTAGTAATTGCTGAAGCTCAAAAGTCGACAGAATCACCTTCAGTGAATAAGTTTAAAATTGCTGCTGAAGATATTGATAGCCTGACTGAAAAATTAAGTAATATTGGTGTTAAAATAAAGTCCGTTTTGTAGGCTATTGCTGCAAAAGCTTCGCAAAGTGATGAGGTTCCATCAACAAATGAACTCGATATAACTATTAATCCACTACTAGCCGAAGGAAGCTTAAATAACCTAAGCGTTGGGGTTTACTATCTTCGAAATGATGGCACTGTGGAACAGGAAACTGAAACAACAACCAGTTCTAGCATAAATCCGGGCGGCGACGTTGCACAACACTCACCTGAGCGAGTCGCTATTAGAAATCCCTATACCAAGAACGACAAGTGCTCAGTGCCTTAAAAATTTGGTAACAAACTAAGATTGTTTTTCACCATCTGCAACTAACAACCGTCACCATACAGCTCAGAATATAAAGGAGAACAGAATACCAAGCGCAATTTCATCCGAAGCGTGGAGAAAAATTTATTCTGGCAAAGAAGAATAAAAACAGGATAAAATCGAAATGGCTCAAAAACGGAAAGCAGAACGCTAACAAAAGAAGGAAAACAAAACTTCAAAGCCAACAAAAAAAGAATTTCAAGATCAAAGAAAAATGTCAAGAATGTGGCGACGAACTGCAAAGCGACATTCTAGACGATCATTTGAAAAATATTGGATGTGATATGTGCATTAGATATTTAAATACCATAAATAGTTTACGGAGCGAAATTTGTGATTAATTTATTATAATATTAATTTTACTGAATGTTTTGCATTAATATTTTCTTCTTTTTTTGTTTTACTGAATTTAAATTTTCAATTTTGTTTTTATGTTTATTTTAGGTTTACTTATTTTTAATTGTGTTTTGTTCCTTTTAAAACGTGTACCTAGAAATATCCTTAAGTGTTAGTTAGGGGAGAGTACGATAACTTAGGCGCCAAAAATTGATAACGGTTTTTTGTAGAGCAGTTCAATACAAGCATTTTTTACTATGGGAGGGACGAGACGTCTATCACGCCCCGTTTAGGAGGTAGGGGCAATTTAAAAAAACTATGACTTAAAATGAAAAAAATTATTTAAAAACAACTGCAACACTTAAAATGAAGTACTATACCGGTTGTGAAAGCTGTTCTTTATTACTAAATTGAAATTAAATTATTTATGTCAATAGTTTTTGAAAAATTCTCAATCAAGTGCATTACTTATTACATAAGTACAAACATACATATTAAGCAAAGTAAATAATTTGCTGCAATTTTCTATAATGCGAATCAGCAAAACTTTGTCATTAATATGAACTTTGTAATGTTGGGATGAGTACTGTAGATGAAGAGTATTGATGACATAGGCGCCTGTCTGACAGAAAGCACCTAGCCCGAGCGGAGCAACGAAGTTGCGTGTGTGGGAGCTGCCGCATGCGAAAAAAGACTTACTGTTAATTAAGAAAACTGCCAGACATTTAATCTGTTATTCATTCACTTACCTCAAACGAAGACCACGTAAATGCAAATGCCAAAAAAGCAAAACAAAAATAGTAATTTTCAATTTTCTCAAAAACTAGAAGACATAAACCATTCGGTTTTGTTTTTTTAAATTTTTTTATCAAAAATTTTGAGTTTGCATGCGAATTTTTCAAAAACTATTGACATAAATAATTTAATTTCAATTTAGGATTAAAGAACAGGTTTCTGGTTTTCAAAACCCGTATAGTACTTCATTGTAAGTATTGCAGTTATTTTTGAATAATTTTTTTTTTCATTTTGAGTCATTTTTTTTCTAAAATTGTCCGTATCTCCTAAACGGGGCGAGATAGACCCCCTCCCTTGTAAAAAAATGCTTGTATTGAACTGTTCTACATAAAACCGTTATTATTTCTTGGCACCTAAGTTATCATATCTAGTTACATACTAGACTGAATTTAAAACATTAAGTTTAAATACTTTCACAAGTATTCTTTATATTAAATATCTTTTATGAATTCCTTTTTATTTTTTGGTTAAAGAGTATATATTTACATCCATTTATATTTATTGTTATGTATTAACTAAAACTAAATATAAATAAACTAAATAAAATTTTTCATTAATCAAAAAGAAAACTTTAAATGTTGATATGAAATTTTGGTGTCCGGCTTCTGAAACTAAAACGTCCGGACACTAAATATTACTGTCCGGATACTAGCGCAAACAGAACTTTTTATATGCGTTTAATGAGTTTTATTGTATTAAGTGAACAATTCACTTTAATCTTAAGCTCTTTTTTCTCCTTTTTGTCCATGTTCAAGTCTACTTTTGAGTTCATTTCTATAAAATTCTCGCAATTCATACAAATTTAAATTTTTACGAGTTTGACAGTTCTTTCAAAATTTAATTAAATAGACTTTTGCAATTCCTGCCCAAAAAAAAAAAACTCATGTAGTAAATTTTAAAAATCGGCAGGGTGGGGAAAAGAATTACAAGAAAATTATTTCTTGCACCTCTTGAGGAAATCTAGACATCTCAAAGCATTTTTATCATGTGATCATACACGCATACGAAGAATGGAAGTTTCTGGTCGTATGGGGATATCACACGTTGCAGCATTTCCTAGCTCTTTTCAAATTTTTTCGGTTTTTCCCTATCGGGTTGGAGCTTCCAACTTATCCAAACAACCTCTTTACATTTCGAGTCGTACCACGCTATTCCTTCGATAAGGCATAATGAATCTTAATCAAAAGAGAATAGTGTTTTTAATCAGATCAGTAGCGGTATTCACGTTGTTATCGGCAAACAAAACGTCCAGTTAAAATTAAGATTCAATTGGATTCCGTGTCGCCTAGGGTTCTTTTAGGAATCTTTTATCTAACTGTGTGGTCAGCGTACAACCAATTAGCTTACACAGCGGTGCAAAGGGCCTGGATGGGGGAAGCACATCGAAGGTGTACTTACTAGTGTGAGAATTTAAGAACAACTCCAGTGTGTTGAATGGGTGACTATCAACGTCGGGCATTCGCTTAGGCTCATTTATGTCATTTAGGCTCATTTATGTTATGATTTAAGTTGTTTTCGGCATCGAAGATTTGAACAAATCGTCCTTCGGCTATTGTCTGTCACAATGTCGAGGTCACCCAGAAATATGTGCATTAAAGTCGCCGATCAGTATAGGATTCTGCAATGCATTTTTACGGTTGTAATAAAGAAATTTTACTGTGAACATAATTGGATAATGATCTAACGTTTTAAAATAAAATGATTTGGTGTTTATGTAATAAACCGAAAAAAGATCAGGTTATACGAAATTTCATCAATTATACACAGTGTCCCCTAATTCGTCCACGATAATTTCGGAAATGATTCCTGGGTATATTCTATGAAAAAAGATCGTTCTACAGTAAGGGTCTATTTTAAATGTTGACAGTATTTATCGAGGATTTAAGAAAATACTTACTTTGGTGTATCCTGACCCATGTTAACGGAAATTGCTCTGTTAGTACTAATGGTAGAAACTTCGGGTAGGACTTTGTTTTCAGAAGAAATACCAGCCTTTGTAACTCCGTTTAAATAAAGTTGATATCTTGTTTGAGTCTTTCTGAGCCTGTTCCATTTCCATTGCTCAATTTTTGATTTTGAGTTCACTTTTCTCCAGAAAATGTCTAATTAACATAACGCTTTACAATTTTTTTCTTATGAAAGTAACAATTATAAAACAAAAAACCATCAATAAGTTTGCAGAAAAATCCACAGATTTTATGATACTTGGAAAAACCTGCAGCAGGTAAAATTTGTAAAAAAAAAGTTTTTTTTTTGCTTTAAGCTCCAAGGGCTGTGAATAAAAAATGATTTTGTGTGGTCTTAGGTAATTTTTATTTTATGTGTGGACAAAAACAGTTGTAACATTCCGGAAAGCGCTTATAAAAAGTGCTTTAAAGAATTGAAAAAACGGTCGTATAAGTACAGATAATAAACTTAATGGTCGTATAAGTACAGATAATAAACTTACCCAGATGTCGCATCCCCGTACAAAAAAAAAATTCCCACAACCGTTGCAACGGTGGGAAAACAAAAAGCTTTTCTGCTTCGCTAAGAAAAAAAACGAAAATAAATTTCCTGTGCGAAAAGCTTTTTCTTTTGCAACTCTTTGTACCGTCTGCGACCTGTGACTGCGAGACACAATTTCATTTATACATACATGTGTATGTACATATATTCATATGTAGGTACGTATTTCCCCTTTTCATTTTGCAATATTGACCGAAGTTTTGATCTGTGTAGGTCTGTGATGTGGTAAAAAATATTTAAATTGTATTTTTTCGAAGTCAAAAGTGATTATTATTATTATTATTATCAAGGGAACTATACAAATTAATTTGTAGGGTCCGGGATTTAACGCCGGGGTACTATGCCAATGTGGCGCGTTTTTGTCAACAGCTTCAGCTGTTTTCTGGAGAAAACGGAGACAGCCTGAGAAACGAGCAATGGAATAATAGTGGGTGCTACGAAAGTGTACAAACAACTCCTGTGGACTGTTAAAAAATGTTCAATTTTGGCTTGGTGATAAAAGCCTATAATTCTATTCACACGACCAAAATAAAGAAATTAAATTAAATCCACAATTAATCACTACGTTTACACAACGGCGAATAAAGAATCAAGTTATACCAATTTATATCCCTACCATATTCTGTAGACTGTGCGGTACGGTGGAAAATGATCGGAAATAATCTCACGGAGATCCTAAATGTCAAAAAGGGCTAATAAAGTCATGTGATTACTTTACAACTATGATTGAGAAAATTAGGCGAAATTCGCCAGCAAATATCAAAGGCACAATGATTGTTGGCGGAATTCAGCGAGCTGTCACTGGTGCTCTAGTAAGTACTGAAATACAAGCAAAAAAATGGGGTTAGCTTTGAATGCCGCAAAACATCAACAGATTGCAGAGTGGACAGTTACAACATTAAGGTAGTTAGGAATTTTGGGTACCTCGGCTCAGCTATTAAATATTAAAATGACAACTTATCAGAAATCTAACACAAAATTACAGTTCCCAATTGGTGCTTCTTTGCCCTAAGAAAGCAATTGAGTATCAAGAAATTGTCAATAACCACACAAGACTTTTTTATAGTGCTCATAGAATTCCAGTCCTGCTCTAAGGAACGGAAGCACGGCGGATGAAGACATCCATTACCGTTTTAAATACAAGATTCTACGAGCGATTTTTGATCCCACCTTTTTTTTTATAATTTACGGCCTAAGGGGTTATGATACCCTTTTACTGTTGCCAGGGCGCGGGAGGAAAGATAAAAGGAGGAGAAAGGAGAACATTGTTGTGATGTAGTGGTTTGAAACTCAGGTGTGTTTGGTTTCGATATTGATTCTCCAGGGGTGGGAGTCCGAATAGGACGGAGGGATTTTTCTTCACTCGGAATGATTCAGGTTGTGAATTTTAACGGTTGTTTTGTGCTTGAAAACTCTACAACAGCCAAATCTACATGTCAGTGTTATGCCTTCACACGCAGATTTTTCTGACTGAGTTCCAATTACACAAATGAAAACTTGCCGTGGCTAGGATTCGAACCTTGACCCTCCGAGTGAGGAGCGCCACTACACCACGGCCACCCCGTTGACGAGGTATGAAGGAAAAGATGTAATAGCGGCTTACACAGAAACGCCAATAGTCATAAAAATGCGGATCAGTCACATTAGTAATACGAGGATTGCCTGAAATGTTTCCGACCGCAACATAAAGATAGTGGCACTCGTCAATAAAAGCTAGTTGTGCTTCTTTTGACAGTTACTTACCTGCACCATCATTTACTACAGTGAAATTTTGGGCAGCTGAATTTAAACGTGGCCGTAAGAGCTTGGGAGATGATGAACGTTCGGGACGTCCAAAAACTGCAACCACTGACGATAACATTGCTAAAGTTCACCAAATGGTGTTAGACGACCGCCGAATTAAAGTAAGGGAGATAGTAGAGGTTATGAAAATGTCCAAAGAACGTGTTTGTTACATATTAAATCAAGATTTAGGCGTCAGAAAGCTGCCCGCGCGTTGAGTGCCGCGTTTGCTTACGTTAGACCAAAAACGTGTTCAAATGAACATTTCCAACGATCTGATTTGTTGGCGCAGTTTAGGCGCAATAAGCAATAAATCCGAGTTTTGGCGCCGATTAATTACTGTAGATGAAACTTGGATACAACAGTATACGCCCGAAAAAAAAAATTCTGTCAAAACAGTGGACTGCAAAGGTCGAGCCAGCTCTAAAAAAAAAAAACCTTTTTTTTCGGCTGGGAAAGTGATGGCGACTGTTTTTTGGGATCGTAAAGGAGTCATCTTAATCGGTTATCTTCAAAAAGGAAAAACCGTTATAGAAGCATACTACGCATCATTTCTTGCCAAGCGGAAGGTAGAAATTGCGGAAATACGGCCACACTTGCAGAAAAAGAAAATCCTGTTTCACCAAGACAACGCGCCGTCTCACCGGCGCTTGGGAGATGAAGATGGAGTGGTGGGATTGCTGATGTGGGGTAGGACGAAGTCCCAGAAGCAGTAATTTTGGCAGAGGACGTTAGTGGGGAACTTAAATCAGGCAGTAAGAATTTTCAGGACAGCTTTTGAGAATAGGTTGAGAGAAATTGGGAGAAATGTCTGTTTTAAAGGACCAGTTGGGGTCGGAGGAGATATTATTATTCAAAGAGAGATGCTTATTACTAAGATTGGGAGAAGAAGAATATGGTGTAATTTTAGAATTATTTGTATTGGTCTTAGGGCTAGTTTGAATATTAGGCTTCTTTTGCTTATTTAATTTATTTTTCCACTTAGATAGCTTCATCCTGGTCGGGGTTCCAAAATAACCTGGAATATTTCGTGGGAATGCTGATTTTGAAATAACTGCCCATTTTTAAATTCGCTGGGGAATTGCATTTCTCCATGTTGATAGAAAATTTCTTTTGGAACAATGTCGTGAATCAAAATTGCGCTCGTTACTTGTGGTTCTTTTTCGATCGGAAATCCCGAGACGATTTATAGGGGCGCTTATGGCAAGAGTTGGCAGGTCGGTTGTCAGTGTAGTTGGCGGATGAGGTGATGTTAGTGGCAAGATGGCAGTTGTTTGAGTTACAGAAGGTGGTGCAGCGGAGGCGGGTACACCAATTGTGTGAAGATTAGCGTCACTATCACGTAGTTCAGACAGAATTGAAGTATTATAAACTGACTGAATATGGCCTTGGTTGATATCAGACAAAGTGTCGATTTTGCTAGCTACTGACTTCAGCTCATGGACTATGCCTCCATGCATAGTTCAACCGGTTTCTATGATGAGGGTTAACGGTTACCATATATAGACAATCCGTAATGAATCTTGGAGAGTATAATTCCTCGGGTTATATTGATTAAACTATCAACATGACATAAGCTGTGCTTAGAGCTAAGGTATTTAATAATATTAATCCTGGTAGCTGGTTTTTTACCTAAATTATTACAATGTTCCTTAAAAAAAACCGCTTATCAAAAATGATCCCCAGTATTTTAAAGCTTAGTATATTCAATATACTAAATTGGCCTAACTCTACATTAATATGCTTAGGACAATTTTCACTTTTTTCCATAGAGATCCTGGTACCAGAAGACTTGCCCCAGGTGTCTAGATATATAAGGATGTTGACAAATGTGTCGGATACTTTGGAAATTTCATTCCATTTAGTAAACACAACAAGGTCGTCTGCGCAACGGGTATATTCGCAGAATTGGTACCTGGACAGAATTTTGTTTATATTATTGGATGAAATAATGTATATAATGATCGAGAGGGGGGACCGTTGGGGAGCGCCATTGTAGAAAGCGTGCGTGAATGAGAAGGAACCATTAGACCTTAACCGAAACTTCGTTTTGGAGAGGAATGACTTAATGAAGAGGGTTATTTTGGGTCCGATATTCCATTTAGCTAATCTGTTTAACATGACATGAGCGCCGATTCTATCAAAAGCTTTCTCGAAATCTACCGATAAGATGGAGATATAATTTTTAGTGGATGACGCGGAAGAAATGCATTTATCCAATTAAAGTAAGGCATCTAAAGTTCACCAAACACCCTGGAATTCAACTTGACTCGTATCTAGAAGATTTTTCTTTTCCAAGAACCAAAAGAGTCTTTTTGCAATATTTTTTTCAGAATTTTGCAAATGCATGGAAGGAGAGAGATTGGACGGCACTCATTGGTGTTGCGGGGGCTCTTGTTCGGTTTAAGTATTTGAATTAAAAGGGAAGTTTTCCGTGTTTGAGGTATAACGCCAGGTCCAGCAATCTAGATCTGAATACGTCGGTACTATGCTTAAGCATACAATAACATACAGTGTCATACTCAGGAGATTCGACCTTGGCTGAATTCAATGCGTTCGCAAGTTCAGATAAACTGATTTCGCTATCCCGCGGAAAGGAAATTTTTAAAGAGGGTAGAGATACGGGCGAGTTTTCAGAAACCGTTTTTAATTGAAGGTACTCGGGAAAAGTTGGATTTGAAAGGGGTCAGACAGAACTTCATCTTTACTAATTATATTGAACGGTGGAGGTGTGAAATACCCAGTGAGACATTTAACGTCGGTCCATAATTTTTTGGTCGGGGACTTAAGGTTAATTTTTGCGGTGAAATTTGCGAAGGATTCCTTTACCAGAAGATTGCATTAGACAGTAGGCTATCAGATTTGCCTCGAGGGGACGATTCTTAAATTTTTTCCAACAATCCTTTATTCCACTAAGGGACAATCAATTTTTCGGCATTGTTGTGGCTAGCGGGATGGATATATTGGCGCTGTATCGAACCAACTTATGATTGTTGGTGTCTCTTTGTTGAAAAAGTTTGGGTGTTAAAAAGGTAGTTATATGGGGTCGGAAGCAATCCCAGTCAGCGCTTTCTGTGATGAATTTGAGATTGATATTTGTCTTTGTCTGGAATGTACCAAACTTGAATGTGGTCATAATAGAGAAGTGATCGGTCCCGTGTAGGTCTGGAAGATTTGGGGGAAATGAGGGTGAGATCAACACGTGTGAGGGTTCTATGGGTGGGAATCGGTGGGAATCGGTGGGAGCCATTTGAGATTATTAGATTGGAGTTAAGTAGGAAGTTTTCCACGAGTGTTAGTGCAAGAGGATACCCAAGAGATACCCTAAAAGTTCACGTTTTAGTGTAGTAACTCTAGCAGTAAGATAATGTAAAAAATCGTCGATTTGTGTGTAACGTCTACTTACTGTCAGAGTTGTGTCTTTTGCATCAGCGATCCTGAAGGTTATGAAGAATGGCTCTGACTACACGAAGGTATTTGGGACATAAATCATAAAAGATCGGCTTCAAAAATGGAAGTCGGCAGTGTAAAAGACATGTTTGGTCGCTCGATTAATAAATACAGGGTGAAATATTCGCGGGGATATTGGTGATGGTGATAGTGACACATATAAAGGATTATTGGATTGGAATCCATATGATATGCTTGTAGAAAAACTAACATAGAGTGGTATCTACATGTTAGAAAAAGAATGGGATCACGATGCCGTAGTTTGAAAAGAGCCGATAAGAGCTTAGGAGGAAAAAGTAAAATTACACTAAAAGTAACTGTCAACTTAATAAACTTCAAAAGTATTACGGCCTAGCGATCATGAGACATCAAGATAATGTGGATGAAATGTATAGGCAATCTGGGTAACATTTTATCATTTGAGTTCGAAATCAACCACTTTATCTTTAAACGCGTTTTTCTCGAAACTAAATTTTTCAAATTTGCTGCAGTTGTAGCTAGAAGAAAAACCATCCGATGGCTTTGATTTGATTTTCTTGCTTATTTTGTATATATTTCTCTATAAAATGACCCTCCAGTTTTTTGATTTTATGAAAAATGTAATTTTTGGCGGGCCAAGAATCATAAAATTTTCGGGAAAAATTTTGAAAACAAAATTCTGCCATTTCGTTACATTTAAATTGTAGGCAATATCTTCAAAAAAATTCACAAAAATCACATTTTTTTGGCGGTCACACCAGTGATATTAGATGACTTCAACAATATCGTTCTGTGGAGGTTGAAGATATGTAGTATTGATTGTTTTTTAATAGAGATTGAATGGGTGAAGTATTCATTTTTGTATTTTAAGTGGAATTTGTGGATTTACTGGCTGACTATTATTGTTTCCCTGGTTCTTCTAAGAGCTCACGAGGGAAGGGAGGACACCGATGTTAAAAATTGTTTGGTATTGTGCCATAGTGGATGGGAATGTGTATTCTTTGGTTACTGCGATTTGATTATTGTTATTATTAAAAGGTTTGGGTGGGAGATTTTCAGATTTTACCTGAGAAGAAGAAAGTGGAGCTTGGGTTTGTTTTGGGGCAACTCGTGTTGTTGAGTTGGACTGGCCTTGGTTGGAATGGCTGCAGGGTTTTGGAGTGACGTTGTCTGCAACAGGAAGCTGGGTGTTGGATTTAGTTACGACCATATGACACGGAAGAGTTGTTGGTTGAATTTTCATCCCTAATTGTAGCTTTAGCTTCAGCCGCCACACGAAACCCGTGTGTATTTATTATGGGAATGAGAAGGTAAGTTGCAATTATAGCAGGAGGCATTTCCTCTACGTCTTTTGGTAGTATGGGCCTGCAGTTGGCAATTTCAGCACCACATAGGATTGGAAAAGTCTTCCCCAATGGATGAGTTGTACCGTCCCATATTGAGTGCATTAGGAGGTTGGAATAGGTTGAATGTAAATGATACTAGATCTGTGTTACGCTACTTGCTGTCTTCCGTTTTTTTTTTCAAATTTATATACTTCAGATACTCCTTGAGATTTCATTTCCTCAAAAATTTCTTTTTCTGGAACATTAATGAGGCAGGGGGCGTAGACTGTTTCACTACAATTGGGCACAGGTTTGATAGAACGATATCAGCTACTTTTTGGGGTTTAGCAAGGGTAAGTATTTTCCCGTCCGGTAGGTGAGTAATATATTCGTAACCCGAGCTGATGCTGTCTATCGCTTTTTTAAGATAAAAACATTGAAAGCTGTTAGAGGTTTTTCAGGGTTCGATGGAGCAATGGTTATAAATCTTATGTTTATATTGCTTGATGTCTATTGGAGAAAATTGGGATGAAGTTACAAATTGTTTCTTTCGTTTTTTTGTTGGTGGGTTCTGCTCATCAAACAAGATCTAATTCGTTGAAGCGGTTTGATGCGGTTGGCCCCATACGCAGATGGTCCTGATTATGCAGATGTTGTCTACACTAACAGAGTGAGAGATAGAAAAAAGCGAAAAAATGATAGATGCTATCGAATTAGAGGGATTATACCGACGAAGAAGCGACAGCGAAAGAATAATTGAGGAACACGATATTGACCGCTCGGAGAACAGTCGATGAGAGTAAATGATTTTTTATTTAGTGAGATATGAATTTTTTTTCTTTTATTAAACTAATGAATATATTTATTTGTTGCTATTAAAATAGGCATTATTATTTAATTTAAAGCAGATATCAGGAAAAAAGGCTAAATTACGATTACGTCAGCGTGACAGAACTAGGGCACAATATGTGCAATGTGATAGTTTTTTCTTAATTTACAGCTTATGAGTGATTTTTTAAGCGTTTGGCTTTTAATTGTAAAAAAAAAAAAACAGGAAAATTGCAAAAGTGTATAAAATTTGTATTTGAGTTGATAAATCAACGAGCACGAGTTTTAATAATAAAATGCAATAATTTATAAACGTTGTTCGGGTGTAAGCCTTTCCATGATGAAATGGTAATTCTAACTGAGCACGTGCCACGAATCATTCATGAGCTACCAACAATAGAACACTGAAAAACCAAACAGCAAACAAATCACTCTTCAGTTTTAGCAATTCATTTTGTTAATCTAAGAATAATGAAATAAATAAATGAAACGAAATGAAATGAAATGAGGTTTTGGATTTAGATGCATTTATTTCTTAAAATTCATGACACAATCATACACTACATTAAATAAAAAACAATTTGAGTTACTAGAGAATAAAAAAAAATATAAAAAAGTTTGGTGACATTCAGTATTTATAAAAAAGCAAAAAATAGAGTTGGATGCCACTTCACTTCTCTTAAAAACCAAATTAAATTTTTGGATGGGGTGAACCTTTGAGAATTCAAAAATAAACTTCAAACATAACAAAAAATATATTTCAGAAATAAGAAGTTCTAACCCAACATAATCAAAGGTATTTTAAGAAAGTTTCAGATAAAATTATTGTCTCGATTGAGGGAGTATATTAAATAATCGGTAAGACAAACCAAAAAATATAAAAAATAAAGATACGCAGTGGTACAGAAATTGGGAACAGATGAAATGTTTGAAAGGTTTCCACGAAGAAGAAATTAAAATATAATTAAGATTGCCAGATTGATGTATACCAATTATGTTATATACCAAATGCACATGTTATACTCCCAACAAAGCTCTTAGTGTAAGTTAGTTGTAAGTTAACCATCAGTTACTTATAAATACAAAAATATATTAATGGTGGCGAGGATTGATATTTGGCAAAGCGTGCGAACATGCAAAGAACACAAAGATGACAAAAATTCAGTCAGATGAGGCCAGAAAGTTTCAACAACATATAAACACAAAATCACCAATATCAGCATCAGCATCGGCAGCAATTCTAATAAACCATCAATGTACTCGTATGTGAACAGTGATAATTATCAGCATGATAAAAGAAATTCAAAGAAATTTGTTTGTTTTGGCTGTGGGAAAAAGACTGTAGATATGGTAATAACAATATCATGCATAGAAAGAAATTAAATGTAAATAGTATAGAAGATGTAAATATAGACCTTAATAACATAAATTTGGTTTCAGATATTTCAAATTTACCGCATGTCATGAAGGTGTATAATTGAAATGAAATGGAAGTTGATAGTGGCGCATGTTCAACGGTTGTTCATAATTATTTTTAGTGAATTGAATCGCCTGTTAAAACGCAATTAACGCAGGAGGTAGAAATCCTGGACAAAATTATAGTAAACTTACAGAATATACCCCATTTCATAGTCTTGAAATCTTTATTATAAGCTTCAAAGCGAAAATGTATCCCGCTTTTAGATAGCGATTGGTTAGATGTTTTGTTGCTAAATTGGAGGGAAAATTTTACAGTTAACAAAGTGGATAATATGGTGACACATATAATAAAAGAGTTGTCAATTAAATTTCCTGAGGTTTTCTCAAATGATATGAGGGATTCAATTGTCGGTTATAGTGCTCAAATAAGATTGAAGGAAAATGTTACTCCGAGTTTTTCGAAGCCGTATACAGTTACGTCTGAGATTCACAAATTGGTAATCGAAAATATATAAGTGCCAGTGAAATATAGCGAATGGGCATCTCCATTGGTAACAGTTTCCAAGCAAAATGGTGATTTGAGGTTATCATTGAACTGCAAAGTGGCAGTTAATAAATCCATACAAAGCTAAGTTTATGTTCGCAAAACTTAGCAGCTCTTAAATTTTTTGCGCATTGGATTTACCCGGTGCATACTTGCAATTCGCAGTACATGAACAATCTCAACATATATTAACGGTTAATACGAAAAAGGGGCTTTTCAAGTTAAGTAGACTGTCCTTTGGGATTTTAGTAGAGTTTCAGAAAAACATGGACGAAATTTTAAGATAAATAGATAAGGTTGGTTGCTATCTGGACCATGTGTTGATTGGTGGAGCGAATTTACAGGATTGCGAGGCAAAACAAATAGATGTGCTTCGACGATTAGAAAGTCATACTATATATAAGGGTACATTTTGAAAAATGCAGATGGTTTATGAACGAAGTGGAGTATTTAGGCCATATTATGACAAGAAATTATAAACCTAATAAAGAAAATAATTAGAGGCATTTTAGAAGCGCGTAGTCCAAAAAATATTACCCAACAAAAAAATTTGTTTGAGTTGAAATTACGGTTATTGTATGACCCGTTGAAGAAAAATAATAAGTTTGAGTAGAATTCGCAACACCAATCGACATTTGAAGAAACAAAAGAGCTTATACTAGATGCGGTGAATGAAAAAAAAAAATTTTTTTTCAAATGTTTTTTTTATTTTATTCAATGTAGTCCCCTTTTAGTTTGACACACTTATTCCAGCGATTTTCCAACTTCTTGATCCCGTCCGAAAAGTAATTTTCCGGAAGATCTGCAAAATACTCCTCCGTGGCGTCGATGATTTCCTCGCGTGAGCTGAAGCAAGTCCAAACACTCTTTCGAAGTGCTCTCGCCTCCGTGTTTTTGGTCAGGAGTGAGCATTCGCGGCACCCAGCGGCAGGATAACTTTTTCATATGCAGAATATTGCCCAAAATATGGCGTGTGCGCTCAGTACTAATCTTTGTGGTATCTGCTAGCTCACGCACCTTCACTTTCCCGTCAGCCAACACCATTCCATGTATTTTTTTGACATTGTCCTCTGTAACCGCATCGGAGGGCCTGATCGGTAGTGGAGTTGCGGCCACCACGAAACTCTCGAAACCAATATTTGACGATGTAATCTGACTTAGCATTATTTATCCAACTTTTCTTTTGTTTCCTTCGCCGTTTTGCCTCTCAAAAAATTATGAGAAAACGAAAATCGTTTTTGTCCATACTCAACATGATGCCAAACACGTCAACAACAATCGGCTGTCAAAACAAAACTAAAGACAGTATCGCACTGAAATTTGGCATGTCTGCCTAAGTATGAACGGACTTCAAGGCACCATAACCTTTTTTGCAGTAGCAGCGCATTCTGGCGCTTACTTTTCACCCCACCTAGTAATTAGCAATAACTTATTAGAGTATTTCGATCCTAAAAAGCCTAAGTATAATAGTCACATGCAACGCTAGTTCTTATGGACTGGGTGCAGTGTATCTCACGTGGTTAATAGTGAAGTGAGACCTGAACTTTTGCTTCGTCTTCATTTAGTGAAGCAGAGAAAAACTACTCACAGACACATAGGGAGGCACTAGCCAATTGCTTACGCAGTAAAAAAAAATTCACGAATACCTCTACTGATGATCAGACATTGAGGGAAATACTCGTATTTAATGAAAAGAAAGGGCATTTAGCTGTAGCAGCAGCAAGGCTGAAAAGGTAAGATATTCAGTTGTCAATGTACGATTTTGACGTCAAGTACAAAAGAGGATCGCAAGTAGGTAATGCTGATGCCTTGTCCACATTATCTATTGGGAGATCAACGGACATTGTCGAAGGTTTTCTTAATTTTTTGTGTTTTGGTCCTGAGAATATTAAACTTCTAAAATTAGAGCACATTCAGTGTGAAACTAGGAAAGGTAAACGAGTACTCGTATATAATGGGTTTATTAATAACGACAATCAACTAGTTGACACGGAAACAAAGTATAATATTATTCTAAAAGGTGTCTAAAGTTTTCATGTAACAAGGATTGTGTTTATTATGGTAATAGGGTTGTAGTACCTGAAAGTCTTAAACACGATGTACTTAAAATTTTATACGACACGCATATAGAGATTACTAGGATGAAAATGCTAGCGCGAAGTTATGTTTGGTGTAAAGGTATAGATGCAGACATAGAAGTGTTTGCAAAATCTTGTCGGGTTTGCCGGAATATCACCAAACATATCAAGGAATCAAATTGGATGCTATCATCGTATCTTTTTGAAAGAGTACATATTGCTTTTTTCGATATTGCGGGGTTAAAATTTTTATTGCTGTCAAATGGATTGAAATATCTGAAATGAAAAGTACTCGCACGGAAAAATTAGTTTCTGACAATGGACCTCCATTTCAGTCATATGAGTTTATTGAACTCTGTCAAAGCAATGGAATAAATGTGTTAAAGAGTCCACTATATCATCCACAATTAAACGGTATCACGGAAAAGGCCGTACAAACTGCAAAAGCAGCTTTTAAGAAATTCTTAGTTGAAACCAAACCAATAAAGAATTTCAGCTCTAAGGTGGCTAATTTTTTACTGAAATATCGTAATACACCACGGTTTCTACAAACTAATCTCCTTCCAGTATGATTTTTAAGTTCAAACCAATAACTTGTTTAGACATTTTAATACAAAACTCAAAATCCAATAACAGCCCAACAACCGATGAAAATGCGTTACAGAAAAGTTCTAATATTGGTATGTATATACATATATTATAAAAATATGTATATTCATATATTATAAATACATATATTATAAAAATCACTTTAAATCTCATGTAAAATGAATTGCAGGATGTATTATCAAAAAAATTTCTTAAGTGCTTTACTCATTCCTATTAATGGTAGCAGAAGAGTAGCTCACATAAATGAATTAAAAAAACAACATTTTTCTCTCAGATTTAGCCCTACTTCTACCTTTGTTCAAACAAATACTAATAGAAACCGAAATGAAGAATCTAGAATTGAAACAAAAAAACAAGTACAGAAGAAAACTGATGAATATTTAAGTGCTGAGAAAGTTATAGAAATCGGTAGAGAAACTCTAAAGAAACAATTTAAAAAAAATTAAATTAAGTTTAACAAAAAACTCAATAAATCTGAAGTATCATTATAATTAAATGAAGAAGACTATTATTAAAGTTGGTAAAAGATTATATTATTTTAAAAATTAAAAATGAATTGTTAAAAAGTAAGTGGGGGAGGATTGATGCAGGGCCGCACTTTGCATTGGAGCAAGTGGAACAGCCGCACCGGGCGCAAGATTACATAGATTCGTTAAATAGCGCTTTGCAAACATGGTTTTTAAATACACTTCAAAATTAACAGAAAATATTTTTTCCGCTAACCTAATCACAACGCGGCAATACTTAATCGTTTACATCCTTATAATAATAATACACACACTTCAAATGTATGTACACTGATACCACAGATAATAAACTTACCCAGATGTAGCATCCTCATACAAAAAAATGTTGATCTTTTTTGCGATGAGCAAACAACGATGGGCAAACAAAAAGCTTTTCTGCTACGCTAAAAAAAAAACCCAAAATAAATTTTCTGTGCGAAAAACTTTTTTCTTTTGCTACTCTTTGTACCGTCTGCGACCAGCGACTGCGTATGTATATATATTCATATATAGTATAGGTACGTATTTTCCCTTTTCATTTTGCTAGTGTGGTGGTATTTAAATTGTATTTTTACGAAGTGAAAAGTAATATTTTGCTGTGTGTGTCAGTAAAAATTTTGAAGAGTTAATCTAGGAAAGGTAAAATATATTAAAGTTTATTTCAGGTTGATTAGGTACCTTGGTACTTGCAAATACAAAAGAGTTGCGAAAAAAAATCGATTTAGAGAAACGTCGTGTCGAATAAAGTGCGCTATTGTATGCTGCAATGCAACAACGGCCCAATTTCCAGAAGGGAAATTGCTTAGATTTCCTAAAAAGGGAACTAAAAAATATAATGACTGGCAAGCACAGGCAGAAGAATCCCGTGATAATGTTGAAAATCATAAACGGATATACTTTTCGATTTGAAATTTGTTGGAAAAAAAAAAATTAAAACACGACGCTGTTCCTACACTTTTATGAAAAGGAGTGAAACGTGTTTGGAATCTAATGACAATGAACTTGCTTTGATCCTAATAAAGCCAAAATAAACTACTCTAATCGCAATAGATTAAAAGCAAACGAGTACCAATATATCCACTGATGAGCTAAATGAAGTTTCAGCACTTATAGACTGCAACACACCTATAGATTCCAAAGAATCTGTATGCAAAAAATTCGAAGCGAACACAAAAAACCGATTTTTTTATATTCAACAAATAAGAAGACTGAAAAAAATTAACAAAATTATTATGTGAGCCTGTTGTATGCCTTATTGCAAAACAAGTGCCTGGTGTTCTTACGGATCATGGACGGTACTAGCATGCTGGCTTATTGCGCGGCTGAAGCTCGTCCGACGGGGTGTGGTTCTTGCCCATTTTCCATTGCACTATACAGATAAAAAAAACATCACACTCATGCTAGATTTTCACATCAAGAGAAATAAATATTAGGGGTAACCTAGGAAGATCTACGTCAACTAACTCTACAAATGACTGACTCCTCTTGCAACATGAATTCTCGCTGACAGGTGTTGTGTCAGGTGTTAGCAAAACCTTCCCTATTGGGATAATACACATCCTCTAATTCATATCAGAATACGAGTATTATAGCCCCCACAGTCAACGGCTAATAAAAAGTTTTCTTGACTCTACTTATTGATGGGGACTACACTCCGTTCACCATCAATAATCGCTACTTACCCTTACATTACTCCATTACTCTTTTAGTAATTCATAGTAGAAAACAGTGTCTATCAGAATTCAGATTTATTATTGACAAACTATTTATAGTGTTTTTTTTTTTTTTTTATTCCAATAATTAACATTGTCAAATGAAACCCTAAAACCTAATAAACAAAATAGGAAAGGAAAAGTAAAATTCGGAACGAATATTTTAGTAGTGTAAATACTTGCCAATTTTGATCGGAACCCTAAAATCTCGAAAATACCTACCATAAAATATAAGTAAATCTATAGTAATACTTACCTTTAAGAGGGATCACCCTATAGAAACATATTAAATTTGTAAAGAAATATCAAAGTATTCACAAACTTATTTCTGAGATCGTGAAATCAACCAGGGGTTAAGCGTGACATGTCTTATGTCCAGGTTCTTCGTGGTTGGAAGTGCAAATACTTTCCGTAAATTGATATTCACCTAATTCGTGATTAAGTGGTGAAGTAGAGGGTATGCTTACGTACTTAACTTAAGTACTAACTATGCAAACTTTTAACCCTCAAAGTAACGAACCATTAATTCATTTGCGTGACAAATTTTTTTTTTTGTTGAATAACTGGGCAACAATGAAAAATACTCGGACATACTGAATAGTGTTTCTTATAGCACTCGACCTGTAGATAACGGGAAAAATAATATTTTGCTCAGGTCACGTACAGCAACCTAACGGCACACACTTTTACATCTTTATCGAACGAGGTCAGTTCTAATAGAATCGCACATCGCTTAAATCGGTTTTTCTGTTAGTAATTTAAAAAAATAAACTAATTTGCGTAAGAAGAATATTAGAAGTGCATTAAAGTGATAAAATGCCACGATCTTGTGTTAATTCTCCAGATTTATTCTGCTATATTTGTGGAGAATTTACACCAAGTTTCCGAAAAAAGAAAATAACACCATTTATTGAAAAGTGTTACTTTTCTTATTTTAAATTTAAAATAAACCATCAGGATAAACTCTGGACACCACACATTTGCTGCCTTAGGTGTCACCGACAGCTAACTGGTTGGTTTAACGGGTCATTTTCTGCGATGCCTTTTGGAATGCCTATGATATGGAGAGAGCCTCAGAGTCACACAGGTTGTTACTTTTGTTGCACCAATGTGAAGGGATTTCCTCGAAGATCAAAGTATTCCATAAAATATGCAGATGTTTCTTCTGTAATAAGACCAGCACCTCATAGAGAAATTCTGCCTTCACTTTCCGGACGCCTTTCGGACACAGAAATAAGCTCGTCATATTGTTCAGAAGAAATCATGAATGATCCCGAATTTGAGCTCCCTACATCTTCTGATGCACCACATCTCATCAGTCAGATTGAGCTTAATGAAAAGCTAAACAAAAGTCTGAAATTCTGAGCTTAAGGTTAAAGCAGTGGAATCTGCTCAAGCCTGAGGTAAAAATTACAGAGTGAATTTGTTCCTTATTTTTCGAAAGCCGATAACTTAGTGTATTGTAATGATATTAATGAGCACAAAACCGAAGAATGGCGGCTATTCATCGACGCATCAAAGGCTAGTTTGAAAGCTGTATTGCTTCATAATGGTAATAAGTTTCCTTCAATACCTCTAGCGCATGGTGTGAATTTAAAAGAAACCTACGATGTTATGAAATTTATATTGGAAAAAATTGAATATAAAAAATATAACTGGTCGATATGTTAGGATTTAAAAGTTGTTGCTCTACTTCTTGGACTACAACTAGGTTACACCAAATTTTGTTGTTTTTTATGTGAGCGGGATAGTAGAGCACGATCGGAGCACTTTGTGAGAGTAGATTGGCCTATAGGAACAAACTTTACTTGTGGAGAAAAAAATAATAAGGAATCCTTCATTGATCGAACCACAGCGTGTTATTCTACCACCATTACATATCAAATTGGGTCTTATAAAAAACTTTGTAAAGGCGATGAAGAAAGACCAACCTGGTTTCAATTTTTTGAAACAAAAGTTCCCATCACTAAGCGAAGCAAAAATTAAAGAAGGTATTTTTGTGGGTCCAGACATTAGAAAGCTTATAAAAGATCCAGCTTTCATTCCTACTCTGGATTCATTAGAAAAACAGCCTGGTGTTCATTTGTTAAAGTAGCAGAAAACTTCCTAGGTAACAATAAGACTCCAAGTTATGCAGATGATGTAAAAAAACTTCATTTTTTGCATTCTCATTTCAATTTCTTTCCTAAAAATATGGGTGATGTAAGCGATGAGCACGGCGAGAGATTCTACCAAGACATTGCTGCAATAGAGCAACGGTACCAAGGAAAATGGGAGCCATCAATGTTGGCAGATTACTGCTGGTCGCTTATAAGAGAGACTCCGAGGTGTTCTTATAAACGGAATGCAGATGCTTCCAAAAAAACAACAAAATTTTACAAGAAATAACATTTTTCGGTAATATTTTTGGTTAAATTCTTAAATTCAAAAAAGCGTTTTCTCACAAAATCCCGATATGACCTGGCTATTTTATATAGTTTTCCTGATTCTATAGACTCCAACGATTACGAATCACATAATTTTCTCTCCGAGTAAAAAATAAATATTTTTTTTGTTGACCAGTGTAATTTGAGCACAACTCGCTTATAACTTGGACGCAGATGCTACACATAAATACTTGAAGATTTTTTTTGGTTTATTTCAAGTTCCGTTAAATAAGCATTGAACTATATCTTATATTGGCTATATAATTAAAAACATGCGTTTTTTTTTTCACAATTTGAACATTTATTTAAGAAAAACATGTACAATAGTATTATTCAAAGTATTGCCCATCTGAAGCTATGACTTTTTCCCATCTTTCTAGCAATTTGTGGATCCCGCCCCAAAAGAACCATTTTTTAATGTTCTGCTCTGATGTGAACCGTATTTCAGTGAGGGCGTTCTGCATCGACCGGAACAAATGGTAGTCAGAAGGGGCAAGGTCTGGACTATAAGACTTCCCATCCATTCCAAATAGTTCTTAACCGGAATAGCAACGTGGGGCCGAGCGTTGTCATGATGGAAAATTATTGCATCCTGTCTGGTCGCATATTCCGGGCGTTTTTCGGCCACTGCTCTCTTCAAACGGATTAATTGTGTTCGGTAGCGTTGTCCATTGATGGTTTCACCCGGTTTTAGCAGCTCATAATACAGCACACCCATCTGATCCCATCAAATACAGAGCATTACCTTCGCACCATGGATATTCGGCTTTGCCGTTGATTTGGATGGTTGGCCGGGTTTCACATATGATTTTTTGTAGTTGGGGTTGTCGTAATGGATCCATTTTTCATCATCAGTAACAATCCGATGCAAAAATGACTTCCTTTTGTGGCGTTCCAGCAGCATTTCCGACAAGCGAAACCGCCTTTCGACGCCTCTCGGCTTGAGTTCATGTGGAACCCAATTTCCTTGCTTTTGATTATATCCAGCTACTTTTAAACATTTTGAAATGGCTGCTTGAGTGACACCCAAAGATTCTGCGAGCTCTTCTTGTGTTTGGCAACAATCTTCATAGAGTAATGCTTCCAGTTCTTCATCTTCAAACTTTTTTGGCTGCCCAGGACGTTCATCGTCTTCCAAGCCAAAATCACCACTTTTAAATCATGCAGCTAGCGCATGTTCACCACAAACTTCCACCAAAATACGATGACTTTCGGCAGCAGTTTTCTTCATATTAAAGTAATGAAGAAGAACTCCCCGCAAAAATACTTTTTCAGGCACAAAGTTCGACATATTTGAGTAAAAAAAAATTATTGTTGTTTACGCTTCAAATGAATGACATATACTGAAATGACGTACAATGACAGTAGCTTTCCAACGCATGTTCCAATGGAATAATAACAATGGAACAATACAAGTTACGCCATTTCTTAGCAAACCGCACGAATTAAGTTATAGACCCAATACATTGAACATACAACTGCATTTTAATACTTACCCTTAGATCATTTTGCATTGCCGGAAAATTTGTAAAACTTATTAAAGAAAAAATAAAACCATAACGTGGAACTCTAGCCCAGGTACCAGTTCGAGCACGATCTAGGTAGGGGTAATAGGGGAAATCAAGGCCTAGTTGCAATTAGGGTAATTGTACTGGAACATTTTCCATCTATTAGAATTAAAACTTGTTCATGATAACACAGTTGTGGGTGTACGAGTATGTTTAAGGTCTTTGGCCATATCAATATGCGATCAATGTAGAATCGCAAATAATCTTTAGTTGTATGCAATAAATGTTAGTATGAATTAATATCCTGTAAGTTATATGCTATGAATAAAAAAAAAAAGTTTGTCAATAAAAAATCTGGATTCTGATAGACACTGTTTTCTACTATGAATTACTAAAAGAGTAATGGAGTAATGTAACGCCGTTGACTGTGGGTGCTGGAATATTCTGGTATGAATTAGAGGATGTGTATTATTCCAATAGGGAAGGTTTTGCAAACACCTGTCAGCGAGGATTCATGTTGTAAGAGAAGTCAGTCATTTTTAGAGTCAGTCATTTGTAGAGCCAGTTGACGTAGATCTTCCTAGGTTACCCCTAATATTTATTGCTCTTGATGTGAAAATCTAGCATGAGTATGATTTTTTTTTATGTGTATACTGCAATAAGCCAGCATGCTAGTACCGTCCATGATCCGTAAGAACACCAGGAACTTGTTTTGCAATAAGGCATACAACAGGCTCACATAATAAAATCCTCAAAAAGAGAGCTAAAAAAAAGTCTATAATTCAAAAATAAATAAATAAAGCAAACAATAGAAGGAAAAATAGATTTCTTACATGATATAAATAAAGATTCGAAAACATTTTGCAAACTCATTTTATCACAAGGCAAACGACAATTTACCCAAGAAAAAATGTGGATTTGCCAATGTATATTTTTCCGCTCGTGGTCTGGACATAATCTTCTTCCCGATCAACTGCATTTGCACTTGCCACACCCAGCTTCATTGCATAGATGGATAAAACTTAAAAGTTTATCTCCTGGTCCAAACGAAAATGTTATTTAATCATTTTAATATTCGATGAGATGAGCATCCAGGCGAATTTAACATATGTAATGACCGGTGGAATAGCCTAATAATCACAAATCCGACTTTGTATAGAAATATGTTATGTATGTATTTCTTCTTTAAGTAATAAACAATAATATTTCAATAAGTACACCGCGGTGATGCTCACACTTGCGTAGCTAATTAAAACTGCTCTCAAACTCCTCCCCGAGATATCCAGTTGATAGAGCAGGTGTGAACACGTTCGAACATGTGCAATCAGGGGTCGGCAGGTTACCACATCCCTCCAATATTTTTCAGCTTCAACGTCAACTTTTGGTTGGGGGTCTTCAGCTTATCTTGCTTTTGTGCAGGATGTACAGGGTGTAGAACTGCACTGTTTGTCATCATCTAATGTGTTACTCAAAAAGTTACCTGAAAGATTAGAAGGAACGTTATGATTTGTGTTAGAAATTAAACCTGTTCCTTGGTCAGTGGATCGTGTTTCCGGGAGGCTGGATATTTTCTTGAGGTGGTTTATGTTCCGCCTAAAAACTTTACCATTTTCATTCACCATAACCTCATTCCCTGTTCTTTCAATTACTTCGAATTCATCCGGCATAAATGTAGTTGTCAGCTTGTTTGATGATATCAGATTTTGAAGCAAAACCTTGTCTCCTACCCCTATTTCGCATCTCTTTGCCCTACGCTCTCTATCAGCTGCCTGCTTCCCCTTCTCTTTATTTTTAATCCCTTGCTTCTGCGTCTAGAATATTTTCTGGGATATCTTGAATACATGGAATCTTATCCCTGATAATTCTATTTAACAATAGTTCTGAAGGCGCTTTTAATGTTGTACCATGATGTGTGACATTATACGTCAACATGAACTTTTGAACTTCTTTTACATAGTCTTCACCTTTGGAATGTGCAATCTGAAGTCTTTTTAATATGGACCTTTTCATATTCTCCACCTCTCCATTAGCTTGCGGCCAGTATGGTGGGGATGTTATAAGTTCGATGCTATTGTGAACACAATAGTCTTTAAATTCTTTACTTACAAATTGCCTTCCATTGTCGGCTTTGATGGATTTTGGATAACCGAGTCTACCAAAAATTTCCTCTAAAATATCAATGATTACATTAGATGTTATTTTCTTTATGAATTTAATTTCGTGGTATCTCGAGTAGTAATGGATAAGGACAAAAAATTAGTCGTGGTTTGGAAGAGGGCTTAACAAATCCATTGCTAAGCATAACCATGGACCCTCTGGGAAAACGCAACTATGCATTGGAGCTGGTTGGATTGGTCTTGATACAAGCAAACAGTCGCGACAGTCTTTTACAAACTTCTCTACGTCTCTATCAATAGAAAGATGCGCCCAGTATTTTCCGCTAAGAAGATTAAACTTGGACCCCGAATCAATAATCATTGCCAATTTTAAACCTCCGATTAAGCAGTCTATGTGTTCACTCGTATTGTTTATCGAGGAACTTCCGTCAATTATTTTAAAGCAGTCATGATGTATTTTATCCATCCCGTCTTCGGAATCCGATTCACTCCCTTTTGCTACAAATCGGATTCTAGGGTATTTGAACCGTTGTCTTTTTATGTCTGTATTTCTATAATCCCTTGATTTCCGCTTAACGGACTTAGTTTTGCATTTCCTAGCGAAATGACCAAGATACCCACATTTGTTGCATTTAGAATCTTTGGCGGAACAGTATGGACTACTCCCTAGATGTCCGCGCTTGCCACATCTACCGCATTCTGTGTGTATGAACTTACTTTCACTTTTAGACGTGACTTTATTGATATTTGCGGATGTTGTTGGCATAATCATCTCCTCAGACTGGCTGTTTATCTGTTCATATATATTACACATAACAATTACGTCTTTCAAGTAATATTCTTTTTCCAATAGTCGTTTCTTAAGCTCTCTAGGTGCCCACAAGTCTATCGGTTTATCTTTAAGATTGGCATTAATTATTTCTTCCTTAGTTTCCCCAAACTGACATTTTGCCGCCTGGTTCCGCAATCTCAACAGAAATTTATTGAGGTTTTCCCCTTCATCCGGTCTTAATGAGCGAAAAAGATGCCTTTCAAATGTAGAGTTCCTCTTAGGAGAGAAATACTCGGTCAACTTGTCAATTAGGATCTTAAAAATATCAGTACCTCCTTCTTCTTCTCCTGGCTTAACTAAAGCATCCAGAGTTTGCAGTTGCCCCCCCCCCCCCTCCCCGGTGTAAAAGCTTGTTTCTCTTCTTCAAAGGATCTCCGATTTCTTCGGCTTAAAGATAAATGATAAAGGCTCGAAGCCATTTCTCCCATTCCGATCGAAATAAAGACTTATCTATGACGTTGCATAGAAATGGAGTTATACCGCTCCCACTCATTCTACAATCGCTGTTTACCTATATAGAGAGGATTTCTATCAGAACTAACAAAATTTAATGCCGTCCGTTCAATCTCCAATTTTTCCCCTTATTTTTCCAATTCAATGGCACTCTCGCTAACAATTAAATGTTTCAAGTCTGGTAATTTCCTTGCAATTTAATGCAAGCTCCTTTACCTGCAGCAATTTAATGCAAAATGGACTTCCATATTACCAATCAGTTATTAATTACTTCGTATGCTTACCCAATTACAATTAAATGTAATTCCTCTTTTTCTAATAAAATGGATTCCTTACTTCTCCTTCAATCAAATGGAATCTTTGATTAGTAAACCAAAATAATAACAAACCAAAATAATAACAAAAAAAAAAACAACAAAAAAAAACAACAAAAAAAAACAACAAAAAAAACACAGTTAGTCGCAGCACACAACACACTTTGTACATACCTATATGTATATTTAGAATTTATTTTTACCTCGTCGCCAATGTAATGACCGGTGGAATCGCCTAATAATCACAAATCCGACTTTGTATAGATATATGTTATGTATGTATTTCTTCTTTAAGTAATAAACAATTATATTTCAATAAGTGCACCGCGGTGACACTTGCGTAGCTAATTAGCAACTGCTCTCAAACTCCTCACCGAGATATCAAGTGGATAGGTCACACGTTCGAACATGTGCAATCAGGGGTCGGCAGGTTGCCACAACATACAACAAATATAAAGACTAATCAACGAATTATGGAGCAAATCAAAGATTAGATTTGTGTGCGAAATCAGTTTGCGTGTTCATGATCCGTGGTATATGTGATAAATATAAACGAGTGCTTTATCATGTGATCTGTCCAAGCAATATACCAACAAAGCAGCTCGAAATTGAAGTATACAACCGTATTGACATATGTAGAAATCTAAGACTAAACGTAAGAGGCATTTGCTGTGACCAAGGCCCTACGAATCAAAGCCTTTTCAATAAATTAAAGCTGGATGAGGACAACAGTTAATTTCTTTATAAAGAAAAAAAAGTGTATGGAATGTATGATTTTTGCCACATTTAATCAAAAGTGTAAGTGTTGTTGATTCAAACCAAATAAATAATTGAATTCCAAACTCATGTAACTATGTAAAATAACGTAAACTAAAAATAATGTAACGTAACATAAAACAAATGCATAATAACTTAAAACAAATGTATAACAGGTTATAACACATGTAACGTGAATGCAAAAAATTCTATTACTATTAAAAAGATTGTCGCTAAGAAGGGTTGTCTTTATATTCAGTTCAAAGTGTGAGGTTCATTTGTGCAATAAAGAACCAGCATAATTTATTTAACTGTGGAAAATACAATGGTCCTTCGAGAAGTGAACATTTTAAAAATTAAGTACTTTATATTATAAAAGAGTGGAAGTTTCCATATAATCGAAACATTGTGAGTTTTTCTTTAAAGTGCGAAAACGGCATTCACGCGTCGTGTAATAGATTTCAAATATTTTAATAAAAAAAAAATTAAATTAATCCTAATCCATGTCTGCAATCTGGAACCGGTGGATCCGCAACAGTACGGTGGATACAGCCACATACGGTGTATATACCTGTACATACAATATACCGTACATATAGTGCAACATACGGTGCATTAAATCTAAATTTCGGTGCTTACACTGCAACAGTACGGTGGATACAGCTACATAAAGTGCATACAACATACTGTACATACAGTGCAATTTACACAACATACTATGCAATTTACGGTGCAATTCCCGCAAGTTACACCAGTCCTAGCTGTCGGAACCTATATACATACATATGTACAAAAAATATCAATTTGTAAGTACAATCTAATTTTTTTTAAATCATTGGCTTACCTTAAATTGTGGTTAACATCATGTCTATCGCACAGAATGCGATGCGGAAGCGATTTCTTCGTTGGATACTGAAAAGATGGAAGAATTAGAGAAAATTTTCGAGAAAATTAAGGAATGTTACCTGGAATATGGAGCAGACTTTTTGGACGGCTTAGAAAAGGTAACAGGAGAAGCTGAACGTCTTTTGCAGAACTTTAGGGTTGATGAGGGAAATTATGATCAGGTTTGGGAAGTGTTAACCGCACGATATGACCACAAGCGTATACTAGTCAACACCCAGTTTAAGATTTTCTTTGGCCAGCTGAATCTAAAACAAGAGACGGTATCCGGTATAAAAAATTGATAAGACACATCAACCGAATGTCGACACTCACTTAAAACCTTAGAGCTTCCGGTACAACATTGGAAGGCGATTTAAGTCTTTTGTATGTTTCAGAAGCAGATATGGGAAGAAAGGTTAGGGGTTAGAAAAGATTTGCCAACTTTCAAAGAATTTTCAAAATTTTTGGAAGCTAGATTTAGGACCTTGGAAGTCGTAGAACCAAAACCAGGATTTAAATATCACAACATTTCAAAAAAAACTAATTCACTAATTGTTAGTAAAGCAAGAAATATTTTATATAATTGTAAGGTCTGCAGCAAAGGTCCGCATACCCTTCGAAAGTGCAATAAGTTTTTAAAAAATGGATGTAGTTGTCAGAAAAAACACGGTAGGCAAAATCGGAGTGTGTGAAAACTGTTTGGCATACAGTCACTCGACGCCCCAGTGCTCAAGCCACTCACGCTGTTACCATTGCAGACAACCACACCATTCTCTATTACATTCAGACACACAATCTCACACCATTCACAACTACAAACAATCACACCAGACATCAATAGTCAACCCTGAAGCACCAGTCTTTCACACTGATACACAACAGCAGGAAACAAGAGGATATACCAATTCATTTCATACTTACAATATCACTTCCCAAATTCTGTTAGCAACAGCTGTTGTCAAGGTTAGAGGCGCATCAGGAGAATTTATCAAACTTAGAGCGTTACTTGATTCTGGGTCAGAGGCTTCTTTTATTACAGGATCGGCGGTGCAGACACGATCATTTGTTGAAGTTTCCGGGTTGGGGAAGGTCAGCAGTGGAGCCTGCCAGAGCTCTGTCGACTTGACTTTTAGGTCGGCTCACTCGTCTTTCACAGGGCGCACCCGCGCATTTATTTTCAAATCCCTGACTGGGTTTGTGCCGGCCCGAAAGGTTAGCTTCAACAAATGGCCGCATATAAGCGACCTTAAACTTGCCGACCCATCATTCTACACACCAGCCAATGTACCATACATCTTCTTCTAGGTAGCGAAGTCTACGCCGAAGTACTCCTCCCATACGTACGAAGAGAGGATCATGTTGCTGCTCCGGTAGCCCAGAACCAAACTAGGTTGGATATTGATGGGAAAAGCACCTGCAAATAGACAAAAAATTAAAGCATTCCAAAAACTCAGTTGACTTCAACACACAACTCACAAAGTTTTGGGAAATCGAAGAAGCACCGTTCCCATAACACGAAACACAGGAGAACAAAAACTGCGAGAAGCAGTTCGTAACTACTACACGAAGAACGTCAGATGGACGTTCTGTAGTGACACTACCATTTAAGGAAGGAAGTAAACCTGAATTAGGGTCCTCGAAGCCAGGAGCCTTTCGTAGGTTTCTTCATCTGGAAAAGCGTTTCCAGCAGAATCCCATGCTATATACAGAATACTGCAACTGAATCAAAGAATACCTCGCCCTCGGACACATGACGGAAGTTGGTGAAATGACGAACGACGTTCTGAATACTCCATTTCATTGCCCCATCATGCAGTGTTCAAAGAATCAAGTTCCACAACCAAATTGCGGTTTTGCAGCAGCCAAAACCTCCGATGGAACATCGCTTAACGACCATCTCTTAGCAGGACCTAAAGTTCAAAACAACGTTGTCGACATCATACTACGATGGAGAGTACACAAATTTACCTTCACGGCCGATGTTGAAAAAATTTACAGACAGGTAAGAGTAACACCTAGTGACTCATATTATCAACTCGTGTATTGGCGTAACAACCCACAAGAGCCAATTAAAACGTACCGCCTCCAAAACATCACTTTCGGAACCACTAGCGCCGCATACCTCGCGATTCGCACGATGATTCAACTGGCATCTGATGAAGCAGACAGCTACCCAATTGGCGCAAAGATGGTAAAGGAGGACATGTACGTCGATGATCTCATCGTCTGATAAAATGGATGAGCAACTGTGAAGAAAGATTAAAATGCATACCAGAAACTGAAAGGGAAGCAAATTTTTTATTACCTTTAGGTTCCTCTGATCATGTGAAAAATTTAGGTATCAAATGGCATCCTTTCGAAGACATCTTCTCTTTTCAGTGTTGTAGCACCAATCCATCAGATCAAACAAAAAGTACAATGTTGGCGACAATCGCGAAACTTTTCGACCCCCTTGGCTGGATCTCTCCGTGCATTATTCGTGCCAAGATGATTATGCAACACTTGTGGAAGCATGGCTCAGAATGGGACGATCCAGTTGCGGAAGAACCACTCAAATCCTGGAACACATTCCGTCAGGAAATTGCGTGCATCAACCACATCCGGATTCCACGATGGATACATGGCTTCAGCGATGCCTTACCAGGTGCATACGGTGCGGCAATATATCTTCGGGTACTAGATCAACAAAATAAGACCCATATCAACCTACTGATATCCAAGCCCAAGTTTGCTCCATTAAAGACTCTCTAACTTCCACGTCTGGAACTGTGCAGAGCAGTCATGCTTGCGACTCTTCTGCAATACACTTCTACGGTTCTTCGGTTGAACGAAGCAAAACAGTATGCAAGGACTGATTCAACGATAACCTTGGCTTGGATAGTAGCGCAGCCATCAAAATGGAGGAGAAGAGAGAGGATCTGTCCAAATCCATTGTGTCACAAAGGAAGATAATCTCATAACAATCCTCTTAGCAAAATATTCAAAGTTACTTACTTTAGTTAAGGTGGTTCCTACATTTTTAGATTTATAAAAAATACTAAAGAGCAACCCGTTAATCGGAACCTCTCTGCCATTTCCCCGTCTGAAACAGAATTGCCTATTTCTGTTATTCTATAAAACGTTCAGAAAACAATATTTTCGACAGAGATTACAGCGATTCGAAATGGGTTACCAATAAAAACTCTCAAATCCCTGAATCCGTTTCTTGATTGATCCCGTTGGTTTTTTTTTTTTTTTAAAAAAGAACTTAACACTCAAGAGGGTATTACTACTCTTAAAATGCCGGAGCACGTGTTAAGTTTTTCGGAAAATTGGATAGAGAGAGAGAGACAGATTCTTCTTAGAGTTGGAGATAGGTTACAGAATTCAAATCTCTTATACCAGCAGCAACATCCGATAATACTCAACAACAATCATGACTTCACTAAACTTCTTTTGCAGGATGCACACGAAATGAACGTTTCATGATGGCCTGTAACAAATGACAGCATACATTAGAAGAAAATATTGGATCATGCGAATGAAAAACAGCATCAAGGGGCATATTAATCGCTGCAAAATATGCTTCCCGTACAGGGCGGAGCAAGGAAACCAGCTTATGGGTATTTTACCGGCTCCCAGAGTGCTAATAACACTTCCTTTTACGCATACGGCAGTCATAGACATCAAGGCATGGAAAGGACGAGGCTCAGAGATACACAAGGCGTACTTCGCCATCGTTTTGCCACTAAGGCAATCCACACGGAGATAGTCAGCGATATGACTACCCAGGCATTTATCGCAGCGTTCAGAAGATTTACTGGTCCACGAGGATTCTGCTCTCAGTTACATAGCAACTGTGGAACTAATGTCATTGGAATAAACGCGGAACTTAAACGATTTTTGAAAGCCGCACAAATGCATTGGAAGGCAATTGCACATACATTAACCAGGGACGGAGCAAATTTTAATTTTATTCCTCCCGCTTCCCCCCACTTCGGAAGGTTATGGGAAGAAGGAGTGAAGTCAATCAAACACCACCTAAAGAGGATAACCGGCAACGAAGTGTATACCTTCGAGGAGCTCAGTACGCTTCTAACACAGATAGAAGCCTGTTTGAATTCCCAATTGAATTTATGCCCAATGACCACCGGTCCTAATGATCTTGCAGGGTGAGTTGGTGAGCCCCCCAACAGCATCCCACGGCACGATCTCGCTGAAACAATAGCAAATTACGTCGACCGATGGCAGCGCGTTCAACGCATGTTCAAAACATTTTGGAAGAATTGGAGCTCAGAATATTTGGCACGGCTCCAACAACGACCAAAGTGGCGGGAACAACAGCGAGTCATAAAAATCCTAGACCTCGTACTAATAAAAGACGAGCGACTTCCACCCGCAAAGTGGAATCTAGCTCGCGTAACGCAAAAACACCCACGACAAGACAATTTAACACGCGTAGTAACGCTACGAACACAACACGGAGAGCTAAAAAGACCAATTGCCAAACTATGTGTACTACCCAGCAACGAAACGCCGACAGCTAACACAATTATTAGAATGATGAAATGCCGACGGCATTTCAGTAAGGCACTCATAATTTCACCCAAATTCCACTCACAAAAAACTGATCTCAAACAAGATATGTGTTTCATATTTCAAACACATATCTCAGACACATATCTCAAACACACATCTCAACACACATCTACGAGTATACATAGAATACACATATGTTAATTTTATCATTTTGTTGATCGGTATAAATACGTAAGTACAATTTCAATTTGCCGACGGCAAAACAAAATTAATTTATCAAAAAAGTTACAGCGGACAATAGCTGCTGACCTACATATTGCTAAGCAATTTTATTTATTTATATTTATTTATATCTTTATTAACACGCAAATAAATTACAATGCTAATATAATTTAATGAGCTTTAGCTACCATGACTACCAGCTCGATAATAAAATACATAACATTATGACATTTACGTACAATACATTAATAGTTAGAATTTAATAAATAGCTTTCAGATACAGTTTTCCATTTTTATCTCACAGATTCGTTTGTAGGTTTGGTTGATGTTTTCTTCTGATGGGTTTTTAAGTAGGTTCAGTAAGGATAAGTTGGGAAATAGTATTCTTGAGATATCTTTGATTTTGTTACAATCATAGACAAGGTGTTTGATGGTGATTATTTCATTTGCGTTACAGAGATGGCAGTTTGGAGGATCAGATTTTGATATTAAATGGCCGTGTGTGGTATAAGTGTGGCCCATTCGAAGCCGCAGATATATTTTGATTTTTTTCCATGAGCATTGTGTGGGATAGATGGTACTTTTAGCATTTGGATTAATATCAGAGTAATGATGTCTATATTGTGCCCAGTCGTCATATAGTTTCACGTTCCAAAAATGGTTTATTTCTTTTCTTGTGTCCTTGTTGTTTGGAATATAAAACGTAGCTAATGGTTCACTTGTTGCGGATTTTGCGGCCTTATCTGCTGTTTCATTGCCTTTTATGCCAACGTGACCTGGAATCCACATGAGTTTTATTTTTTTCTGACTTCCAATAAGTTTATTGCGAATAATCTCAGGAAAAAGCGTTCTGTTGTCAATATTTAACACTGCTTCTAGTATGGAAAGGCTGTCTGAACAGATAATAGTTTTTTTCGAACCTGAGATTTCGATTGCCTTTAAAACAGCCATAGCTTCAGCTGAGAAAACTGAAGCAGAATATCTCAGAAGTCCTTTTGATATTATGGTACCGTCTTGGGTGGAGACGGCAAAAGCTGTCCAAGCTCATTTTTAGATCCATCGCTGAATACGAAATTAAACTTATGTTGTTTTTCGGTCTGCATTATTTCAAGGAAACTCTGCTTATACTGCTCGTTCGAAGTTGTTATTTTAGGTAAACACTTGAATTGGGTATTTACACAACCTTTTGGTAGATTCCAAGGTGGTTTGGCGGCAGGTCGTATAACCTTATTCAAAATTGGGATATCCATTTGTTTTGAAAATTGTGTAGCATTATAAAGCGTAGATGGGGTTTTCGGAACTTTATTGCGGCTTAAGCATTGCTTAGCATCGATTGAGACAATACTATTTCCGGTTGTGCTTAACTTTTGAATGAGGAGAGATGTGAGGTGTTGAACTCTTTGCTCTATGGAAGGAAGACCCGCTTCAGCTAACATGTTTTTAATAGGTGTAGTTCTAAAATCGTATAGCAGTATGGTACTGGGTTTTTATTATATTTAGTGAAGAATTTGGGCACTTTCCATAAATACTCATTCCATAGTCGATTTTGGCAAGAATGGTTGATCTGATGATACTTATAAGGGAATTAATGTGAACTAAACTATTCTTAGATGATAAGTACTTAATAATGTTAAGTCTGGTAGCTAAGCTTTTTTTTAAGTACAAGCAATGTTCCTTAAAATTAAACTTACAATCAAATATTATTCCAAGCAAACAGAGATTATTTACGTTAACTATTGTATTGTAATTCGGACATAAAGCAATATTTTTTGGGCAACTAGTTTTTCTACAGATGTGTAATATTTTACTTTTTTGATATGAAATTTTTGAGCCGGAGTAAGAGCACCAGGCTGAAATATCTGCCAGAATGTTTGAAAATGTAGAGGCAGTAACTGTGAGATCTTTGCATTTTGTAAACAACGTTAAGTCATCTGCATACAAAAAATGTTCCAAGTTTTTATTTTTTTTTATAATTTCGCTAAGATCATTAAAAGCTATAATGAAAAGCACAACTGAAAGAGGAGATCCTTGAGGAATTCCGTTTTCAAGATTTTTTACTGAAGAATACACATGACTTAATTTTATTCGGAATTGTCTGTTATTTAGGAAGAATTTAATAAAATTGTAAATTTTTGGCCCGATTTTCCATTCAGCTAATTTTTTAAGGACAATATGAATTCCAATTCTTTCAAAGGCTTTTTCGAAATCTATGGATAGTATTGAAACATGATTTTTCGAAGATAGGGCAGATGCAACGAAGTAGTCAACATGCAGTAAAGCATCGATTGTAGAATGCTTATGTTTAAATGCCACTTGGTTTGGACTAAGAAGCTTTTTTTTATCAAGGAACCAAAATAGTCTTTTTGCAATAATTTTCTCAAGTATTTTCCCAGCGCATGGTAGCAATGATATGGGACGATAACCACTTATTTCGGGAGTGCTTTTGTTTTGTTTTGGAATAGGTATGACACTCGCTATTTTCCATACTTGAGGGATGATCCCGATGTTAATGATTTCATTGTACAAACACAGAAACCTTTTTTTCAAGTCCATTGGTGAATTTTTTAGCATTGTGTAAGAAATCCTGTCGAACCCAGGGGTTTTCCCTTTTGCGGAGCGAAGACAGCTTTCTAGTTCTATTAATTCGATAGGAAGCTCAATGGATTTCGCTGTTAAATCAGTTTCATTAGTTAGGGTCGTGCTATTACGAGTAATGGATTCTTGTTTCTGAGTAATGAATTCGGGGGAAAAATTTTTGTCCTCGGAATATAGTGACCAAGTTTGAGCAAACAGCTCTGCGATTTCACGTGGGCATGTTAGGTTTTCAGATGAAGTCTTTTATAGTTTTCACCATAAGGCTGTTATAGTTGCCTGTTAACGATTTTACATCCACCCAGAGCTTTTTAGAGCTGGAATTGGGGCTTATGTTTTCTGTAAATTTTTGGAAGCATGAAGTCTTAGCAGTTTTTGCAGCTTTCCTAAAAATTGCATTGGCTTTGCGAAAGGCTATGAGATTGGGATCTGATGGATATTTTTTTAACTTTTTCCAGGCAATTTGTTTGATTTCTCTGAGCTCTGCAATCTCCTTATTCCACCAAGGGACCTTTTATTGTTTGTTTGGTTTATAATGCGTTTGAGGGATAGCTATATTTGCTGCAAAGCGGATGGATTTTTGGAGAGTGGCAGTTTCTTTGTTTATGTTTGGCGATGGGTTCTTGTTAGATAGAAAGTTTGAAACTTCAGACTGAAATAAAGCCCAGTTAGCCCTATCTGTTTGAAATTTTGGTGGATATTTTAAATTTAGTTGCGGAGTTTCGAATATCAATGTAGTCACTATTGGGAAGTGATCACTGCCATGCAAATCAGGGAGCCTTGACCAGATGGAGTTGGCGCAGAGTTGGGGTGATATAAAAGTTAAATCTATATGCGTGAGTGTACTATGTGTAGAGAAGTGCGTAGGTTGCCCGTCATTTAAGAGGACAAGGTTTGACCTATTTAGGAAGTCTTCTACTATCCTCCCGCGGTTATTGTGAGAAGGTGAACCCCATAATGGATTCCATGAATTGAAGTCCCCAGTGACTATAACTGGAGTTTGGAAGCCATTAATAATGCCTTCCAAGTCTAAAGCACTAAATGTTTGATCTGGATGAATATAGACTGAGATTATTGTTATTTTGAATTTAAGCTCTATTTCAACGGCTACAGTTGGAAATCTGGAATTTATGCTTCTCAATTCATGAGGTATGGACTTGTGTATAAGAAGGCCTACGCCTTGAGTCGAAGAGGTAATCGAGGGCAAATTATGAAAGTAAGGTGAATAATGCTTGGGTGGTTGTGGTTGAAAATTAAATGTAGTGTGGGTTTCTTGAAGGGAAATAATAGGAGGATTTAGTTCATCAATAATAAGTTGGAGTTCATGATAGTTATTGACATAACCATTAAGATTCCATTGGAGGATCTTAAGCAATGATTTTGTTTTTTGCCCGGGCTTTTGTACAATATAATCAGTGTTATATTGTGAAAAATCTGCGTTGGCAAAATTGGGAGTGTTAGAGATATGACTCTGCAGTCCAGATGTTGAAGCGCCCAAGTTTACTGTTGAGCGATTCAAATCCGGGACTGCAGAGTTAGTTTGGGGAGAGTCATTGTTGCTTTTACCTGTTATCATCGTCTATTTCTATAGCGGACGTATGCTTAATTGTGTTAGGTGGTTGAGTATGAGTAGATGTGGAATGTATATTTGTTTGAGGCAGTTTAGTGCCTATTGGGGCAGAGAGATTAGTATTTTTTGTTTGAGTTATTGTAGAAGAATTTGAAATGAAAGGGAGTTGTGAAAAATTTGGGTATATTTTAGTGAGTGTAGTGTTTGAGTGGTTTGAAGATGATTCTGAGTTTTTTGAGAGGTTTGATGGTTTGATGTTAGCGAGTGAATTCAGAGTAGCGTTTTATTGTTCTGTGTGATTGATAGTGAGTGTTTTTTGTTTTGGTTGTTTTCCATTGGTAAGGCTTGAGTGAGAGTAGATTGGGTTTTATTGAATGCTGCTAACTGTTCTGTGGTCGCGGGGTGGGGGAGACTTAAAGAAGTTGAGTTGGACCCGAGAGATGAATTTATTTTTTCTATTGGTGAAGATTCAGCTAGTGTCTTTTGAGTAGGTTTTACTTGAGATGGACTGTTCAATACCGTGGCGTAAGAGGAAGATAGAGTTGTTGAAGGATTTTGTTCATTGTAAATTTGTTTTGCAATAGCCATACTGCATTTTTTGACAGTTTTAATTTTGAGTATTTCTTTAGCCTGCAAGTAACGTGGGCATTGTCTCGAAGATGATGGGTGCGGTTCAGCGCAATTGGCACATAAAAGTCGTGTACAATTACCGGGGGAGTGAGGTGGTAAATTTCAGGTGACACAAGAAGTCTTACCTTTGCACCATTTAGAAGTGTGTCCCAGCAACTGGCAATTACGGCAGCGCATCGGGTTGGGGAAGTATTCTTATCACCATGTTCAAGCAACATACTTTCAGGTTATGTTGACATCGCAAACATTCATGCCGTCACGAATCGGTAATTTACACATTCACTCACATACATACGTTTCGTAACTATACAACGCACTTATATGAAAGGGAAAACTGCACCATGGGTACACGATCATATTCATGGCGACAGCAAACTACATGCAACAACAAAAAAAAACATCAAACGAGTATTAAAACAAAAAAAGGGAATAATATTCTATTGTATGTATATATTTAAATGATATAGTTTTAAAAACCACTTACTCTATGGGCCATATTGTAATTATGTCACTTCCTACACGCACTTTAACTAAAAATTGTGTTTTTTTTATTTATTTAATTGTTGTCCCCCGGCCAACAATTCACGAGATGTCTAAGGAGATGATCACATTGCGAAGTTCGTTCACGGCCGGAGAGAATGTTGTTGATTCAAACCAAATAAATAATTGAATTCCAAACTCATGTAAAATGTAAAATAACGTAAACTAAAAATAATGTAACGTAACATAAAACAAATGTCTAACAACCTAAAACAAATGTATTACACATTATAACACATGTAACGTGAATGCAAAAAATCCTATTACTACTAAAAAGATTGTCACGAAGAAAGGTTATCTTTATATTCAGTTCAAGGTGTGAGATTCATTTGTGCAATAAAGAACCAGCATAATTTATTTAACTGTTGAAAATACAGTAAGAAACAATCTTTTAAGATCAGACTTACAAACTCTGCAGTTGTAAGCTGGAAAATAATTGAGTATATCTATAATACAGAAAGAAATAATACCACAAAAATGTGTCCAAAACTAAAATATGTTCATATAGATCCCACAAAATTTCAAAAATTAAATGTGAAACCAGCGGTACAAGCACTTAGCAGATCCGTGGCTTGCGCAATTAATGCATTACAGCGCTTGAATAAATTTCCAGAGAAAATTGCACAGTTTGCGCAACCAACAGCAGAATTTACAAATAAATTCAATAAAATATTTGATTTATGGAATGGAAGACCTGCACTTATTCGAAATGACTCAAATATTGGGTTTCTTAAAAGAAATGCAATCATATTTAAAACAAATTCAGCCAATCAATGCAAAATATAAACCCTTCTGCTTTAAGGGCCTGATTATGACAATTGAAAGTATTTTAATGATGAAAAAAGTATTATTCAATGATTACTGTGAGTTACATTATATATGTATATGTTAACAAATTCAATCAGGACCCACTTTTGGAATTTTTCCAAGAGCAAGAGATTTTATTAAAAATAATCCAAACGCGTCTGAATTTGACTCATTACTGTCCAAAATTATGGTCCTAAAATTTTTGTTTAAGTCAAAATTTTCTAATTGCGAACAGGAAGATTCTGAATATTTACAGTTAGATTGGAATGCTGTGTTGGATACTGAAAATAAAACTAACATTGTCCTAACACAGGAACAAGAGAAAAATGAAAACATATTCGATCTAGCTAAATATTGTGAATCCGAACTGCTAGCAATAGAATTACCAGATGAAGACACGATTTCAATAAAAATGACAGAAATGAATGACATAGCCACAAGGTATTTTGCGGGTTACTGTTTTTTTAAAACACTTAAAAAAAATAATGCAGTTTGTGAGAGCTGTGTCAAAGAAATGACAAAGGACAAAAACAATTTCGATCCAACGGAAATATTGATCAAATTGAAAGAATATGAACACTCGAATGAAAATCCAATATGGCCATCAGACAAGTACTTCAAAATATGTCAACTTCATATACAAGTATTTACCACTTGCTTTCAGAAATGTCCATTTGCATGTAATCTTAGAGAAAATATAGTTTATCAATGTATCTCAAAAACAAATTTGCACTATCCAGATTGGTTTGAAACGACAAATAAATATTATTAATAAATTGATACAGTCAATTTCCTGCTTTGGAAAAATTGTGAGTGGTTTGTTGACAAGAGCGTAAACAAGAAAAGGAATCCAAAACAAAATACAAAAAAGTTGCAAAATGTTATGAATATGTAAACTAAAATAAATATTTACGTATGTACATAATGTATGAATATTTGAAAAAAAAACTAAGGCGGTGGTTTGGTAAGGGAGGTGGTGGGGGTCAATATTCTGCCACGTCCGCCTTCGTGTTCACTGGAAACCACCTTGGTTAAGGCACTGTGAATAGCTAAAAATCATACTTTTAATATGTATTATGTAAATGTCTAAAGATATAAATATTTTGCAAATGCATTTTCACATACATAAATGCCTTTAACTAAAGTGGGCTAAGAGCAGAGTTGATTTTGTTTCCTATTGTTTAACGTGCATGAACAAAATAATAATAAAAGAGTGGCTATGGCTACCTATTAGACCTCTTCTTTTATGTAAAATATAAGGACCAAACATCAAACACAGAGTAGGAGTACTACAAGGATTTGTAAAAGACAGATACATTCAAACAATTAGGAAATAAATAAACATAACTATTTGTCTCAGCCTCAATCTTATAATACGTACGTAGCTATATACATATGAATAAAGTAAAGTAAAATAAAGTTAGCCTACAATACCTACAGTACCTACTATTTAAATTTTGTCACCGTACCTACAAATTCGCAGATCGCATTAAAATTATTCCTGATCTTAACTTACCCTAATTTAATGTACATATGTAGGTATACATACATACATACGTCATACGCAGGTATATTTCTATTCTGTCTGTTCCTCTCCGTGCCAAAGTCGCAGGGTAGAACAAAAAATACGAGAATACAAAACAAAACCAAAAATATATTTCGCTGTGGGTATGTCACAAACTCTACGCTGATGGCACCTGGTGGTGACAGCTTTTCGCAAAGGACTTTTGCAAATAAAATTTATTTTCCGTTTTTTTTTCTTTGCGAAGCAGGAAAGCTTTTTGTCTGCTCATCGCAACATTTTTTTGTATGGGGATGCGACATCTGGGTAAGTTTATTGTCTGTGGTATAAGTGTGTTGGATCAAGTAGGGCCTACTTTGAAGGAGACAAAATAAATATTGGTTAAATAATGAAAACTGTATGTTTTATTTAACAATTATCAGTACTTTTTTGACACTGTTGTATAAAATACATGTGTATTTTAAAATGTTTATTCAAATCGCCAGAAGTGTCTACTGGGAGCACCCCGAAATCTCCCGTTCCAGAACGGGAAGAAAAAAAAATTTCTTGTTTTATACGTATTTATTAATTCAGGTTTATGTGTATATACATATGTATGTATTATAATATATTATACATATAAAAAAACAAAGTAATTACAAAAAAAGAAACAATGTAGCAATTATGCGTTCATATATAGATAGATAGATAATTTTATCGTTATTACGACTAAGCGCAATGTTGGACGCAATTGCCTTTAGGAAGTCTAGTTTTTCAGATGATTCTCGATTTTTAATTAGCTTTTTTTAACTTCTTGCGCTTTATTTCCAATGATTGTCTTGGGCTGGTTACGATATAACCTTTTCAGGATTGCTATTGATGATAGTATGTAAAAGTTTCTGTTCTCGGGGAATTTTGTCCCGAGGGATTTTGGCACAGGGGATTTTGGAACGAGGGATTTTGGAAAGAAGGATTTTGGGACAGGGGATTATGGAAAGGGGGATATCGTCACTAACCCGTGTCTACTATTATATACGGAATTTTTGGAAATTTTGTAAAACTTTTTAAAACCACTCCACTTATTCAACTCCATAAATGATATTAGAAACAATAATAAAGCCAAAATAAAGTTATCAGATCATTACCCGCTCATAACCAGTTACTCTATCACTAGCCTGGTATTTATGTACGAGTACATCTATACCAAACCATTAGTAAAAAGTGACATTAAGTTTAATACCATAGAAATCGGTAAAACAAGTAGGTACGCCCGTCGCCCGTACTTCACTCCTACTACAGAGCATGGATAGAAAATTTAAGCGTTGAAATACTTTGTGAACATAGTGGCGCTATTGAAAAAATTATACACGTTGAGGCTTTTTTCTTGAAAAACGACTTATGACGGTAACCCGGCCATGCAACACATCGTGTACGAACCATTCATTGATTAAATATCCGCAAAAGAACTCTGAGTGGGACTGAAATCATATAAGGATAACAAGGATAGAGATGGCTGGGCGCAAGCCTGCATATTTCTCCTGTTCATATGGTGGATAAAAGTAGACCCCCTGATGTTGCATATATATCGTGGTCTGGTTGGCTCTCCAGGATTCAAAACAAATACTTCGTGATGGCTCCAAAAAGGAAGCGCAAATTCTTTTTTCTCCCAGGAAAAAAAATACTGATAAGTTGTGTCTTTGTGTCGGCATTACGAACCCTCTCAGCATTTCAATGTATTGCTGGTCAAAATTTATTCTAACAACGATTAAAAATACTTTATCAATAAATATAATAGATTTTGAAAAAATTGGGGAGCAAATGATACATTTTTGGAAACCTTTGAAGAGTTAAGAAAAAATCCAAATTTCGAAAAATTTTATCAGTTCTAGGAAAATGCTTGCGTTCAACAAAAGGTACATGTTGTCTAAATATATTGGTTACTACTTATAAATTATTCGTGAATAGTTTATTTAGGACCAATTATTTACATAAAAAATCATTCGAATGTTGAAACTTATTGTAAAAATGACGTCTCAAAGTGGTTATTTTTCGGCTAATGCTTCACTTTAACATAAATATTCGATTGATAGCTAAATATTTTCTTAACATTTTAGAAATCAAAAATGAAGCATTACTTTTTAATGTTGATTCATATTTATTTTTTAAGCCATGTATATGAAGGTGTTTATGTCATCATCATCACGGCGCATATATTTGTGTTCAATTAACCACTCCAATTGTTCTTTTATCATTTTTTTTGAAGGTAGAAACATATTTTTTAAAATATCAACCAACTCAGCCTGAGAAATATAAAGACAATTTATGTAAATTAAATATACCGAAGTCAGTATTAAGATAATTTACCTGTAATGAAGCATTATTAGTTCGCTTACGCATTTTCATTATTTTTATTATAGCTTCTTGAGTGCGTAATATTCTAAGCTGCACTATAGAATGATTGTCTTCTTGCTGAGAACGTTCGGTACTTAATTGCAACCGTCCCACTAAATTCAACTTAAATAAAGATCATTATTGCATTTAAATATAATAATTGTAACTCAAAGCTAGTAAAAATACTTACTTTGCCCCTTCGTTGAGTTTTTCCATTTTTAATAATTGAAAACTCCTGATTTATATAAAATGCAGTATTTTCAGTATAATCCTTTGGGGTAAGATCTACTGGTTCCACTAAAAGAACTTGTTTCTTAATTTTTGGAAATGCCACCAAAGACCACAAAGTCCTTCTCAATTCAGGATCTAAAATGTTGTTAAAAAAAAATAAATTATTGTAACAAAATGCATTTTTTTTAAAAATGGTTTTACAAAAACGTAATTTTATAACGATGAAGTTCACGTTTATGTAAAACAACAAAAGTAGCGTTAGGATTAGAATGAGAGGATGGGAGAACGTCGGCTTCTCCAGATGATCTACAACAAAAAGCATGAAACAAACTAAATGTCAAAATGAATTTGAGGTAGTTAGAGATTCATGGCTTCTTAATTAAATCTTATGATAACACGTCGTCAGACATGCAAAACGTAATTTCTTTCGTGGCGACAGTTGAATTCTAGATAAAACCAGTCAAAAATAAATGAAAACCGACTGATGCCGAATAAATAAACTGGCATAAATTAGCTGAGGAAAAAAGTAACCTGGGAGGTAAATAAATAAAGTAATATGGTGGTGGAAATATAAGATGAAAATGGAGGTAAAGGATAAACGTCAAACCTTTCTAGTGTGAATTATATAGAAATCGCGGAACCAAAAAAATGCGTCTTGGAAGGAACGAAGGGGATCTGTAGCTTTAGAAGTAACGAGTGCAATTGTCAATAGGAAAGTTCTAAATAAGGATTTTCGTAATTAAATCTGATGGTATTAAAATACCAATGTAAGTATAAATGCACACCAGCCACTCGAGCGCAAACGAATCATTCAGTGTTTTGACTGCAAGATGATTTTAGTGATAGTGGTCTGTACCATGTACACCTAGGAGTCAGGTATGGGTAATGCATGATTTGATGTTTGGACTATACAGACTAATACGACTAGGGTTAGAACCCTTGTCAAAGCTAATTGTGGATCGAGGGACCGTGCTGTGGAGTGCAAATTAACATAAACAAAACATAACAATTTTAATTTCTCCATAAAAGAGAAAAACCTCCAACAAAAAAGTCCGCAGAATCAAACAGCACAGTTCTATCATACATAAAACATAGAGAAGGATGTCTGAAATGTTTCTAGCAGATGTATTAGGAGTGGATTCAGTGGGATGCCAAGGATCTGATGAGTGTAATCCGAAATTCTATGTTAAAGGGTTAGGCCACCAGGTAGGCTTTCTATAACTTCAAATTTTAAACGCGTTTAGCACATTTTTCAACCAAATCACTTCAAATTTTAACTAAACCTTTAAAAATATATTGTCTAAATAAGTACGTAGAATTATTTTTTATATAGCATAGTTCATTTGTTAATAACAATTTTCTGGCGATTTTTCTGCGAATTTTGCAAGTTTGATTTTGGAAGTGTGCCATTCGGCCAAAAGTCAATATATCAAAAAAATCCTACGTACTTCTATAGCTGTTGTTATGTACAATTATGTTGGTATGGCCTTAGATCCTTAAAAAAAAGAGGATTATTCTATAAAAATTTAGAATATGATTATGATTGTCTGTAAAACATAATTTTTATAGAATAATTTATTTAATTAAACTTCTACCTTTGTAAACTCGATTTATTTTATATTTTGCCTGAAAAAAGATCACAAAAAAAACCTTCTTTTACCTAGAGTGGCCTAACCCCTTAACACTTTTTAATTAAAAAATTAAAATATTTCCCACGAGAAAACTTATGGAAGAGTTTAAATATTATATTGTTGCGGAGTTCAGAAAGGTAGAAGAGAAAATGGTTATGTAAAGTTTAATTTATAAATAACTGGAATACCAGCAGAAGTCTGGCCACCGCGATTCCATGTTGACAAAGAAAAATGACAACCAGAAGGTAATGTTGTTCGATTCAACGAACAACCGAAAAATAACTCAACGAGGCGCCATGTTGGTTTATACCAGTCAGCGAGGGGACCACTCTGAAGGATGATCAAAAGGAAGTCGTAGCGGACATGAGAAAAGAAGTTTGAGGAGAAGTCGTTACAGCCGTTGGGACTTTCCCAGCCTGAAACAGCCGCAAGGACGAAAAACTGTAGAAGATACGGGATTTTTTTAACAACAAAACGGGAAGAAAATAAAAACCGATGTTTGAAGGGTAGACCATTTTCCTGGGAAGGAGATATCGACCAGAGACCTAGAAGACCCAAGTAAAAAAAAAAGAACAAAGAAAACATAACGTGTGAACTATGTATATTAGAACAAAAATAAAAAAAGATCTCTCGGGAATCAGAGATTCAAACATTGTGTTTTTTTGTATCCGTCCGTCGAGTCTGTTGGAGAAGGTTCGTACCGCGATAAAGAAAAACTAGATTGGTATTAGGTGTGGGGTTTTGATCGCGATTCAAGTGAAAATTGAAAAGGTTCGTGGATCTTGAATGCTCGGTAAACTGCCTTTCCTTTATGAATGCGGAAAAAATCAGCCACCAGTCGTCTCATGAAGCGCATGCAAAAAACAGGTATCAACGTCATCAGGGAGCAACAAATCTGCAGGAAGTAGATATGGACATGAGCAACAAGACGGCAACGCCGTTACCACGGGCCAAAACGCCAGTGCCATTGACTTTGCAATCATTCGATGGCACTGGTTCCTTGGCTGACTATGAACGACAATTTGAAATTGCGTCGCGATTGGACAAGGAAAGAAAAAGCAGATGCCCTGGCGATGCAGTTACGTGGAGAGCCTCTCTCCGTGTTGAGTGCATTACCAGAAAGTAGCGAATTGATTACGGATCATTAACAAATCTTCTACGGCAGCGTTTCTGTGAAAATAGAAATACGCCCCAGGGAGACCGTGGCCAAATTTGCATTAAATCTGCGGGGATTTGTAGCAATAGCACTCCCCGGATGTCTAGCCAAAGTGATAGAAGAAGTCATCGTTAGGCAATGTACAAGGCTAAGGGAGGAGTCAATTAAAGATTAGCCGTCCATCTACACTAACAGATGCCGTGAACGTAGCACAAGAAGTCAATGCGAGAACGAGGCGAAGACGTGTGTTTTATGCAGAGAGTAAACCTACAACAAGTAGCACAAAAAAAAACTATACGTATCCAAAAAACTAAGAAGTGGAGGCAACAAGAAGTGGTTGCCCATAATTAGTTCTCTACAAAATGCTCCTAAGACATCGAATTTAAGTGGTATCAACGAGGACGACAGCAAGGCGAATGACGGGAGAATTTACTGTATGGACGAAAATCAAGAAATTTTAAGAGCTGCTTTCTTAGGAACCACTGGCGAGGGAAGCCTTTTGTGGGAAGAAAAAATGTTGTCCTTAATGTGGACTCCGAAGCAAATATTTTCATCTTAGGGGTCCCAAAACAAGGTTGGGGGTATAGCTGGCAAGGCCATATGGAGTGATGGAATGGCACTGGTGAGTTTAATCTTGAATAATAAAGATTTCCGTCATTGCTTCCATCAGGGACTTCGAGTCGACTGGTAACTACGTCCGCCATTCAAGAGTTACCAGAGACCTTAATAGAATTCAATATACCATCTAATTTTCAAGGATGTGCAGCGATAGTTGAGCCCGCAATATGATTCGGCTGCCACGAGGAGTGAAGATGGGAAGAGGCCTGATCAATCGAAATGATAGAACTTTTTTCGTAGGCGTGGGAGAACATCTCTGCACAAGACATAATTTTGCCGCCGAACACCACCGTAGGACGAGTAAAGTCGGTAGAAGTCTGCGACGTGCATGAAACGTTTTCGTCTAATAAGTGTCCCAACGTACAAGACCTTTGCAATGAAGCCCATAATGAACTTACTGAGGAACAGAGAACGCCATTCAAAAAAAATTACACGAAAATTCTCTAAAGAGCCATCTGACTTCGGAAGGACTGCCATAACGTGACACCGGATCGAAACAGGGTCCGCAAAGCCATTTAAACTGTGAGCCAGGAGAGTTCCGCTGGCCAAGCGACACGAGATGGATGAGCTCACCAGAGCTATGAGCGAAGTCAAAAAGAAGGATGGCTCCTCCAGATTTTGCGTCGAGTAGGTACCGGCAGCTCAACGAAGTTACCCAAAAAGATTCTTACCCATTACCCAAGGTAATGGTTTTCCAGGTTTTCGACCTTGGATCTTCATTCAGGTTGAAATGAACCCCAACGATAAGGAAAAGACGGCGTTCATTAATGGCAATGGGATGCGGGAATTTAATGTTATGCCCTTTGGTCTATGCGACTCTCCGGCGACGATCGAAAGAGTAATGGACGATGTGATGCGAGGACTATCATGGCGCATGACCCTGATATACCTTGACGATATCATTGTTTACTCTAAAACATTCGAAGAATACCTTACCAACCTGGAAGCGGTACTAAGTCGACACTCAAGCTGCTAACTTAAAGCTGCATACACATATCGAACTATTTGATCTGGAATCATTATACGTTTATTTGAATTAACTATCTAAAACAAAACCTTTGTCAGTATAATGTTATGTAGCTTACCCTTAAATAGACTGCAGTCGTAAATTATCTTACACTTCACTCTTAGCATTCATTAAATGTTCTTGTATTCTTGCTACAACTTAGTGTGTTTTATACCCTCATCAGATTCGGTGTACTTTAATAAAGAATTGTAAAAAGTTTAAAGGCTCGTGTTTTATTCCCCGTGAATCGGATGACATTTTTTAAATTTTGGTGCCGAAACCCGGGAGATTGCTAAACTATAATAATAAGTATCGAAGTCTTTAATTAACTCTCAAACGTCTATTGTTATGGAATTAGCTAGTCGTGCTTCCTATCGTGGTCAAGTGACCAAATTATGTAGTAAAATTTGCTATCGATTGTCTGAGATCTGATGAGGGAAAAGTTAACGAAAATTTAGATAACCTAAACTCTATAGAGGAAGAGTTACAGGTTACATTAGATCGTCTAACGGCTGCGTACTAGTGCTTGAAAAAAGCTAATATCGAGGCAAAGAGTCTCATATCGTTGAATGACTTTAATAAGGAGGCTGGAACGGTTGTCGACTACGACGATAAAGGCATTGAAGCCATCACGCGTTTAAAACACCGTTTGGCTAAAATTCATCAAGGCCAGTCACAATCAGCAGATGTTTTACGGCATGAGACCACAAGTACGGCAATGAATGCAACGACAACACCGTCATCCTCAATATCGCATGGCGCGGTTCATTTACACAAACTACAACCGAGAAAGTTTTTCGGCGATTTCAATGGGTGGGTTCCGTTTTGGGAACAATATCGTGTTCTCATACATGAAAGCGCGTCGTTGAGCACGATTGACAAGTTTAATTATTTAGTTTCTGTTCTATCGGGAAAGGCAACAAAGACATTGGCTGGTCTCACTCTCGCCGAAGCAAATTATAATGTTGCAATAGCTTTGCTAAAAGAAGAGTACGCAATAGTGAAAAAATAGTCGACAACATTATGCAAGGATTAGTTTCAATACCACTGGTGAGCTCTAAGGCAGACATTTTAGCATTCAGACGACTATATTGTTATGAGTTTTAATGTTGCATATGGTAAAGTTCCTCTTTGTTAAACCCTAAATCATATTTATCCATTTCCTAAATTTCTATCCTATTAAACAATGTATTGCTTTAAGACTCTCTTATACTGGATTAACTTTGTAATATTAATATGTACTCACAAAGTTTTTTTTTTTCAACTAGTGCTTATTTCGTGAATGGTAACACTTAGCTCATGTCGCATTTGGGGCACATACATTGAAAAGCCGATACACCCAAAACGAGTCACTGTTTGGTGCGGATTTTGGTCCAGAGGCATAATTGGGCCATTTTTCTTCGAAAATGAGCAAGGAATGGCCGTTACAGTCAATGGCGATCGTTATCGGGCCATGTTGAACGAATTTTTGTTCACAAAAATTGAAGAGGAGGATATTGGCAACATTTGGTTTCAACAGGACGGCGCTACGTGCCACACAGCCGAAGCTACACTCGATGTTTTGCGCCCTGTTTTTGAAGATCGCATTATCAGCCGCAGAGCTGATGTCGTTTGGCCACCCCGGAGCTGCGATTTGACACCGTTGGACTATTATTTGTGAGGTGCCGTAAAAGATAAGTGTTACGCCGACAAGCCAGAGACAATTGACGCTTTAGAGGACAATATCCGTGAAGCCATTGGTGAAATACAGCTGCACACAATCGATAATGTGCTTAAAAATTGGACCGATCGTGTAGGCTACTGCATGGCCAGCCGAGGCAGCCATTTGAATGAAATTATTTTCCATTATTAACCGGAAGGATTGTACTTTCAAATAAAAAAAGAAATTTGAGAAAATATTCAGTAGTTTTTTTTATAGCATTTTCAAAAAAAAAAAAAACATTTTTGGCGGACCCTATATCATACATGTATAATAATTTAACTAAATTCATCATACCAGTTAATTTAATGGAGTGAGTCGTTTTTGTTTCTTTTTCAAGGATGGTCATTCTTTACATTATCATAATAATAAAGAGCATATAATTTTCGCCTATAAAATAGTCTTCTATTAAAAGTCGATCGGCGTTTCCTTTTATAGATTTTTACCACATATATACTTCCGTGCTGGCATTATTTCGTCATGTTGAAAGGAGTCTTATTAAGATGTCTTCCAATCGTGTGGATTTTTAACGGTATTATGAAGATTTAAAGAATAAGAGCGCTTCATCCACAAATCAGGTAACTGAAACAAATAGTCTTTCTACAGCATCAAACTGGCGAATTCCATTGGCGACGGACAGATAAATTGTTTGCTTAAATTCCTTAAGAGGGAAGTGGAATCGCTTGAAAAGGCGAATGAAGCGAAGTCCAATACACCTCACTTAAAGTCAAAGCCATCGAATTCACCACAATCTGTCAAAATAGCATTGGGTTTACTTGCTGCCGAGAAAAAAGAAATATGTTTGTTTGGTAAAGCCGAAGGTCATAAAACGAAGAATTGCTGTTCTGCTAAAAGTTTATCGGAGAAAAAACAGCAACTAAGAAACGAAGGACGCTGTTTTCGTTGTTGCAAGAAGGGGCACAATTCCAGGATGTGCAAAGTTAAAGGAATGGTATGCAAAACATGCAGTGGACAACGTGCAACGAGTATGTGTGGTCCTCTGTTTACTTTTCCTAAGTGAACAAACGTCTCAACTTTGTCCGTATCCAGTACTGCAAAAGGGGAAACTAAAATCTCCAATCATTCTCCCTCAATACAATCCTTACTGAATTTATATACCATGGAATCTATGCAACGTAGTAATGTATATTTGCACACAGCTTGTACCTTTGTTTTTAGTGGAATTTCTCCCATTTCCTTATATTATCTGTTCCGAGTTGTTATGGATGGTGGTAGCCAGCTCTCCTTTGTGAAGTCATCATTGGTGAAACAATTAAATTTGCCTATTATTGGGTCGCACAATCTTAATGTGATTCCTTTCGAAAGTGACAAACCTAAGTCAGGTAGAATGTGCACTAAGGTACGATTATTGGTTCGTAGTCAACATTATGATGAGGCGGTGGTTTTGAATGCAATCGAGGTTCCGGAAATCTGTTGTGATGTACTCTCAATGCCCACAAAGCATACATTGAATTTACGCAAGTTAGTCTTAGCGGATGCAAACATTGCCGGTCAACGCCTGGGGGAAGGCATAAGCATTTTTATAGGAGCAGATTCATATTAGCAATTCGCAACAGGGGAGATTAAACGTCTAACGGAAAGAATGACTGCCGTCAATACGGTGTTAGGGTGGACCATTCAGGGTCCATACAATGTACGATCGTCAGACTCCAATAAAATATGTACAACATCGCTCTGCGTATGTACCTGCGAGGAAGTAGAGAAATTTTGGCAGCCGGACGTCCTAGGAATTTCGTTGGAATGTGATAAAAAAAAAAAGGGCGAATAACGACTTACTCGTATCTTTTATTCCTAAAAGGGGAGAGCTTCACTTCCATGGAAGGCTACAGAGATGCACTTATATAACAATCATATAGGTGTTATAGTGCGTTTGCAATCACTTGTTCGAAAACTATTTAAAGCTGGCAGAATTGAAGTCTATTGCAATACTATGGCTGCCTTGGTATTTACTGGTGTAGCTGAAATTGCTCCTAAGGAGGCCATTAAAGATAATCGCATCTACTACTTACCACATCGTCCAGCGTATCGCGAGGACAGAGACAAAAAAACTTCGCATTATATTTGATGCCTCGGCGCATGCTCCTAACTATTTATCATTGAACGATTGCTTGGAAGTTGGAGCCAACCTTTTGCCAGATTTATTGGTAGTTCTTTTAAATTTTGTGACGGGTAAAATTGGAATAGTAGCGGATATTGAGAAGGAATTTCTCCAAATACTACTTAATGAATCTGATAGAGGTAGTCATAGATTCTTTTGGACAACGGGTCGAAACGTGATTTTTCGCGGATAGTGCCATTGAAATATAATGGTCAATGTGAAGAAGCGCATCAACACATCCTCTGTTGGCTTTAAATGCTACTTGATTCGGACTGATGAGCTTGTTCGTTTCGGCAAACCATAGTAGACGCTTCGCGACTATCTTCTCGAGGACTTTGGACAAGCATGGGATAAGGGAGATGGGTCTATATCCCTCGATTGAGGATCTATCTTTTTGTGTTTTTGGAATGGGCAGTTTTCCAGATTTGGGGTATGACCGCGGTGTTAAGTATATTGTTGTAGAGGTCTACAATTCTCTCTTTGGTTTCTTTGGGAAGATTTTTAAGCATTGGATACGATATTCAATCCCTACTAGGAGTTTTCCCTTCTAATTTGTCAAATTCAAGCAGCGATATCGGAGTTTCAATGCGTCGTCCAGTCGGATTGGTTGCGTATTGTGGTGGGAGGCTGTTAATTGTTTTTTTTTGTTTTTCGGAGTTAAAAGCATTTGTGAAAGAGTTGTTATCTGAATTCTTTGACCAAATTTGAGCAAAGTAATTGGATATCTCAGTTGGATCAACAATGATGCCAGAATGAGACGTAATGCTGTTTATAGCAAGGCTCTTTGAGTATCCAATAAGTCGGCGGATGTTTTGCCATATCTTGGCGGGAGGGGAGTTTGAACCTATTGTCAGGGTAAATTCTGCGAAACGTTTAGCTTTGCTATCTTTAAGAGTTCTTCTGAATGTGAGGGGAATGTGACGAGCTAGCTTGATAGGTGTGAACATCATTGGGTTGAATGTGTGAGTTTGTAGCTACTTTTGTCTTTTCAGCAAAGGTTTCCGTTATAGATGGAATGTGTGCTGAGTTCTGTTGATTATAAATTCGCTTGCCTTCGGACATAGTGCATTTTTTTGTTGTTTTGATGGTAAGTATTTCTTTTGCTTTTTTGTAGGCCGGGCATATTTTAGAGGAGGACGGGTGGGGGAGGGAACAGTTGGCACACATTGCGCGTGTGCATGGTTCTGGTGTATGGGGTGGAAGGCTACATGACTCGCATATCGTGGTGCTGTTGCAGCGTTTGCTTGTATGGCCGAGAAGTTGACAATTGCGGCAGCGCATGGGGTTAGGTATATATTCAGTTATTTTAGCAGTGTAAAAGCCGATATCTACCGATTTGGGGATTTGATAGAGGTCAAATGTGAATAGCATAAGGCCTGTCGACTTTTGCTTTCCATCATCTCCTTTCCTTGAAAACTTGTAAATGTCCGTGACACTTTGGGATTTCATTTCACATATTATTTCTGTCTCAGGCACGTTGATAAGGCATGGAGCATAAGCTAATCCTTTTGATTCATTGAGGCGATCGTGCAGTTTTACTGTAACCGGACAAACACCAACGAGATCTTTAGCTTTGAGAAAGAGATCTGCCGTTTTTTGTGACTTCACAAAGATCAACAGATTTCCGTCCCGCAGTTGGGTGATGTTTTCATAATCTTTACTTATTATGTCAATCGCTTTTTTTTAGAAGGAATGGGCTAAAGGAAGAAATGGGTTTTTCACTATTTTTTGAGGACATTAAAACAAATCGCGGATTTTTTGCACTGGAAATTGAAGGGAGGTCTGGAAACATACTAAAAGGCAATGTATTGCGTTTTATTTTTTTTTGTGGTCAGGTCAGGGGCAAGGTCAGGGTCCAGCAACCCAAAACGACCACCTATCTAGTTTGGCCCGCGGGCCATTTTTTATTTCAATTAAGTCGGCTCACTCACGTGGACACAAAAGGGGGGGGGGGGGGAATATACGGTTTAAAGGGAAACCCGGTTTTCGCACTTGGCAGAAGAGAAAGTCACACAGTAAACTTAAGAACGATGTTATCGGCTCGGCGGTTAGTCGGTGACTGAACTAGAAGTAGATCTAGACCCTGTTGTGAATTTGCTTCAGTCGGAATCATTTCTTTCCACTAAACGAATGGTTTTAAAAATTATGGCTAAAATATTTGACCCATTTGGTATTCTAGGTCCTTGGACAGTGCGCTTAATGCTACTTTTTCAAAATATTTGGAGCAAAGACGTTCAGGAGCTTAAGGAGATTGTAATACGCCATCATTCCTTAACGGTCAAAGGTACAATTGAATTACATGTCTTCACAGATGCAAGTTAGTTCGCTTTTGGAGCCGCAGCTAGAGGAAACGTATCGGTGTATCTAATATGCGCAAAGAATAGGATTGCTCCCCTCAAAATCAACCAACAGAGTGAGCTAACCATACCGAAGCTAGAGCTAACTGCAGCTTTGATCGCCGCTCGTCTTCTTGCATAATTTAAAAAAAAATCAGCGTATCAACATTACTGATTCCTTTCTATCACAGATTGCTTTATGCTGGATAAAAGAAAAGCGTTGGAAACCATACATAGGGAATAGAGTTAAGGAAATAAGGATATTGTCTGATATCTCTTCTTGGAGACATTGCTCAGGTACTGTTAATGTAGCCGACCTACTCACTAGAGGTATAAGTTCGTCATCACTTGTAAATTCAACGATATTGTTGAATGGGCCGTCTTGGTTGCTAAAGGGTGAAATGGACTTCACTGCATTAACAAAATATAGCACCACCCTCTGCGCGCTTTATGTAAATAATGAGACACACAACTTCGACAAAAACATTATACCTATTTTGAACTGCGAAGATTTTAGTAATTGGAAACGCCTCTTATGTGTAATGGTTTATTTTTTTCGAGCCGTTGGTGCATTCAAACTCAAACGGTCATTTCAAAAACATCTGCCGGCCGATGAAATAAGCCATTCCGAGAATTACTGGCTGCATTGGGTACAACTCACGCATTTCTCGGAAAAAAGGGGTATGCTTTTTAAATCAAAATTAAAAACACTTTCTCCCTTTCTAGATGATAATAAGTTCCTGCGGGTAGGTGGGCGACTTCAGCTCGCTCTTGATAGCACTGGCGAAGCTCATCCAGTCATTTTCCCAAAGTCCTCATACATCACCAGGCTTATTGTTATCGATGCTCACGAAAGAGCCTTTCATGCTGGCACGTCTTCAGTACTTTCAAATCTGCGCTCTAAATTCTGGGTTACTAAAGGAAGACAGTTAATAAAAAATGTAATCAAGAACTGTTTTATACTTAAGGTACTGCATAGCAAACCCGCATCGCAGCCTTTTGCTCCTCTTTCCAAGAATTGTGTTTTCCGATCCAGACCACTTGAGGTAACTTGAAGTAGTATAAGGAGCGCTTACGTTCTTTGACTGTTTTTAACATCTCCTACAACTAAGATCTTTGCATCATGCTGGCAGATCGTTGAGCTCCAGTATACATCCCGCTCAACGCTGCCTCGAACGCTTTGGCATTTGTGTGTACTCGAAAAGAGATAGTAAGCACCGAGCTTGTGAAGTAATGGGTAATGGTTCTGTATCAAGAAGACCAATACAATTAATGTACCCCCTGGAGATAACGGATTCAACGTAACTGTTGCCGCGGGGAGGATGTTGAAAATGTTTAATTTTATTAAAAATAAATATTCCTATTGTATACATACAGGGTGTCCCAAAAATCAACGTCAAGCCGGAAACGGGTGATACGTCAAGTCAAAATTATAAAGAAAAATCTAAGTCATGGACTTTTAAAATTATTGGCACTCAAAAAAAGTCGAGAATTCTGACATCCTGTGACGATCTTTCAACTGCTGTGACCGCAAATCTTTATTGTTCTTCGATTTTTTTTGTTGTCACGTAACCTTGAGTAACTCTTCTGCAAATTACGGTCCAAAATTGAAACATAATTGTATAGATTTTAACTAAAATATTGCTTTTTTGCCCATCCATGTATCTAAAAATCATTAATCACCCAACTTGAACTGACTGTACTGACAAAAAAATGTACTATGCCATTTTGGTAAGTAACTTTAAAAGATGGCGTATTTAGTTTGGATTCCAAAATGGTATGACACTTGCTAGACTAACGCTTAATTGAGGACAAAAAAAATATTATTTTAGATAGCTAAAACAAAACGTTTGTCTGTATTAGCTTACCTAATTAAACATTGAGAATGAATAGACTGCAGTCGTAAATTATCTTACCTTTCACTCTTAACATTCATTAAATGTTCCTATATTCTTGCTATAAGTTAGTGTGTGTTATACCCTCATCACAGCACAGATGTGGAAAAAATAAGTGCAGTTAAGGAATGGCCAATTCCGAAAACCAAGCGACAAGTGCGATACTTCCTGGGATTGTGGTCTTACTATCGACGGCTCGACAAATGCTTTTCAACCGTCGCAAAACCTCTATCAGAATTAACCGAAGAAAAACGCCGATTTAGTCGGAATGAGGACAGCGAACGAGCTGTTGACAGTTTAAAGGAAAGGCTAACTACGGCCCCGATCTTGGGATTTCCTTGCAATAACGGCCAGTTTATCATAGATACTAACGCATCAAATGTGGGCATTGGAGCTGTCCTAATTCAAAGACGAGGAGAAGTGGAGCTAGTAATAGAATATTTTAGTTGCGCTTTGAACAGAGCAGAGATGAAATACTGCGCGACGAGAAGAGAATTACTAGCAGTAGTCCTATCAACTTATCACTTCCATCATCTCTTTGACCGGCGATTTCTGTTTCGAACCGGTCACACTTCAATCCGATGGTTGTGGAACTTTAAGCAGCCAAAGGGTCAAATGGCTAGATGGCTAGAAAGACTGCAGAAATACGATTTCGAGATACTGCATCCACCTGGGCTTCAACACAGCAACGCAGACGCACTGTCTAGAAAACCCTGTGGGGCTTTCAAATACTGCAGGAAAGTCGAGGTCATGGTCAAATCCTACTTGCAGAAAGAAGAACGTGATGACACAGAGCTTAGCAAGGTTATCGGATGGATGTTAGAAGGACAACGGCCTACGAAAGAAGAGATTTTGCGAGAGAACTCCGAAGTAAAGAGTTTTACCTCCATGTTTCCACAGCTCAAAAAGCAAGAAGGAATCCTCAATCGAGTCTGGGAAACGGAAGGGAAACTAGAAAAAAAAGTTACCGGTAATACCAAGAAAGCTGGTTTCAGAAATACTTTCTCATCTTCACGATAGTCCTAATGGAGGGCACCTGGGTTACAGAAAAACTGTTGGTAAAATAAAGGACCGATACTTCTGGGTTGGACGAACCATTGATGTTAAGTTATAGTGCAAACTGCAAAACTTGTCAATCGAGGAAAGGCTCTACACGGCTAACCAGAGGTAAGCTACAACCAAGTCAACCAGCATGCCCCTTTGAAAGAATAGCAGTTCATATCCTGGGTCCTTTCTTTGCACCCGGTAATCGGTACGTTATTGTCGTGATGGATTATTTCACTCAATGACCCGAATGCATTGCAGTTCCTAACCAGACAGCAGAAGTGATAATTGAATAATTAGCAAATTTGGGGTCACACACACATAATCCACTCGGACCAAGGCAGGAACTACTAGTACGAAATATTAAAAAAGACGATGAAATTGTTGGGCAGCCAAAAAACGTGCTCAACACCCTTACGCCATCTGTCAGACGAGAAATTGTTGGGCAGCCAAAAAACGCGCTCAACACCCTTACGCCATTTGTCAGACGAAATGGTTGAACGCTTCAACCGTACGCTGCTGAACTACCTGTCAAAGTTTACTAACACTGCGCAAACAGATTGGGATCTCTAGTTATAACCAGACCTAATGGCTTATCGGGCAGCAGCGCACGAGTCAACTGGATTCTCTCCGGCTATGCTGAATTTTGGACGAGAGCTTCGCCTGCCTATCGATTTGGCCTTTGGGTCGCCAACAGTAGAGGACCAAGATGGACCAAGCTAGTTGCGAGAACTTAAAACCAGGCTGGTAACCGTGCATGAGGTGGCAAGGCATATAAGTTAAAGCTTACAGGCCATGAAACACAGTTACGATATTAATTCGTAACTTTAATCCAGGAGAGCATGTATGGTTTTTCATTCCTAAAAGACTACAGGGTCTCTTCCCAAAATTCCAAAATAATTGGGAAGGACCAGTCAGAGTAGACTTTCTGATCTGGTTTACAAAATTAAGTTTCTGGACCGCCGAAACCAAAGGTGGTTCATTTAAACCGCTTGTCGCCGTACACCCAGGTAAGATAAATTCAGCTGAAACTCTGAGTCCTAAGAAGCGGGTAGTGTTGCGGAGTTCAGAAGGCTAGAAGAGATATGGTTATGGAAAATAAAACCGACGTTTGAAGGGTAGAGGATTTTCCTGGGAAGGAGAGATCGACCAGAGACGTAGAAGACCCAAGTCCAAAAAAAAAAAAGAAAAAACTATATTAGAATAAACATTAAGAAATAAATAAAAAAATAAAAACAAACATTGTGTTTTTTTGTATCCGATTCTTTGTTTGATATTCGTTGAGTCTGTTGGAGAAGGTTCGTACGGCGATAGAGGAAAGCAACAATATTAACAATTTATCAGCGGAAATGAGCATACTTACGATTGAAAATCAAGCCTTTAAAGGAGAAGCTCAAAAACTGGAAAAGGAAAGAGAGAGGGATCATCGTCAATGTTGCAGATCGAAGATATAATAGAAACGAAAAAAACTAATATCTAAAAGGCATTGAAGCAGAGGGATGTGTAATGTACACAATTGCAAACACATGCAGAAGTTAATTGAAAATAATATCTACAATTGGAATACAGCCCACTAAGGGCAACATGACAGGGCGACAGTGAGGGAGGAAATGGTGCAGGGTGTACTGAAGCATAAAAGAGCGGTTACCGTAACCTTAGTAGAATAGGATTTAAACAGCGATCATCAACAGCGAAAGAGGACCATGGGGTTAAAAAAAATATTCTCTGATCAATTGGAACAAACGAGTAGGCATTCGTAAGGATAAACTAATAATAGTTATCAAATACATATTTTGTATTGGACGAACACGATGAACTAGTTTATAACTAAAAGAAATGGGAAGAGATGCTAATACGTATTTATGGCGAAAAAGAAAAATCTAGGAATGTATTTTAATTAACAACTGTAACACACCCCCATTATAAGATATCATATAATTACTATTAAGTATCCATCTACTATATACATAAACAGTTGACAACTATCAGATTGACGCCTTCATGTTGGTCATTCCTAAATGCGTTGAATGTTATTCTCTTAAGATAACTACCCTGTATCCCCACATAATTACACTTCTTCTCATGCTCAGTTGTTCCTTTTCGTAAGATAACTTTGTTAACTCATTCGGGCATCTTTTTTATGTAAAATGGTAAAACTTGCTAAAATTCTGAACAACAAAAGAATTGATTTACATAGACTCTTCCCCCAGTTATTACGAGTATAATCAAATAACTTGGCCAGATCAACTGTTTACTAGCAGATACTAGTAACCGCGACAAACCATCAGCGGCTATACCTTAACGCCTAAGATTTAGATCTCTAACCAAAGAATCCCTTTTGAATATGTTTATGTGAAATACTTCCGGTTATTACAGTATCGTCTAATAGATTTACAATAACCTTACAGCTCTGAAGGCTTTTCTTAATCTTATACATATTCAAAACAAGCTGGCTTTGTTGCAAAGGACAAGCGGAGAACTTTATAAATTCTAAGCACTCCCGTGCAATAGATGGCTGCTGGTTTCGCTGATGCTGTGACATATCATGAAGTCGATTAGTTGTGTTAATGCAATATATGTAAGGTCGTCTCTTAACTCTAATATAATTAATAGATCTACCGATTTGATCGCGACCGTAATATAATTAGCCGGTCAACCGACTTTTTTTGGGGAGGTATACTTGGTATGTCTTGTTACTTGTATAGAAGTTGATAGAAGTTGCTCTTAACTTTTTCATTCGAACTCTCTAAACTCTCTACTTTGCATCAAGACGTTAAAGTTTCTGGGGAACTTAACGCAGATTCATTTAGAACTACAAACAGTAAACGCTAAAAACTTTACTCCAAGTCTTCTTGCCTGAACGTCTGTACCGTCTTCAGTTATTCATTTCGACAGCTACCACTTGACTATATATCATACTACAACCTTCTCTTTTGAATAATAAATAATATTCGCTTTACTCACTTTAAAATTGATGTTGATGCTTTGCAATTGGCTATCTCTTCTGCCCTTTGGAATAACTGTCCGATAACTCCTAATGATAAGCTGGCTAATTTTCATGACATAGTGCAAATTATGAACAACATCTACCGACCTAAGAAGGTAAAATTGGTCCTTGGTTTACGCCTAAAGTAGCTAACAGTATTAAAAGCCGGAATAGTCTGTAATGGAAACAAATTGGGTCCTATACAACGCATAACGGAACCATTCAACAGTTTTAGAATGCAACGCTTAAAGATATGATTTTACCTCAAAGCTGAATATGTCTCTATCTTAAAAAAAAAACTTTGGAGTAACCTTGGAGACATTAGTATATCTAGGACTGAGAGTAGTTCTAAATGTGAAATTGTTGCTAATACATTAATTAACTTTTTTCTCGGGATCACAAGTAATGCAAGAGATTTTGATATAGGGTGTCCAGCGAAAAATTTTTCAAGCATACTATAATATAGGGTGACCAGATAAAAAGGAAAGGAAACAAAAATTTAAATAAAACAACAAGGGTGTGAGATATAAAAGTGATTCTGGCTTTATTTTGAAGCTACGTTTATCCCATTATGTGTGGAATAGCACCTCATTCAAATGCCCGCCTCGGCTTACCTGGCAGTGATTCAAGCAATCAGTCCAATTTTTAATGACTCGGTCCAATATGTGCGGCGTTATTCCGGAAATAGCGTGTCGAATGTTGGCCTCGGGCTCGTTCAAAGTGGTTGGGTTGGCGTAGACTAAAGACTTGACGTAGCATCGATGAAAATAATCGAGTGGTTCAAATCGCATGATCGCGGCAGTCAATTGATGAACGCTCGCCGTGAAGTCGTAGCGCCGTCTTGTTGGAACCACAGGTCGGACATATCGATGTTGTCGAGCTGTGACTACAGAAAGTCGGTTAACATCGCTCTATACCTGAGACCATTGACGGAAGGAGATACCCTTCCCCATTTCGAATGAAATAAGTTGATGCCGCCAGGCCATAAACCGCACCAAATAGTCAATCTTTGTGGATGCATTGAGGCTTGGCCTAACACTTGTGGATTGCGTTCGCTATGTCAATTTTGCTTGTTGACATAGCCGTTGAGCCAAAAATGGGCCACGTCCAAGAAGATGATTTTTTGACCAAAATCCGGATTCGGGCCAACATTTCTAGCGCCTAATTAGCGAACCTAAGGGGTTGTCTATGGTCATCTGGCTTCAATTCTTGCATCAGCACAATCTTATACAGAAATAGGCCCAAATCCAAATGCAGAATAAGCCGGGCTGACTCTCTGGCGATGCCCAATTCAGCTGATCGGTGCCGAATCGGCGTTGCTGAACTGCCATATTGGCCGCTACAGCGACCATGTTTTCCTCATTTCGCACCAGTCTATACCTGGTTGGTGGCTTAAGATCCAAAAGAGTGCACTCATGCTCAAGCTTTTGCACGGTGCCATGAATTGCCTGCACATTGAAGCCATGATGACGACCGACTTCACGACGAAATTTACGTATTTACAACTGAGCTTGTAATTCGATAATATTTTTTTAATAATTTCCACACGTTCGACAAACGTGTCGAAATGGCAAAGCTTACTGAATATTTTGACAGCTGGATGTTATTGGTAACTTTTACTACAGCTGAAACATAACAATTGGAAAAACTATCAATGCTATCTGGTCACCCTATATAAAAAAATTACAGCGTTCTCATATTGTACGTATATCCAAAATATAGTTTTACAATGCGGATTTTATGTTTTATTGTAAAAGCAATATCGTATAAATGCCGTCCATTACTCTTAACACAGTCTTACAATCGGACTCTTAAATTTGTGCATACGCGAGATCAAAGCGTTGGGTCAATGGCAGCAATTTTATGGCGTACAATTTCTTATAGGGCCTGAATTGTTCGGGCATTGTTGCTGTAAATCCTCGCCTTCGAATTAACGTACCCACATAAAAAAGAAAGTCACACGGTCTAAGGTCCGGTGGCCGAGGTGCCCAAGGTATGTTTCCTGATTAATTTATTGGGAAAAACTATCCCCAGCTTCTCCATTGAAACTCTAGCTGTGTGTGGAGTAGCCCCATGTTGCAGAAATTGAACCTGGAAAACATCTGAAGATGCGATACCAAAAACTCGTCGATGGTTCGGAAATACACGTCAGCAGTGACTGTCTCTCGCTGGTTAAAAAAAATAAGGGCCAATAACCCCTCGGACGGAAATTGCACACCACACCGTCAATTTTGGGCAATAGAAATATTTTGGAGGCGTTCCCTAGGGTTGTCGGGGCACCAGTTTACTCTGTTATGCTCACTAACACAGCCATCGATATGAAAATGTGTTTCGTCAGTAAACAATGCTGTTCGAAAACTTTCCAGCATCGTTCTCGCTAAGATTTCCCGTAAAGAGTAGTCATTTTCGTTCAGAAACTACATGATTTACCTTTTGTATGGGTGACACTTTAGTTTTTTTAAAATAACGCGTACTGGGAGGATTATGGTTTACCCTTGCCCCATTTTGTTTAAACTTTTGAACCCACGACCAGATAAGTTGCGTGCTGGCCCATCCCTTACTCGTCCAATACTAAAGTTGCTTCGGCGAAAGCGCGGCGTACTCTCGACCAGCGACTCAATATGACTGGCAAATCACACGCGTCAAACGACACCCCTCTCACTTACCTCATCATGCTAATTTCCGAAATTACAATTTAAATTTGAAAATTTTCCGCTGGCCACCCTTTATAACTGCCAGCTTACACAAAGATATAGCCGAGTTTATTAAAATTCCGGGCATCATGGGTGAGTTCTAAACCGAGGAAATCACAATAGGCCTAATCTGGCCGCAATGATAAGGATACATAGTCCCACCTTCCAGGTTAATCTAATCTAATCTGAGCCAAATACTACTGCCGCAAGCAATGTTAATAATATCTTTACCACAAACACCAGGGGTACAATCGGCAAAATGAGTACGAACAGCCATCGCAAACATACCAATGCTAACTGCTGCGAACGGAAATAAATAAAATCGCGAGCACATTAAATAACTTTTTTCTCGGGATCACAAGTAATGCAAGGATTTTGATATAGGGTGTCCAGCGAAAAATTTTTCAAGCATACTACTCGTATAATATAGGGTGACCAGATAAAAAGGAAAGGAAACAAAAATTTAAATAAAACAACAAGGGTGTAAGATATAAAAGTGATTCTGGCTTTATTTTGAAGCTACGTTTATCCCATTATGTGTGGAATAGCACCTCATTCAAATGCCCGCCTCGGCTTACCTGGCAGTGCTTCAAGCCGTCGGTCCAATTTTCGATGCCATAGCGTGTCGAATGTTGGCTTCGAGCTCGTCTAAAGTGGTTGCCATGTTAGCGTAGACTAAGCACTTGACGTAGCCCTGGAGAAAATAATCGAGTGTTGTCAAATCGCATGATCGCGGTGGCCAATTGATGAACGGTCGCTGTGATTTCTCGCCAAATTTCTCCTTCACAACTTGGAGCGTTGCGTCGCTTGTATGGCATGTAGCGCCGTCTCGTTGGAACCACAGCTGGCATATATCGATGTTATCGAACTCTGACCACATAAAATCGGTTTACGTCGCTTAGTGCCTGTGAACATTGACGGAAACCATGTCTCGTTCCTAGTTTCGAAAGAAATATTCCGATGCCGCCATGCCATAAGCCGCAACAGTCAATCTTTGTGGATGCATTCATGCTTCGTCGAACACTTGTGGATTGTGTTCCACCCAGTAATGGCAATTTTGCTTGTTGACAAAGCAGCAGAGCCAAAAATGGGCCATCGCCCCATTAGCGAAACCACGGCGTTTTCTATTGTCGTCCGGCTTCAGTTTTTTCATCAGCGCAATCTTATGATATATAGTATGCCCAAATCCAACTGCAAAATAAGCAGGATCATTCGCCTCTAGTCACTTATAGACTATAGAATGATTCCTGTTTTCGAAAATGTTAAATTTAAAAAAAAACACACAGGTAAATTTAATATTAGTCCCATTCAGCTTATCGGCGCCGAATCGACACTTTTGGGTCTTCTTGGATACTGGCTGCTACAGCGGCTATATATTCTTCGTTTCACACCAATCCCTATCTGGTTGCTGACTTAAAAACCAAAAGAGGGTATTCACGTTCAAATTTTTCCATCCTGCGACGAATTGCCTAAATGTTGAGGCCATGCTGACGACCGATCTCAGGATGAAATTCACGTTGCGTATTTACAACTGAGCCGGAATTTAGATTTTTTTTTTTTTTTTATAATCAGCGCGCGCTCGCTCAAGGGGTTTCTGCACCTTTAAAATGTTGGTACACAGCGCGGGAGAAGGAAATTTAGGGAGGAAAAAAAGACAGGTACCGATGTACATTCTTTTTAAATGTTTGTAAGTTATAACGACCAGGAAACACAGAGATCGGCACGGCATTCCATAAGCGAGTTGTACGGCTTAGGAAAGAATCACGATATTTTAGAGTACGTCCGAAAATGGGCTTGAGGGTATACTGATGAGCATTCATAGCGAGATGGGTGCTACGGTTGAAAGTTTGAATGGGCGGAATGCTACTGGCCATTTCAATGGAGCACTAGTGGTGGAAATAGCGATAAAACAAAGTGAAACAGGAGACATTACGTCGGGGTTCGAGGGTGTCAATTAATTGACTGATATTAGTATCACCAATGAGTTTTATCGCACGGTTTTGAATCCTATCTAGCAGGTGCAGAGATGTTTTAGGAGCATCTGACCAGATCTGGGCATTGTACTCCAATTTTGGGCGGATGAATGCCTTATATATTGTGGCCAGATCAGAGGGGGTAAAATATTTCTTACATCGCTTGAGGAAACCTAGACATTTTGGCCGAAGAGCAGGGAAAGTATATGAAAAGCAGAGAGTACTGTCATCAGCAAAGGAATATATTGGATTAGAAGTAGCAGACAAGAGATCATTAATGAAAATTAAAAATAGTGTCGGAGACAGAACGGAGCCCTGGGGCACAGCATTTATTTTGTGAATATCAGACTTGAAACCGTCCAAGACAACTTGAATTGAACGTTCCGAAAGGTAATTTCTAATCCATTGAAGAAGAGAGTCATCGATCCCAAATGCACGCATTTTTGACAAAAGAGCCTGAAGCCAAACTCTGTCAAATGCCTTAGAAATATCAAGTGCAACTATCTTGCTGTCGCCAGATTGATGTACGCTTTGGTTCCACTTTTCTGTGAGACATGCCATCAAATCACCAGTGGACTTGTTGCTACGAAAACCATATTGCCGGTCATTGAGAAATTTTCGTGTTTCGAGATATTTCATGAGCTGACAGTTTATTAGCGTTTCCATGACCTTGGAGAGAAGGGTCGTAAGTGCAATGGGTCTGTAGGAGGAGAGAGAAGAAGATTCGCCTTTTTTAGGGACGGACTGGACAAATGCTGTTTTCCATCTGCTCGGAAAGAGTCCTAAAGAGTAGGATTGACGGAAAAGCTTACGCAGTGGTTTTGCCAGCGTGGAACGTCTTCAGGGGAGATATACCATCTGGACCAGCGGATTTATGCATGTTATGATCTTTAAGTACTCTTGCTACTACACGAGTGCGAAAGTGGATTCGTTCCATTGTAGATTCGACGCACTCAAGTGTAGGCGGGAACAAAGCACAATCTAGGAGTGTGGAGCTAGCCGCAAAGTGTGCAGCAAGCAAATTAGCCTTGTCCAAAAAGTTGACAGCTGGAATGTTATTGTAAATGAGCGTTGGGATGGAGGATGAGGCAGAATTTCTAACGTTTTTGACGAATGACCAAAAATGTTTACTGCCTTTGGGACATTGCAGTATTTTTTGTCCCTGTTTTTGGTCGTATTGGAAGTTGCACTCATTTCTGGCTCGTTTAAACTTTTTTCGGTTTTCCTCTGTTGGGTTGGTCTTGTAGGACCGAAAAAATAATTCTCTAACCCTGACAGCCTCTTTACAGCTCGAGTCGTACCATGCCTTTTCTTTTGGTTTGATACTCTTCACCCGATGAGGGATAAAGCATCTCATTCCAAAGAGAATAGTTTCTGTGATCATGTCAGCAGTGGCATCCACGTTGTTATCGAGGAAACATAACGACCAGTTAAAATTCCTGAAGAAGTTGTTAAGTCCGCTCCAATTGGCTTTCTCGTATTGCCATACGGTTCTTTTAGAAATCTTTTCTTTAACTGTGTGGACAGGGTACGAGAAATTAGCTGACATGATATAGTGGTCCGACGAGCCTAGAGGGGAGAGCACAGCAACGCAGTACTTATCAGGGTGAGAAGTTAAAAACAAGTCCAGGGTGTTGGCGGTATGACTATCAACGTCTGGTATTCGTGCGGGCTCATTTACAAGCTGGGTTAAATTATTTTCCACAGCGAAGATCCTTCGTGTGTTATCTGTCCAGAATGTCGAAGCCAACCAGAATTGTGTATATTGAAATCGACCGTAATCACGATTTCAGTATCAGGATACAAGGTTACAGTTCTTTGAATGGAGTCAGATAGCGGTTCAAACTCGTGAAAGGTCGAGTTGCTGTCCAGTTTGGGGTTTCTGTAAATAAAACAATAGTGGATAATTTGCTTACGGAGATGGAATTTTAACCACATGAAATTTAATTCCGGATTGGAACAGCGACTACATTGTGGTGGAATTTGGTAAGCTACATTAATACGCACATAAATGGCGAGACCGCGATGGGGAAAGAAGAGTGGCACTAGTTCGTAGCCAGGTAGCTTCAGATCTGAGTGATCGGAGAGGTGTGGGCAGGGATATACCTGTATTTCACTAAGTGTCAAAACAGCTGGTCGGTATTTACAGACGTGGACGTACGCGGAAAAGTGATTACTTTTTAGCCCGCGTATATTGGCTACGTCCACCCTGAATTCCCTAGTCATAATTACAAACAAATACAGTAAACGCAAACACCGACGATACTAAGCAAGGCTGCGAAGTGAAAATTCTGACGATGGTTTACCGAATAAAATTGCTGTAGGTGTTAAGCCCTTACAACAATATGAAACAGTGCACCAACAAAATTTTCATACACAACCCGCTATCCATCAGTTGTTAATACACTCAGTCACTGCCCGTACTGTATGATAAATACAGTAACGGTAGTGACCGAGTGCAAGCAACAGTCCTACGACCAAGAGCAGGAGAGGTGGGATACCCGCACTGTGTGATATTTTTAATTGCACTGCACTGTTTTAGTTGTTTTTTTTTTGTCGGTTTTTAGGCACACGCGCGAATTATAGTATGTTTGGGAGGTACCCGGACAGAAAAAAAAACCAATTGGTTCTTACAGAGGTTTGACCAAAAAGCAAAAACAATTATTTTTTCTATGGTTTTTATACATTAATTCTGCTTACGTTTCTATGGACTGTGTGAAAATAATTGTAATTGGATATACGAGGGGCGTACAATATATTCTCAGTATCGATATGAAGGAAAATGCGAATTCAATTTAAATTGTTTTTATTTTTCAATATGATCTCCCCTAACATCAATGCATTTGTTACATCTTGAGATAAGCTTTTTTAAATCCTCAAAATAATAAATTTCCTCTTTCTCTGCAAAATACCGACTTGAATTCTTCATCATCCGAAAATCTTTTTCCACGAAGACATTTTTTCAAATCCGGAAACAGGAAATAATCACTAGGGGCAAGGTCTGGACTATAGGGTGGGTGTAGGATTTCTTCGAAACCACAATCTCGCGCAGCAGCCTTGGAAACTCGCGCCGTGTGAACAGGAGCGTTGTCATGAAGAAGCAACACACCCGCTGCGAGTTTACCCCGTCTTTTCTTTTTAATTTCCTCCCGCAAATTATGCAAAGTGGAAGCGTAGGATGTGGCGTTGATGGTTTCACCTTTTTTTTTGTACTCAATGAGCAAGATTCCCTTTGAGTCCCAAAAAACTGTGGCCATGAGCTTTCGGGCAGACGGAGTGACTTTGAACTTCTTCGGGGGGTCTGTTCCTTTTTTATGCCACTGCATGGACTCTTGTTTGCTTTCAGGGTCATAGTGGTGGACCCATGTTTCGTCCCCAGTAACAATTCGATCCATAACACAGTCCGCGTTCTCACTACACATCTCCAAAAGCTCTCTACAGCATGCGATTCTCACTTTTTATCTGAGGCGCTGTGAGCATTCGTGGCACCCACCTTGCACTGACCTTTGAAAGGTTAAGATGGTCATGAAGAATGGTGTGAATGGTACCAATTGAAAGCTTGGTGATCTCTGCCATCATTTTCACCTTTATTCGGGCATCCTCAAGAACAAGTTTTTCGACTTCTTTGATGCTTTCTCCCGTACAAGCAGTAGCCGGGGCGCCGGAGCGCTGGTCGTCCTCAATGCTCTCTCTGCCTCTCTTGAACTCACTTGACCACTTTTGCACAGTTGATAATGAAGGTGCGGAACCCTGGTAAACAGCCACCATCTCTTCATGAATAGTTTTTTGACTTTTTCCTTGCTTAGTGAGAAATTTAATTACAGCGCGATGCTCAATTTTCACCATCATCGCCTCAGTTGCCATTATGATTCTGTTTAACTAGAGATAAAACGCGAATTAATAATCACATTTATATGAAATTTTACATGAATGCACTAAAATAATAGTATTACTTGATAAATAAGTCAATTTATATATGCAACCACAGCTTCACGCCGATACCCAGAATATCTTGAACGCCCCTCGTATGTATGTTATAGTATGCATATTGTGAGACAATTTGAAATTAAACATTTTGTAAAATAATGCAATGTTAACAATTTACATCGTGTTTCTTTTTTTATAAATGTGTTAAATAAAAAGCTACTGGTCTCCGGTACGTTATATAAAATGTGTTTTTTATTGCTCTTATGTTTTCCCTTTTATACAGGAATTGACATTTCAATATTTGTTGCATGAAAGTTGTCATTGATATTTTATGATACGTTTACACATGTATAAAATTTTAGGTTGTTTCAACCCTAGTGGGTTGAATTTAATTTCCAACATTCTCCCCGGCCGTGAACCGTGAAGATAAGGGATATGTTTCGGTGGCTGTGTGGAGAAAGTTTACGCACTTTACCGGTGCAGCATGCACTAGACTGGAAGTGTATTGTTAATTTGTGTTGTACGCGTTTGTCTTAATTTTAAAGAGGGTGAAGTGTGATTATTATTTTAATCTGTAATTAATTATGAGGTGTTGGTGAAATGTATTGTGTGGATGGATAGAGTATAATTTTAGTATTTCAGAATGAACGGATATGTGTGTTGCGTGATAGAAATGATGTGTGTGTGTGTGTGTAATTGGAAATCAGTGGGTGGTTTTTTTGTAACTATGGGTATGTTTTGCTATGGATGAATGAATGTATGTATATAAAAGTATGTGTTGAATTGTGCAGTCGAATTCGACGGATTATTTTAAATTGAAATTGCAATATGTGAAAGAAATTATAAGGCTGTTGATATTGTTTTAAATGAAAAAAAAATGGTGTGTGTGATAATTTTGGGTTATTGAATGAGAGAGAGATTGAGTAATTAGGTGTTGATTGCTAGTTTGTTGTATGATAGATTTGTTTCGTGAGATATATGTTATTATTTACATTTATATTATTGCTTGTTCTTGTGATTTGTTGCATGGCAGTAGGCAGATCTTTTGAATTGGCCGTTTTAGTTCTCCGTTCTGTGTTTTTAATGTAACCACTCGTATTAGGTTGTCTTTTCCGGGGTGTGTATCGGTAATTCGTCCTAAACTCCACTTCGATGGTGGTAGCCTCTCGTCCCTTATTAGAACCAGATCACCTACTGAAGGCAGTTGCTCTGTGTGAAGCCATTTCGGTCGCTGTTGTAGGCGCGTCAAGTATTCCGAGCTAAACTTCTTCCAAAACAACTGTTTTAGTTTTTGGATTCGGTTCCATCGGTGTAGGAGAGGTCAGGTTACTGACGATCTCAATAGAATTGCCTTCGTTGGCAAACATATAAATATTTCAAAATATGTCTTAAAGGTCTTGGCATTGCGACCTTTCCAAGCCCTTACCTCAATCGGGCCCGCGTAGTCGATTCCGGTGTTGGCGAACTCTTGGAGCAGGTAAATTACCCAGTCTTCCTCTAACTCGCAAAATTCCTTCTGAGTCGATGAAAGGGTTTAAGGAATTTAGGAACTTCTTGTTTCCCTTTGTTTGAAGGTCAGTTATTTGGGTTGAGAATATTTCACCTTGGACATTGTGGATTGCTACTGTTGAGGCTAAATTAAGTTCTTCAGTTGAAAGTGGAGAGATATTTCTAATATTATGAGATTTTCTTGAGTTATTTGCAAATCTTAAACAAAGGGCAATGATTCTAACAAGTTTTGGTAATTTAGACTGCCTGAGAAAGAGTGCGGAGATGTCGTTTTCTACTTCAATGGTACAAATGACCTTGGCGGCACGCTGTTCGATATCTTTTGGGTGTTGTGTGTTTGAACCCACCTTGGAATTCGGATGTGTTCCAGAAGAGGTATTTGCTGTTGGAAATTTTGCCAAGCCTTTACAAAATCTGCAGGAATTGGACTGTCCCAGTTGAGACCTCGGCCCCACAATTGCTGCATTATCATCTTGGCCTTTACAACGCAGGGGGATATCCATCCGAGTGGGTCGAAAAGCCTCGCCGTCGATGAAAGAATCGTCCTTTTTGTGACTTCAGAAGTTTCGGAAGATATATTCTGAAAAGAAAAGGAATCTTGCAAGGGAAACCATTTTATGCCTAAGGCCTTAATATGATCTGAAGCTCCTAGAGGTAAAGAAAAATCTATTTCTCGATCGCCTTCTGGAATTTGGTGTAGCAGTTGCTTGTCCACTTCCTGAGATTAAAACCGGCGGATGCGAGAAGATTTCTGGCTTCATCTCTCCTTAAGATGCCCTCTTCGACTGAATCTGCTCCCGATATGAGGTCATCGACTACCAGCTTGGATCCGATAGGAACTTTGTGTCTCTCATCGGAAGCTAGCTGTTTGATTGTACGAATGGCAAGATAGGGTGCGCAAGATGTACCGAATGTGACAGTCTCTAATCGAAATAACTTAATTGCTTCCCGAGTGTTGTCGCGCCAAAAGATCAGTTGATAAAAGGAGTCGGGGTAATTCACACGGATTTGCCGGTACATCTTTTCGATGTCGGCTGTGAAGGTAACTTTATATTTTCTCCATCGCATGATAATATCAATAATATTATTTTGGATTTTAGGTCCTACCAGCAGATGATCGTTGAGAGATGTACCATCTGTAGTTTTTGCGGCGGCATCAAAGACAACTAGTAACTTGGTTCTAGAGCTTGTCTCCTTCAAAACAGCGTAATGTGGAAAAAAGAAGTGATAAGGCGTTCCCAGCCGTTTGTCAGTGTTGACATCAACTTCCTTCATCTGGCCAAGCTGTAGGTACTCGTTTATACATGCCTTATATTGTTGGTGTAGTGCAGGGTTTTTCGCGAAACGTCTCTCCAATTGAAGAAACCTACGTAGAGCTCCTTCTCTCGAGGATCCCAACGCAGGATAACTTCCTTCCCTGAATGGCAGGGATACTTGAAAACGTCCGTCCGACGTTCTTATTGTATGTGAAGTGAAATCTTCTTCACAAGCTTTGTCGTCGCAAGCTTCGTGTTTTGCAAATGGAGCCTTCTCAATTTCCCAAAATTTTCGCATTTGTTGGTCAAGGTTAACCACTTGGAAGAAGCTTTTTATTTCGTTGGGACGTTCTGTTGGTACTCTGCCGAGTACTATCCAGCCAAGCTCTGTCTTCTGAGCAATTGGTAAGGTCTGGTCTTCGTCTCTTGATATGTGGGGCAACACGATTTCTGAATAGACATCGCCTCCTAAGAGATCTATTTTCCCTGGTCTGTAGAAGAAGGGATCGGCTAGTTTTAGACCCCTAAGGTGGTTCCATTTGTCGATAGTCAATTGGTGGGCCGGAAGAAGGCCAGTGAGGGACTTGAAAACGAGTGCTTGGATGTGGCACTCGAAGTTCGAGTTGGGTGACCTGATAGTGATATTTACCAAGTTGTGGCATGCTCCGCTCCTGACCTTCCCCAACCCGGAGACTTCGACAAATGTTTGTCGTGTTCTGATATTGAGCAGTTGCACCGCTTCTTCTGTGGTGAACGTCGCTTCCGACCCTGGATCTATTAAGGCTCTTAGGTGCATGTCTTCACCTGTTGATGTCTTGACCTTTATTAATGCTGTCGCCAGAAGTACCTTTGTGTTGGGTTGATGGTGATTGTGAAATGTGTTCACCGATGAGTTGGTACTGGTGCTGATTTGTTGACGGCCGGTTGGTATAAATTCGGGAACGTTTGAGTCAACTACTGAAACCTGATAGGATTGGGCTTGATTTATGGGGTTTGTGTGTTAAGTGGAAGCTTGGGTGTATTGGTTTGAATTGTATGGAGACCGATTGCTTTGAATAGTGTTGTGTGGGGTTCGAATGGACTGTATTGAGTTGTGTGAATTGTGAGAATTGTAGTTAGATGTGTGAGCTATGGGTTGTGAATGTGTATTTGTGTTTGTATGAGAATTGCTATTGTGTTGTGTTGGGTTATGATGGTGGAGCAGAGAATGATGAGGCTGCTGGCAAAAATAACAACGGATCCTACTAGGACAATGAGAAGTGGAGTGGCTGTACGCGAGACAATTTTCGCAAACCCCTATCTTCCTTACACTACCTAGCCGTGCACCTATATCCATTTTTAAAAAGCGTTTACATTTTCGCAGAGAATGTCCCCTGTTACACACCTTGCAGCTGTATTCATCTCTATTCTTCGAACTTAAGAGGAAAGAGTTTGATTTAGTCTGCCCATAAATTTTCTGAATGCTATTACGAATTCCTACCGATTGAACCCTTTGAGCTTGCTGATCTACGACCTCTAAAGTACGGAATCTAGCTTCTAAAAACTCGGCAAACTCCTTAAAGGTAGGCAAATCTCTCGTCTTTTTTGACGAAGCTAATTTTTCTTCCCACAGTTGCTGAGTGATTGCGGGAAGTTTCTGCAAAATGCAATAAATCAGGATGGAATCCCAGTGTTCAACAGGTAGCTCTAAGTTTTGGAATGCATGGCGACATTCAGCAGATGTGTCTAAAAGATTTCTTAACCCTGCTGCGCTCTCGTTTTGCAAGACCGCTTGCCCGAAAAATAATTTGAATTGCGCGCTAACAAGAATTCGTTTTTAATCGTATCGAGAGGTTAGTATTTCCCAAGCCTTCTCATAATTCCCTCTGTCTATTGATAAATGCTGCAAAAGACGATCTGCTTCATCCGCCAAACTAGATTTCAGGTAGTGCATTTTTTCAATTTCGGAAAGCGACTTATTATTATGAATGAGTGATGAAAAAATGTCATGAAAAGATTTCCAGCTCTTGTAATTTCCCGAAAACGTAGATAAATTTATTTTTGGTAACCGTATAATATTTTTATTTGATGTTACATTTGTTTTCACAGAGCTTACCGGAGCTCTGGATGGTTTTTTGACTTTGTCCATGTTGTCTAGCAGATCCGTACGATATTCGATGTAAATTTCCTTGATATTTTGAATCTCTTCTTCTGTTGCGGAATCCTTTGTTTGAACGGCTGAAACACTGGCAATGTTGCACTCCGAACTAGCCTTGTAGTTCTCCTCTTGTGTTTAGGTAATTCCATGATCTATCCTTCATCGAACGTTTGGCTAAATTTTCTTCTTTTGTTATCTGTTGTAACAGATTTGTAAGCAATTTGTTCGCACTCATCGTGAAGGGTTCAAGTTGAAAAAAATTCACAAAAATCAGCAAAAAAAAAAAACCGGTAAATTCTATTTCAAAGGATAAAAACTTACGTTAAATAAATTTTTTTGTTTTGCAGAAACGGAAATTGTGATCTGAGAATCGTATTCTGTTGTACTGAAGGTGTACCGTGTCCATCGGTGTACCAGACTGTTCCTGCAATGGATAGAACGGATCCCCGCGGTGCACTCAGTTAGAGCGGTTAATTCAACGGATCTCACGGTGCACACACAACAATCCAGCGATGTACGCAATTCAGCGGTAAATTTTTAACGGCTCACAATTCAATTTATTTGATTTTGTTTGTTAATTTTGTAATTATTTTTATTAATTTATTTTTTTTTTCACATTTACAACTGTCTAAGTCTTTATGTAATTTGTTAACTATGGCAAAAAAGAAAAAAAAACTGTTTCTCACAATCCGTTTTATTCGTGGCTCGAGAAGGACCAATGTTTCATGTTTTATAAATGTGTTAAATAAAAAGCTACTGGTCTCAGGTACGTTATATAAAATGTGTTTTTTATTGCTCTTATGTTTTCCCTTTTATACAGGAATTGACATTTCAATATTTGTTGCATGAAAGTTAACATTGATATTTTATGACACGTTTACACATGTATAAAATTTTAGGTTGATTCAACCCTAGTGGGTTGAATTTAATTTCCAACAGTGGGACAATTTAGAATAAATGAAAAGTTCAATATTAACAATTTATATAAAAGAGAATTTAGGAGTTTAACGTAACTCCTCCTCCTTAAGAATGGAGCGACGGCCATAGGAATTCTGGATTTCCGATGGTTGGAGCGATCATGTGTGGTGGCGGAAGTTGCAGGGATATACGAGTAACACATCTCCTGAAAAGTCCGTGCCGTTTTATAGTAAAACACAATATTTTTTGCAAAATTCGACTTTATTTATCAACATAGTTGCCTTAGAGGGCGATACACTGATTGAAACGATTTTTCAATCTTTCGATACCAGTTTTGTAGTACGATTTCGGTTTAGCCTCAAAATAGGCCTCTGTTTCGGCGATTCGGTCATAAATCTCTTTCCGTCGAGCATTCTTTTGAGGTCTGCGAACAGTAAATAGTCGCTGGGGGCCAAATCTGGAGAATACGGTGGAAGGGGAAGCAATTCGTAGCCAAATTCTTTCAATGTTGCCATCATTTTCATCGACTTGTGACACGGTGCATTGTCTTGATGAAACAGCACTTTCTTTTTCTTCAAATGCGGCCGTTTTTCTGCCATTTCGTCCTTCAAACGCTCCAACAACACAATGTAATAGTCGCTGTTGATAGTCTGCCCCTTTTGGAGATAGTCGATGAAAATTATTCCATGTGCATCCCAAAATACGGATGCCATAACCTTGCCAGCCGACTGTTGAGTTTTTGGTCATTTGGACGAGGTTCGTCGCCTGCTCGCCACTCAGCTGACTGCCGACTTGACTCTGGTGTGAAGTGATGGAGCCAAGTTTCATCCATTGTCACATACCGACGCAAAAATTCAACTTTATTGCGGTTGAACAGCTTTAAACACTACTCTGAATCATCAAGACGTTGTTGTTTTTGGTCGACTGTGAGCAAACGCGGCACCCAATTTGAACAGAGCTTTCGCTTGTCCAAATATTCGTGTATAATATATCCAACACGCTCTTTTGATATCTTCAGAGCCTCAGCTATCTCCATCAACTTCACTTTACGGTCATTCGTAATCATTTTGTGGACTTTTTTGATGTTTTCATCTAAGACAGCCTCTTTTGGACGTCCACTGCGTGCATCATCTTCGGTGCTTGTATGACCACTTTTAAATTTTTTCAATGCACTTGCGAATGGTTCGTTCGGCTGGTGCAGCGTCCGGGTAACACTTATCAAGACATTTCTTTGCATCAGCTGCATTTTTTCCCATCAAAAAGCAATGATAAATCAACACACGAAATTGCTTTGAATCCATTTTTTTCACAATAACAAAAGTTGCTTCACTCACAACGGTATATCTCGAGAACTAATCGTCCGACAGCTGTCAAATTTATACACGTATCTTTTGAAGGTTGGTACTAACTGAAATGGTATGGATTTAATTCAAGTGGTGCCCTCTCTTAGATACGGCATGGACTTTTCAGCCCATGTGTTAGCCTTAGGTTGCGGAATATCCTTTCTTCTTCCAATGAAATAGATAAGGGTTACTGCCAAGCCGAGATGCAGTTGCTGATGAAGTTAACTCTAATGATGTGTCTTTGCTTGGAGACCATGATTATTATGTTGTCGTTCTTGAAGTCTTCTAATTTTTGTAGTTTGGGTGCTTCGATTAGAGTGGTGGTGGTTTTGTTCATGACTGTGGTAGGGAAGATGTGGACTTCGTCAAAATAGACACTGTCGAGACTTTGGTAGTTGATGTTATTGATGCTGATGGTACAATTCTTGAAGTAGAGTGTTCACCAATAGAATATAGTTTGGTTCCGGTTGCCAGATTTTGTTTATGTCATGTAGTTCTTCTTTCAGGTTACAAGTTGCTGGTCTTTGTTTAATTAGGTTGGTAACACAACTTTCCATTTTCCTCGGGACTCGGGATGGAATATGGCAAAAGAAAATTTGTTCGATTAATGTACATTTGTTGTCTAGGTAAATGGGGTTCTCGGGGTTAAAGAGGACATATGGTTGGGTGATAATTGTTTTAGTTTTGTTAATTGGAAGAGGAATAATATGAAAAAATGGATAGGTTTCTGTGGATATTTGAGGGATTAAAATGTTGAAAATTATGTTAGTGTCATTATAGTATGCCTGTAGACCAAGTAATTCGTAAATGTGTGTATCTGATTTGATTTCTAAGGATTTGTTCTGTAATTGATAAAGAATTTTTTCGAGTTCTTCGGGGTGCAAAATTTTTAACTTTGCCAATATTAAAAATTTCGATATACTAGATAGGTGGTTATTTAAAAGGTCGATATTACAGTTTATCTGGTTTAAGTATTGAAGGATTCTGAGAGCTATTTCGTCTGATTGGATTCTGTTATTCAGTTCTAAATGGGAGTAGTTTAAGTAATTTCCAATAATTTCTTGTTGTTTATTGATTTGGTTTGTTAAAATTTGAAACCTGTGTTGCATCCGAATGTTCATCGTTGTAATTCTGTCTATGTTTTCCGAATTTGTTTTGCTTTCTTAGTTATGATCGTCGATTTATTTGTTTAGTTTAAGTGCGTCGTCTGCGTCCATGTTGCCTGAAATCGTTTTAATTATCGTACCTAGTCCGTTTATAAGTCCCCGTCGTGTTCGGATATTTGGAGAAACGCTATCAAGTTTATGCTGTAGTTCTTTAATTTTCATATCAAGGATAGTTATAGAGTCTTTAAAATCATTGATTTTTCAAAATGTTAAAAGTGAATTGCTAATTTTTCAATATTTGTTTGGCATTCCGAAAGTCTGACAACATGTATTAAGTTATCAAAATTTTTAATAATTTTGGCTTTGCCAAGTTTCATCGTCAGTATTCCATTGTTATTTGATAGGTCATGTACTTCTAGTTTTTGAGCATTGGTCAGTAGTGTTATGGTCGTGAGTATTAATAGTCTGAAATTTACGTTTGTTTTTAATTTTACTTTTATGCAATTTTTTATTTTGTTTAGTAATTATAGTGACTTTCTTATTTGTTCTAATTTAATGCTTGCTAAATCTGGGTTTAAATTTATTTCTTCTATTTTCTTTTCTAAATATAATTGTGTCTTCTCTTACATTTATTGGTTCTGTCCTGTTTTTGTTTAGTTTTGTTATGTTTCCTAATGCTAATTTCTTTAATGATTGGGTAAATTTTTTCTTTATATTCATTAAGTTTTTTTTAGGTATTCGTGTTGGTTGCTAAACTGTATCTCTTTATCAAATTTATGAGTTCTACCATAAAATATTTCATATGGGGTAAGTTTGGTAGCAGAGTGAATAGAATTATTATAAGTGAGGATAGATTCATTTAAAATTTCTTCGTGGTCTCTTGTTTTATTTTTGCTATATGTTAACCTGTACATTTCCGTGAGAGTAGAGTGTACACGTTCCACAGGAGAATTACTGCTAGTTTCCTGAAAAGATGTTGTGTGAAGTTCTATGTTGTACTGCCTGCAAAAATTATTGAATATTGTGGACGTAAATTCTGAAGCTTGGTCAGATATAAGTTTCTTGGATACGCCGTGAAGGCTAAAGTAATGCTTAAGGCTTTTAATTAGGCTAAGACTCTGCTGAGTTAAAAGAGTATATCCAACTAGGAATTTTGAAAATTTGGCTAATATTATTAAGATTTTCTTGTTGTTTATGCTATATACATCAATGTGAATGATATCAAGTGGTTTAGAAGGGGTTTCAGGAATTTCGTGTTTAATTTTAGGTGTACTTCTATGATATTTCATAGTCTGACATTTCTCACAATTATAAACGATTCCTATGATTTTATTTTTCAAGAATGGGAAATAGTAACTTCGTTTTAAATGGAGTAGCGTTTCATTAATACCTCTGTGATTATTGTTGGTGTGGTAATTTGTAATAAGTTTGTCTTGAGTATCACTGTCGATAATGTCTTCTAAAATTTCTGTACAGCGAATGATCTTAAAAATTTTACTATTGTATTTGAAAAGAACTTGGAATACGTGTTCTGGGCAACCTTGAAAGTTTCGTCATCTGTTGAAATTGTGCATAGTTTTTTTGCTGGTAGAAATTTTTTAAAAATATCTATAATGGTTTCTTCAGTGAATACGGGTTTAAAAATTGTGCGTCGTAGTTTATTTCTAAAAAGGACCTGGGATAACATTGGTTTTTCTGTATCTGTTATAGAGAGAATTAACTGAATAATAAATTCATTGAGAGGACGCTCGTATATATAGATATGGTCGTTTGCATTTTCTGCAGCTGAGTGACAACTTGAGACGTTACTACTGTCTACATTTTCGTTTAGGTTTATTTCTGTTCCGAGTTTGGGGCTTTCAATTTTTATTCGACTTAAGGCGTCTGCGTTAGAGTTTAATGAACCTTTTTTGTGTACGATTTGGTAATCAAACTCTTCAATTTTATGTCGCCATGTTATTAATTTTGAGTTTGGGTTCTTGAGACTGAAAAGATACTGTAGTGGCTTGTGATCGCTAACGATAGTAAATTTACGGCCAAATAAATTAGGTCTGAAGTACTTTGTAGCCCACACGATTCTTTATCAATGGTTGAATAGTTTACTTCAGTTGTGGTGAGAGTCCGACTTGCATAGCAAATGGGTTTATCGCTTCCGATTGATCTTTGCGTAGTACTGCTCCTAATGCAAAATTACTGGCATCGGTGGTGAGGATAAAGGGTTTCTGAAAATCGGGATATTGCAAGATGGGATCATTGATAAGTAATTGCTTACTCAATTCAAATGAACGAATGTAATCGTCAGTCAATTTTACTGAATTACCTTTTTTCAAACAAGCTGTTAGGGACTTAGTTAGTTTGGCAAAATCCTTGATGAATTTTCGGTAGTAACCTAGAAGGCCTAGAAAAGATTTAATATGTCTTTGAGTTTGCGGGATAGGGAAGTTTTGGATCGCATGAATCTTTTCTGGGTTAGATTTAACACCTTCGCTTGTCACAATATGTCCTAGAAAGGCCACATCCTTGTGAAGAAACTCGGCTTTATCCAGGTGAATTTTGAAACTTGCTTCCCTTAATTTGTTGAATACTTTTTTGAGATTTGCACAATGTTCTTGTAATGATGTGGGGAAAACTATAATGTCATCAATATAAACTAGACAAACTGTGCCTTGAAGATCTTGCAGGACATGGTCCACCACCCGTTGAAAATTTGATGGTGCGTTCTTTAATCCGAAAGGCATACGAACATATTTGTAATGTCCGCCATCTACGGTGAATGCTGTCTTCTTAATGTCTGTAGGATTCATTTCAATTGGATGGAATCCATTAGCGAGGTCAAGTGTTGTAAGGTACATACTTTTTCCCAATTTGTCTAATACATCATTTATATTTGGAATTGAATATTTGTCACTTATAGTTTTCTCATTGAGCTTTCTGTAGTCTATTACTAGACGCCATTTAGTTTTGCCGGAGGTATCTCTTTTCTTTGGAACAATCCCAATTGGAAAACTCCAGGGCGAGTAGCTAGGCTCTAACTTGCTCTAACAGTTTTTTGATTTGAGTTTGTATCTCTTCTTTATGAATCTGGGTGTATCTAAATGATTTGCTGTAAATTGGGGTGTCATCAGTGGCTTTGATTTGATGTTTTATTTTGTTTGTAAATGAGAGTTTCTGCCCTTCTTTAAGAAATATATCATCGTATTCTCTATAAATTTTGACTACAGCTTTTTTCTCTTTTAAATTAAGATGAGAGGTTCTAATGAGTTTTGTGATATCATCGGAGATTGAAGTTTTAAGGAGATGTTCGAGAAAGAGTATTTGACCACTATTAGAGGTGTTTATTACAACCAAATGGCTGTACCACTGTTTTGCCAGGTATATTCCTTCGGGAACATATAGGTTGGGTGTTAAGTGCGTATTGGTAAGTAGAATATCTCCATATTTGACGTCGACTGGTAATTTTACAATCGTTTTTGAGTTCGCAAAAATAGTGAATTTTTCAGACATTATATTTGGTTTTAATTCAAGTGGAATTCTAGCATTTTTAGTAATGAGAAGATTATTAGAGAGATCAACTGAAGCTCCTAAAGAAGAATTGCATCCAGTCCAATTAATCCATCAAAGTAGTGGTGAAAACGAAATACTAAAACTTGTAATTTGCCAAATACAATAAATTCACGAAAGGTTGGAAGGGTTACTTCTTTATCGAGACTGTGAGAATTTAGAACCGTTTTGATAGTAATTGGTTTTATTTTAACCATATTTTCGGGATGTATCAACTCGTGATTAATAAATGAAGCTGATGCACCTGTATCGATAAGAAATTAAAGAGGAGAAGCGGAAGGGGATAGTATCGTTATATAGGGAAGAATTGAGCCATGTTTGTTAACATCTAGGTATACGATTTGATTGTCGAGGCATTCAATTGAAAATTTGTGTCGTCAATCTCGTGTGATGAGATTTCTGTTGGAAGGTTGCAGTTTTCTTGTGTTTGCTGATAATATTCTGCTTCTGGATTGTAGTGTTGATCTTGGTCTACTTCTAGGTTGTAGAATTGTTGATTATACTGATCTAGTTGAGGCTGATGTGATATATCTTGTTCGGGTTGGTATGCAATAAAGTTGTTTGTAGATTGAGATGTTCCTGGCTGTTCTAATTCATAGATGTTGTTGACCGATCTGAAATGAGTTCTAAATTGATTGGAATTCCTTTGAGTTCCAACTGTTATTACCAGATTCGAGAGTCATGGGTTCTGGTGGTGGTAAATTTCTCGGTATAGAGTTTATTTGCGGTTGTTGTTGACTAATTGTTTGATGGGAAATGACTGGTGATTTTTGATGGTTTTGTCGATGTGAAACAAAGGCTGGTCGTTGAAGACTTGTTGGAAAGGAAGTGTATTTTGAAAGGGCGTATTGGGTTGTCGTTGAAAATTTTGTTGAAAGGGGATTGCGGGTTGTTGACCAAGAGAATGTTGGAAAGGCATTCTCATTTGCTGGAAAATTGGTCTATGTAGATTAGGTTGTTGTGGAATTTGAATGTTTGATGAAAAAACTTTAGTTCCTAAGGAAGGATTTAATCGAGTTTGTCCCTGAACAGATTTGTTTGGTGTTTCGGCTTTAGTGTAAAATATGTTTTGTTCTTTAATGCAATAAGAGAACGCATCCGGAAGGGAAATTGGTTTCATCGCTCTTATTGTTGAACCTAACGGTTCACAGAGGCCAATTAAAAACGAATTGAGGCACATTTCCGAGTACATATTGTTTTTAGCTTTGATAACGTCTTTGTTTGATTCATGGACGGCCACATTGTTGCGAAGATTTCGATAATTTTGCTGTAAAATTGTTCGATCGGCTCTGATCCTTGACGTAGACCGTGGAGGTCTCGAATAAGGGACGTTTCGTTTCGCTTATCTGAGTAATGCAAAACTAGATTCGTTCTTATTGCATTCCAGATAAGGGGTGTGCCGTACATATTAAGTATTATGTTGGCAGGGCCAGTAATTTTGTTTCGTGTGGCTCTAAGTATAATTTGCCATGAGTAGTGCCATCTATTTGAGGAATCAACGATAAAATTTCTTCAACGTTCGTTATGAATTCGAACAAAAGACGTGGATTGCCATCGAAATTTGGCAAATCCTTAATTGCATCCGGTACTCGTAAGGCGAGAAAAACGTCAAAATTCGGTGCACTAGCAGGGTTAGCGGATAAACATGCGGAGAAAACACTTTGTTCACTATTTTGTGCCATTTTAATAGAATTTAAACCTGAATCAGATTCAGAATCACTATTACTTAAACAAGAATTATAAGATAACTTATTTGCGAATAACTGGGGTCTTAAATCAAGTGGTTTTTTGAGAATTTTGGGAAAAGGATTTTGAGAACTAATACTTCTAGACTTACATGTGCATTATTCTTTCTTCCTTTCTTTGCCTATCCTGTCCTGATAGTCCGCTCTGGTTCTGTTCTGTCTGGTCTTGATATTAGTTTGGTTGATAATAACTATATCAGTAAACCTCGGATATAGTTTAAATTTTTAATGTCAATAAACCGTCGATATAGTTTAACTGTTTAATATCGATAGACCGTCGATATAGTTTAACTTTATAATATCGATGAACAGTCACTACAGTTTAACTTTTTCGTATCGGTAAAACGCCGATATAGTTTCACTTTTTAATATCGATAAACCGTCGATAACTTAAACTGTTTTAATATCGATAAACCGTTCACACTCCGTCGACTGCGCCAATTATGTTTGGGAGGTACCCGGACAGGGAAAAAAAAACAACTGGTTCTTACTGGGGTTTGACCAAAAAGCAAAAACATTTATTTTTTCTATGGTTTTTATATATTAATTCTGCTTACGTTTTATAGACTGTGTGAAAATAATTGTAATTGGATATATAGTATGCATATCGTAAGACAATTTGAAATTAAACATTTTGTAAAATAATGCAATGTTAACAATTTACATCGTGGGACAATTTAGAATAAATGAAAAGTGCAATATTGACAATTTATATAAAAGAGAATTTAGGGTGCATGATTCTTGATTGAGTGTAACGTAACTCGCGCGGTGGTTTGGTTTTTTTTTTTTTGCTGTGCACGGTATTTTTTTAATAATTTCCGTACGTTCGGGAAATGATGCATGACAGCTGGATGTCATTGGTAACTTTGACAGCTGTTGAAACATAACAATTGGAAAAACTATCCTTTCTATCTGGTCACCGAATATTTTAGGTAAATATTCCTCTCACGAGATTTTTTCGTTGCCTGAAAAAAATCATGTTTTTCGGGTGCGGACGAACCGTCCAATTGAAAGCCAATTCACTACCACGACCACGGCCACCTATTGATTACATATTTGATCTACTGAACTTAACGTTACTATTTTCTGGGCGACCTTAACCTTCCAAATCTTCAATGGGCTCTGACTGATCAATCCTTCTTTACTGCGATTAATGCCATCTCTGAAAACGAAATGCTCTCCAATCACAGTCTCACCTGCTTTCCAAAATAGATAGTTATCATCTCTTTCATTGTATTTTTTTTTTCGCTTCATTTCATTTATTTCTCCATGAAAATTTAACAATTTTACTGCGAACCCGTGGCTTTCTGCAGGAGATTGTATAACAAAAAACGTTTAAAGATTGAGTTTATTTTTTTTTAAGATATTAATTTTTTCCAAAGGTCTAAGAGTTCTATAATACTCGTAATTAAAATAAATTTTTGCAAGAAATGATGAAAGAGTAAGGATTAATTTTGATTTGTTTCTATAAATCTTAAAATAAATTATAAATTATTAACTTAATTCGTGCAGTTTTTTTTCAAAATTTGAACGTTTATTTAAGAAAAACATGTACAATAGCATTATTCAAAGTATTGCCCATCTGAAGCTATGACTTTTTCCCATCTTTCTGGCAATTTGTGGATCCCATCCCAAAAGAACTGCGCCAGCTTGGCAGCCAAGAATGAATCAAGATGATAGTCAGAAGGGGTGAGGTCTGGGCTATAAGGTGGGTGACGTAAGACTTCCCATCCACTGTTTTCCAAATAGTTCTTAACCGGAATAGCAACGTGGGGCCGAGCGTTGACATGATGGAAAATTATTGCCTCGTGTCTGGTCGCATATTCCGGGAATTTTTCGGCCACTGCTCTTTTCAAACGGATTAATTGTGTTCCGTAGCGTCGTCCATTGATGGTTTCACACGGTTTTAGCAGCTCATAATACAGCACACCCATCTGATCCCACCAAATACAAAGCATTACCTTCGCGCCATGGATATTCGGCTTTGCCGTTGATTTGGCTGGTTGGCCGGGTTTCACATATGATTTTTTGCGCTTGGGGTTGTCGTAATGGATCCATTTTTCATCACCAGTAACAATCCGATGCAAAAATGACTTCCTTTTGTGGCGTTCCAGCAGCATTTCGGACATGCAAAACCACCTTTCAACGTCTCTCGGCTTGAGTTCATGTGGAACCCAATTTCCTTGCTTTTGAATATATCCAGCTGTTTTTAAACGTTTTGAAATGGCTGCTTGAGTGACACCCAAAGATTCTGCGAGCTCTTCTTGTGTTTGGCAACAATCTTCATAGAGTAATGCTTCCAGTTCTTCATCTTCAAACTTTTTTGGTTGCCCGGGACGTTCATCGTCTTCCAAGCCAAAATCACCAGTTTTAAATCGTGCATGTTCACCATAAACTTCCACCAAAATACGATGACTTTCGGCAGCAGTTTTCTTCATATTAAAGTAATGAAGAAGAACTCCCCGCAAAAACACTTTTTCAGGCACAAAGTTCGACATATTTGAGTGAAAAAAAAATTATTGTTGTTTACGCTTCAAATGAATGACATATACTGAAATGACTTACAATGACAGTAGATTTCCAACGCATGTTCCAATGGAATAATACAAGTTACGCCACCTCTTAGCAAACCGCACGAATTAAGTTATAGACCCAATATTTTCTTGAATTATTTATTCAAAAAGATTTTGAAAAAAAAGTAATGGAAAAAGAGTTAAAAATGAAGTGTGAACAAAAAAATCAGAAGTAATAGTTATGTTTAACTTTTTCAAATAAAATAAAAATCATTCGTTAATAACTTGGAATATAATAATTGTAGCACAATGCCAATGTAACCAGTGTTTTGCTTTTTAAAATACCTTTTAAATAATACTAAAACATTTGTCCTTGACTGACTTTTACAAGGTCAAATTAAGTAAAATGTGTTAGGTAAGTCACGTTACATGTAAAATAAAAACCCAATGTAGAAAGAAAGTGGTGTGATCAAAAGGTTTGTTCCAATGAGATTTTCTGAATCATTCAACACTGTTCTATTCGTGGTAAGTTCATCATTAAGCTCACTGATTTTATCGAATGTGATATCAAGCATGGACCCGTAATGGTTTAAGAGTTGGTGATTGTTTGTTGCAGGTTCGAGATGGAGATTGAATGTGGATGATTGGAGATGAATATCGATGTCTTCCCGGAGAGAGTTGATGGAATTACATGTTTTCTTGTTAGAATCCATCATTGTGGATTGATATAAATTCACTTAAGACTGACTGTATCGAGGCAGCGCTTGCATGTTTCTTCATTTCTGGATCTTGCACTTTCTAGTTCAATGTTATGACCAAAGTCATCCGCATCGTTATACCTCGATACACGATTTCGGAGATTGCTGTCATCTGACAAAAAGGGATTGGACATTAAGCATCTTAAAAAACTCGTGTTACAAATAAGATCTTTAAAAGAGTAAAGTATTGTTTCATTGACGTTCTCATATTCTTTAATTTTATAGTACAAAAGTATACATTTCTGCTGTAGGTCAATACTTCTTCTTAGCCATCAACTTCCGTGCATGACCTGATCTCATCTGAGGAATCTTTTGCAGAGAATAACTGCGCGTTGAATGTAGATGAATTGTCATCTCTACTTCGTCATTCTCTAAAAGATTTAAGTTGCCAACTTAACTCCTCTGACGACGATGACGAAGAATTGGTCATGGAAGATGTTGTGCGAGCTAATAACGAGATCGATAGCTACAATGAAAAACGTTTGGATGTCGATGAAAATATCCTTAGCTATTGGGAAGGAAAAAAATTCTACCTGCCTACTTTAAAAAGATTAGCAAATATTGTGCACGAAGTGCCTGCAACACAAGTAAGCGTGGAGCGGTCGTTTTCTGCGTTAAGAATAATATTAAGCGACCACAGATCCCAGTTGTCTTCAGAAACTATAAAAAATATTTTGTTTGTGGAGTTAAATTTAAATATATGTTAATCCATGTATTTTATGATAAAAGCTAAAAAAAAGAAAAAATAAAGCAAATTCCATTGTGTTATCTGTTTATTTCTTTAACACATGAATCCAAACAAGCAAAAATGCTTATACTTTATCAAAATTTAGACTCATTTCAGACTTCATACAGAAATACCTGCTTGTTGCCTTATGTCCATTTCAAATTTTCCGATATTGATGCTAATTTCGACGTCTGAAAACGTATTTTTGCAGTTTTCAACTTGATCTTTAACTTTGGTAAAGTCAGTCAAGGTCAAATGTACTGCATATATATATTGTTGTAAAGACCTTTTTAAAAGGGAGACACTGGTAATATTGGTTCCGTGCTATGGCTAATTATTTTTATTTTTGAGAGGAAAAAATAAAAATTATCCATAACTTTTATTGAAGATTTTTATTTAAAAAAGTTAAAGATAACTATTACCTAAATTTTTTTTGAATGCATTGTTTTTTGTAACTCTTATTTTTAATTTTTGGGGGAAAAAATTATGGGAAATCGTTTCTTTTAATTTATTCTTTTCAAAAACCCAATAATATTTATTTTTAATTGAAATGGAAACAGAATAAAAATAATACTTACTTAATAAATTTTTTTGCTAAAAATTCCCAACCATTTTTTCGGTGGAAATGTGAAAGGAAGAAACAGACAAGTAAAACGGTATACTTAACACACTGACTTCATCATATTTTCCTAATGATTTTTTAACGATAAAATTGAAAATAACTCTTATTTCAGACCCCTGATTTTATCAAATCATTGTACATTTAAGTGTTACAATTTAAGAAGAAGTTTTTAAGCATTTTTTCTTGTTTTAAAAAATTAGCTACATATGTTGGTAAGTTCTCGATATAGGTATTTCGTTGATTGTTGATAGACTGCTATATTGATGTTGTCTTTTTCCATACGAGTTCAAATTTCTTGGCACTTGCAGCATACCTTGGGCACGTCGTTTAGTGTTCATCTTCGGATAAAATGGTTGTCGTCTGGTAGCGTGGTATCACAGATGGGCTATCGCGTGTAACGCCTTTTTCGGATTCATACGTAACTTAACTTTCTACAAATTCGATTACTTTATTTCTAAGTTTTATTGGGATATGTGACGCTTTAAAACTAGGATTTCGTATGTGCATCACTTTTGTTTTATTAGCATTAAAAACAAAGCTGTTGTCGTGACACCATTTGCCAGCACCACCCAATTCCTCCTGCATTCTTCTTAAGGAAGTTCATATAAATGATGGAACGAATTGGACCCAGCTACGATCCCTGAGAGAGTCCATATTCAAACCTTTTCACTTTGCTGAACACGTCGTTTATTTTCACACAAAATAGCTTGTCTTTTCATATGACAACAAAACGAGTTCTTGAACCAACAACTCCTTTATTTCTTAAAGCTACTTCCCTACCCCATGAAATTACGCCTTACGGTGGTTCCGTATGGTGAGAAAATAACGCTGATTCTTTGCGGAGTCTTACATTGACATCTGAACGGTGTGCAGTCATCATGCTTCCTCCTTTGTCGTCCACATCATTTTGTCTAGTCAGCTGTTATTGGGTACTGTTGCACTTGAATTTGCATTGTTTTTGGTGGTGTACTTTATTACTGCATTTGATAAGGCCCTTTTCTTACAAATTTAATTTTGCAAATATTTGATGCAAAAGTGGCGAAAATTAGCGTGCATCGCGAATAGTCACTGCTTTATATAAAGAAAAGACAATCACTTAATGTGATTGAAAACAAATTGCTCGCAATTAAACCGACAATGAAAATTTGCTTAAGCTACAAATCGAAAACAACACATTTGTTTACAAACTTTCAAGCCCACTTGAAAACATAAAAACATGTGGAAAAATGATGTTTGTTAAGCAAGTGTTTGGAGCTACTGCACTTGACTTATTTCATTGCAGTGAAAGAGTAAGATTTGATACGGTTTGTGAAGAGCCATCGATAGCGCCATCCAAATCGCAACGCACAACGGTTTTCTAAAAAAAAAATTATTTAAGTATCCTAAGCTATAATATAACCGGTTTTAAAACATATTGCCTGAATTTTTTAAGTTGTCACAAATTATGATATTTTTATTTTAATTTAAACCTTTTTAGAAGAAGAAGAACAGGAGGAATATTATAAATATTTTAAGAATTTTTTTTACGGGTTTATTCCTTCCACAAGGTTAAAAGTTTATGGACACACTTTGTAGGATCAGAAAAAATATGCGTAATTTTGTCAATTTTAAACGTATCAGTGGTAAATCGACTTTTTTTTAAATTAGCGCGTGCTCAAGGGGTACCTTACCTTAAAATGTTTGCACACAGCGTGATCAAATTACTCTTGAAGTTGAAGAATCGCACAAAATTTATTTTAGTGAATTTGTATTTAATTTTTCTAGTTGGCTGTATGATTTTAATGAGTTGAGTGAGTTTTTAAATAATTCCAATCGTGAACATTTTATGATTATCGGTGATCTTAACGCAAGAATTGGTAGATATTAGAATCCTCCAGGTGAGCAATTTTTATCAAGCACGAATTTGAATTCTAATCGTGGTTCTAAAAGATGGAAATGAAAGAGTTCTGATTGATGTTCTGGAAGACTTTTCATCGTAGACAAGGAAGTTTTGTCATCGATATCTGTGCTATTATCTGTGCAATGGCTGCCCTCAGGAAAGAATTTTCAAGTGTTTGCCGAAAGGTATTCTGGTCATTTTTCTATTTTAGTTGAAACAACCTTCGAAGAAGAAGTGTCGCAGAGCAGCTCAAATAATTTCCAAAAGCTGAAGTGAATTGAGAAGAACGCTATTCTATACAGAAAATTTCCTGACCTCCGTTTGTCTTCCCGCTCTGGCTTCTAATGCAATTGACCAAATTAACGAAAGCCTTTTAAACGCCATACGACTATCAGCTCTCATGGATAATTATCACAGGATTAGAGCTTTTAACAAATGGTATGATAACGATTGTCCAAAACTTCGTAAAAGATCATTCGTGTTATTAAATTTATTCAGTTTTTTATAGAAATATCTACATACATCTCTGTGAATGAACAATACAAGAGCCTATGTCTTCAAAAATGAACAAACTACTGCCAAGACTTTGGAAAAATCTAGTAGACTTCAAAAAAGCGTTCTGGATTGTTGTACGCGAGTTGGGTGGATAAAAGCATAACACCCAGGATTCATTCGAGGTACAAGACTTAGCTTCTCATTTTCCGTCCCTATTGCCGTCTGATCTATGTTTTAAGTCATTTCACTATGCCATCCCATATATGGCAATGTGGTATATGAGATTGATCCCCTATATCAATGGTCGAACTAGCAACTGTTTTGCACAAAATGAGGGACAATCCGTCGTTTCCTAGATCCGGCTCCTATTTGGACCTATTGCTGTACGACGTACGAATAAAACTGACTGGGAGTAATTTACAAACGCTAAACTGTCTGCATACTTTCGTGTACGATAGTGACCATTGCGGTTTTCGTACCGAAATAACAATTCCTAACGAAATTGCGGAGTTTGTTCTTAGGCATTCTTACAATTACAGTAAGACTCGCTGGACGCACTTTTCTAGAACGCTGACTAGAGCACTGTGCTCTACCCACCGTCCAATAGGAATCTGTCTAACGAGGAGCTGGACAGATACCTGAAACAAATGGACCAAACAATTAAACAAACGATGAACATTACAATACCTCGGTATGAACGCACGCCCTATTCCGCAATGCTACCATTGACGCACTACACCGACACAAAAGTAGACTGCTGTCAAGACTAAAAACCTTGTACAGGCAGTTTACTGACAGACATAACGTAGAGATTAGGACACTGAAGTCATCAATTAAAAACCTCCAAATATTGATAAGAGAGAATTACAGAGCAGCTGTAAGCTTGTACTGGAACAACAGAATTCGGGCTGTAAATTTTCGCAGCCCGAGTATGCCAAATAAACAAAATATTTCGGAGAAAAAATCAATACGACCATCAGTGTCTTAAAATTCCTCGAACGAAGGACAACGAACGAATACTGACTACGGCAGGCATCGATCCAAGTGAAGCCGCAGATGATGATAATTTCTTTGTGATCGAAGATCCTCAGGAGAAGGTTGAGGCCATAGGAGCGACTTTTCAGGAAGTGTTTAAGTCCAATGACGTCATTGGTTCAAATCACGACCTGGAGAATCGAGTCCTTCTGCAAAATTCTTACCTGCGAAATGACATACAGAACTGGCGGTTCGAGAGCTCGGGTTTCACCCAGTTCAGTGACGAGAATATGCCAAATAATGTCATCGCCAATGAAGGGGACCTACCCCCGTTCATTTCAAAGGAGGAACTCCATGAGATCTTCGACACAATAAGAAGTAAAAAATCAGCGGGAATTGATGGAATACCTAACATTTTGCTTCGACATCTCCCTCTAAAAGCGGTAGACATTTACACCACCTTGTTTAACAATGTAATGAATAATACGTATTATCCAGCGCATTGGAAAACTGCGGTGATTTATCCCATCCCTAAAAGGGGTAAAGATACATCCAATCCGGCGAATCTCCGATCGTTAAGTCTCCTTCCGAAACTCAATAGAGTCCTGACTAAGTGGGTTGAGGACAAGAATATAGTTCCGGATAATCAATTCGGTTTTAAGTCGGGTCATGATGTCATACATGCCGCGTCTAAACTGATGTCAGATATCCAATGGAATAAAAGCAAGAACAAGTGCACTAGAGCCTGTCTGGTTGACCTGGAAAAGGCCTTCGACACCGTATGGTTAGAGGGACTTTTCTATAAGCTGACGAGACTGGGCATCAGTAAGCCACTTTTGTATATTCTTCATAATATGCTTAACCACAGACAGTTCATCGTGAAAAATGGCGATGCAACTTCTGCTGGAACATTTCAAATTAAAAACGGTCTGCAACAAGGTGCGGTTAACTCGCCGATCTTATTCAACATTTACACAAGTGATTTGATAGGTTCACTTCACGTACAGATCAGGTCCAAAAGTCGAAGTCATTAATATGCTTTTGCAACGTGACTTCGAACAAATACGGCGGTTTTGCGATGATTGCAAGTTGAAAATCAACTTTCAGAAGTCGGAAACCATTCTGTTTAGGACGCCGTTGTCTGGTGCCTCTAGGGACACCAGAAAAAATTGGCGAAAATTCTCGATCATAGATACCTTGGGATCTGGCTAGACCAATATCTATATTTTAACAAGAATGTGGATGCTGCTCTGGCCAGAGCCAAAGGTGCTTTTGCCCTTACCAAGAGACTGTTTTATA